>JAEIFM010000288.1:0-365000 GCA_018901885.1 Zaprionus kolodkinae | reverse complement strand
GGAGAAAGGCATAACAGAGAGAGTGAGAAGAGAGAGAGGAGAGAGAGAGGGAGAGAAAGGTAGAGAGTGTAAACAAAATGTTGACGTTTTTCCTTTTTGGTTTTTCAATTTCCCACTTGTCGTGCGGGCGTAATGAGACGCTCTACGCCTCTCTGCTGGATCAGCTATCGAATTCGTACTCGTTCTCCTTGCTCCGAGCACATGTTTTATCGATAAACCAAAAGTGCGATGAGGGGGTTGCGAGGGGGGGGCGAGCACATAACAAATAAGAACAATTTTGTAGCTGGCAGGCGCCGCGTTGTGCGTTCCATTCCATTTCGCTTGATACCCTGCAGGCAATGCAAGCTTGCCGTGGGGTATGCTGAAAAGCCAAAAGAAAACTTAATTAAAGAACTTGCGCCTACAGCTAGGGGCAAGCAAACGATAACCCGTTGAAACCCTCTGGGATTTCCCAGCAATACGCAGGGTATCTGCTGGTTTATCACTTCTGCTCATGCCATTTACACTTGTTCTTGTTTCCCCTTTGTTTGCTATCCGAAAATCGGTTTTTGCGGACGCTCAACTGACACGAAGCCCTGCTCCTGTCTCTGTCCAGGACAGCAAAGACTGCAGGGAGGAGTGGGAAGTGCTGGGGCAGAGGGGCAAAGGGTAGCTACGTTTATGAGTATCGACAGGAAATTGGGACCGGCAGACAGGCAGATATTAGACGACGCTTCCGCAAACCACAAACTTTTGATTGCCATTGACGCGCCGCGTGTTGAGTTGGCAAAGCAAAAATAATACAAAAAAAAAAAAAGAAAAGCGAAGGTTTCCTGAAAATGGGAAAATGCTTTCGTGTTAATATCAAACAACAAATACGAGTGCAGGCCAACCTAGGGAAATATATAGATATATATATATATATTGATATATGTAGATTGTCCTGCTTATTCATTTCCCTTTCGTCGTTTCGTTGCGTGTGGCGTCTGCTTCGCTTTGGCCCCATAATAATCGCCCCATATAAAGCTAAAAATAATTCGAATTTTATTGCTGCAAATGACAAAAAGTTTATATACGGATTTGATTTATTTGTTTAACAGGGAAGCGGTTCGTTTCGGCTTGGTCAATTCTTCGCATCGAACTGATTGAGAGCCGCTCCCTTTGGGACAACCCTAAATCGATGTGTGTGTGTCTGTGTTTGTGTGTGTGTGTGTGTGTGTGTGTGTCGTAGAGTCAATAGCCGTTAAAAGTCGGAACTGTGGTCTTTGGTCTGTCAACTGTCCAATTGATTGTTGGCACCCTAAGGTAAAGATTTAATTAGGGCAGAAAACCCACAGGGTATTATTAAATTTGTCGTTTATTGGGCTAAATATTCGAGTTATAACATTCTGCTTTGACATACACATAGATTAATACTTTATGAAACTATACTACAAATTTAAGAAAGTTTTCTTTACTTAAAAACTATTAAAAATTTTAAAATTAAATAGGGAAACCATCGCTATAATCGATAGTTGCCTTTCAGAATATCGATAAGCCATCGATCATTTTCTGACAGCAATTATAATACGTAATTATAAAGAGTATGCGAAAGATAAATGTATAAATTTTTAGAATAATACTTAACATAATAAAAACATTAATAAATTAGGGTAAAGTTCATATCTGTTATTGTTCTATATTGCGGAATATTATATTATAATCCTATATACATAATATTCTTCCACCCCAGGACTAAGCTCAACTTGAAGCTAATTAAAATGCTGGGAACACTTAGTTGGTTAACAAATTATTGATGTAATCTCAACAAACAATTTCAACAGAATACACTCACAAGTGAATGAGTGTAAATGTGTGCGTGTGTGTGTGTGTGTGCTCAGTTCCGGCACTGCCAGTGTGTACACACAAATCGAAGAGGTATTATTCAATTAGCGTGACAAAAGCGTCTCATGCATAATGAAAGATACCCAAAAGAGGAGATGGAAATGACAGCAGAAAAGGCGGAAAACAGAATACGAGAAACACAAAGAGGTAGAAAAAAAGCTGGAGAAGCACAATAGGGGTTAATGAGTTAACTGTAGAGAAAAGAAAGCAAAGGAAAAAACAAACAAGAAGAATCCAAGCCAAGGCGAGAGAAAGTGTAAAAACTCTACTAAAGTAGAATACGCAATACGCTATAAAATTGAAGACGACAAGAAAATTAAAGTAAAATATTGAAGATATTTATATATTTAATATATCTAATTGAATATATATAATTTAAAAGTATATTATATTCCCATTTTTCTTACAACATATGATATAAGTTAGCCTTTTTATAGAGCACAATCGAAAGTGCATTAAAAATGAACACGAAAAGGGCAAGATGAAAAACAACTAGGGTAAAGAAATGGAGAAAATGGAAAATAATTAGCCTTGTTGACAAAACAAGTCAGGAAAAAAGGGAGAATGTGATGGAATTATAGATACTCTACCCGGTAGAGTATAATAAGCAAAGGATATCTAAAGGAACGTGCAACTAATGAATAAATGATGTGACATTCTTGAGAAGCAGTCAAGATGGCCATCTAATTAATTAATTGTAGTACACTCCGCTCTATGCACTTTACAGGGTATACGCGCTGCATTGCTGTGCAGTCAACTTGTCACAGTGATTGCTATTATTATATTTTGCCTTAATTCTTATGACATTTTCGTTCGTATTTTGCCTCACTGCTTGACCTTGTCGCAACAACTGCCAACTGGGGGTTGGGTAGGGTGCAGTGGGGGGAGGGGGAGGTGGGTTGAGCTAGCTAGCGATAAACAACGATAAACCATTTGTAATTTATCTGACATGCAACTGTGCAGTCGGGCGACTAATTAAAGTCGAGTTTTTCCTTTGCCCGTTTTAATTTTAACTTTGTTTTTTTTTTCCAACGATTTTCCCTTAGTTCATCGTATTACAATGCGGCGTAAAATGGAAAATACCTACGGCCCCGAGGCGTGGAGCTCTCTGCATGCCGTGGCCATTGTTAATCATCTTTGGGGGATTGCATGCAACGGGAAACTGTGCACTGGGCAAAATGGAAAACTGAGACCAGTCTCAACTGCCCAGACGAGGGACAGGAAAGACAGGGGAGACAGGCGAAAGAAAACCTCAATTATAGCGCCCAGCCGCTTGACATGGCCTAAAGGTGCGATAAAATAAAACAAGAGACCCCACCAAAACAACAGCAGCAACAGCAATAAGAACAGTTATAAGAAGTGCAGCAAAAGAAAATGGAGCGAGTAGAGTATTCAACGGCAGCACCGACTAAAGAACAAATAAGAAACACGTTTTTCATATGATGTGAAGCTTTAATGTGCTTTTCTTCATTTTAAATTTTTCAAGCTGAGCTTTTAAAGCCTGAGATTATCTGCAGACATTTGTCAGGCTATAGTAACTGCTTTTGTTTGATGTGTCGAGCTTTAATGAGCTTTGTTTCATTTGATTTTGCCACTAGCTGTGCAGGGTAAGCGTAAAGCTTTCATAGCTCGCAGCTGTGCAGTAATGAAAGTGATTTGCTTTGCCTGTAAAGCTTTCAGGAGCTTTATTCTATTATACTCTGTTTTCTCAACATAAAAAAAGAAACGCTGCTCTTTTAGACAGGCACAAAACTTTTTCAGCACACACACTTAAGATTAAATATTTATAAACACAAATTCTGTTTTACAAAGGTAAACAATTTGTTGTACTTTTTATTTTGTTTTTTTTTTTTTGTTATAGTTGTTTGCCGCTTTGGTAGAGTCTACGTTGAGACGCACTTAGGCAGCACACACATATGAACACACACACGCACACACGCAGAAGGGGGCGGGGGTCAGGTGTAGGTTTTCAGTTGGGAACGAACATGCAACAAAATGAACGCCTGACATGACATGCCAACGCTCCTGACATGAAATGTGCACAACTCTCATGGGATTGGGTGTGTGTGTGTGTGTGAGTACACTCACATGTGTGCGTGTAGATTTGCATGATGAACGAGAACGTTCGCCTGGAGTGACTCCTAAGTGGGCAATGCCACGAAAGCAAAAACGTGCTGGAAATATTAGGAAAATGTTTATAAGGCACATATCCTTCTATATATACCTAGGGAAGTAAAAAAAACAAAGACTAAAAATATAATGTTTATGGTGCGAGATAAATGGCAAATGCAAATTCAAAGTGCGAAATAGGGAAAAGTTTATAAAAGGCTTTAATGGAACCTTATCTGATCAAGCTCAATTCTCGACTCCCAAGAAATAATATAATAATAATATAATAATAATAATAAGCCTGAATATGAGATTCGTCTACGGCTTGAATAGATTATGTGATTCCCAACTTATGCTTATGTATATATACAAACTCAGCTGGTCTATTTGCCTGATCATAATATTATCTTTGGTTTTAACTATAGGTTTTGGCAAATATTATGGCAGCTCTTACGTTTTCGCTTTCACTTCCAAATATTTATTTGGTATGGTACAATGAGGGCAGATTTTGGGCATACATATAAGACGCATTCACTTCTCCAGAGAGCATAGATCAGTCGCAATTCATTGCATTCCCGATATGAAGTCATTTGCTCGCCTCTTTGTCATTTGCCTTGCACTCGCCGCACTAATTGCGGACTACGCTGCTCTGGAGGCGGCACAGATTTTCAATCGTAATGGAAATGGAAACGGTTTGATCTATTGCAAATGGAGCACAAGGAAGACCTGCAGCAAAAACTCAAAATTCTGTGTTAAACTGACAGTGGGAACGGATGCGAGTGCTGTAACAACTTGTAAGCAATATAAAAACGAATGTGCATTCATGATGGACAATTGTCTACAGCAAACGGGTAAGTGTGCGATTTGGCCACATTACTATCCTAATAATTATGATAATACCTTTTTTTTTTTTTGGACAGCTTATGGCATAAGTGGTGAACCAACCACTACGTCAAATTGCCAGACGCTTGCGGTTGGCCAGATTCAAGCTTGCACTTGAGCATTTATTCATGCTTTCGTTAACATAGGATTCATAGTATTCAAGCGTATAATTTGTAATGTTTGGCTAATTGAAATGAATAAAATGACATTGTATTTATATAATGTGTTTGTTGTTAACCTCGAAAAGTGCATGAAAATGATGCATAAATCGTTCAGTTGAGCGCGTCTGTCAAACCGGAAACAGCAGTGGGTCCATTTTGATGATAGCATTTCCGCTGGCGCGCATTGTGCACCAGCAAAAATGCCAACAATTATTCATTTTATCATTACAAACACACACGCACACACACACTTCCCATGAAATATGCTGTAGTGTGTGTGTGTGTGTGTGCGCTGAGCTTTTTAATTGCAATTGCAAAACATGAAAGCGAATTTACCATAAATTGCGCATTTTCAAGGCGAACTGCAGCAAAACCGGCTAAATTATGGTTATACTCGGTACACGCACACACACACACACACACAGAGATACGAAAGGATAAATTTGCGAAATTACGTTTTTAGTTTTGCCATTTCGCTTTTCGCTTTTCGCTTTTGACTGTGGATTACAAAACCGCCTGCGGATGCAATTAGACTGCAAAACAACAGTAAAAAAAATAGCCTGAAAATCTCAATGCAAAATGTCACATAATACACAAAGATAAACGCACTGCTTGGGGCTCTATATGGCATATATCTCCGATAATCTGATGTGTACAGCAAATATGTATGTAACCTTCGAGGATAGGAGAAATTTGTAGAGTACCGCAGGCAGTTCACCAATCTCAATGAATATGGTATGAATTCAAGCGTATTCAAAGTACACAAATTGTTAGTAAAATATTTTCTTTAATTATTCGTTGCACTGTTTATATAGTTTTTGTTTATATTTTGAAATCATATTGATTTGCATTTTATCAAAGTTGCTGCATAACTAAAACTGATTGATTGACGTGCCCTGAGAGTTATATGCACTATGTCAACCCTTTCTACTTCTCTAATCGAATATTCATTTATGCAAACTTTTTCTGCACAACTGAATATGAAATATGGTGTAATATTGATAGATATATATATAATATGTTTACACAGCTATTACAGTTATAATACTACAAAAACCTGTTAAAGGGCAGTTGCATTGTAAAAGGGTAGGGTAATATTACAGTAAACAATATTTAGCATATAAATAATTTCCAACCTTCGAAAATCGATCAAATATGCATATCTTAAACATTTGGTGTCCGAATTAGCAGCGGATTCGATTTTTAGGTTCATTTTGAATATCCTGATCAATTTTAAGCAAAAACTCAATACAAAATTTTTTGAAAAAATTTCGAAATTTTTACAAGGGGGTTGCTTGGAAAAAATCGAAAAAAATCGAAGTGCCTAAATCGATGATATTGAAATGCAGAATCAACTTAGGCACAATAACGTGATTAAAAAGTCATACCCGATTAAAATCATATGGTTTTTGGCAAAGTTATAAGAGAAAAACGATCGAAAAACTCTATTTTTCTTAAAAAACGATGTGACAGAAGAAAGACAACATTGAAAAATTGATAAAATATGCATATCTTACGCATTTGGTGTCCGAATTAGCTGCGGATTCGATTTTTATGTTAGTTTTGATTATCCTGATCAAAATTTTTTAAACAAAAACTCAATCAAAATTTCTTGAAAAAAAATCGAAAAAAATTGAATTTTCCAAATCTGATCAAAGTGTCAATTCCGAGGAAAAACAATTGATTTTTAGAAAAGTTTTGAGTTTTATTTGTTAACAATTTGGTTTGGGGTATAATTTAATTCCTTAAAGTCTAACCGCGACGTCTAGTGATATAGATGGGCGTTATCGAGGAACTCGAAGATGAGGAAGAGCTGCTGCTGCTGGTACGACATTGCCTACGTTCGCCCACAGCAATGCCAGAACATTGGCTTGTACTGACGGTGGTGTAGGTCACGGATCCTACGCACGTGTCGTAGCGAAGCAGGCAGCTGTTCTTGAAGCGTTTGCAAAGATTGGATTGACCATAACGACCGCAGACATTGCTTGTGGCAAATATATTGCAATTGGAGAGCACACAGATCTTCGGGGAGTTGCTGCTGCTGGTGGTGGTGGTGTTGGTGATGTTGTAGCCGGAGATCGGTGCGACACAGAGAAGCGCCAGAAGAGCACACAAAGATACGGATAGTTTCATGTTTGACAGTTTGCTTGGGTTTACTTTCGAATCTTCGCAAATTCTCCGCTTTTATAGTTGATTCTTGTGTACAAATGATATTTGGCCTTCGATCGGCATTGAAAGTGTATTTTTTTTGACTTGACACTTGTGCAAATAAATTAATGTTAGTTAACGGTTAGTTAACTTGACTTTTGTTTTATTGAAACTTGATTAAATAATTTTTGAATTCTGACTACGCATTTCTCTTTACTTTTCAATGAGTAGGTCATTAGCGCCAGCAAAAAAAAAACTTTCTTCTGTCCCTGAATATTAAAAATAACGAATTGTGAGCTTAGTTTTTAGGCTAGTACTTTGATTTTTGTTGTGCACCATTATTTTCAACAAACAAATGATTTTTGTAATTTTTATTTTTGTATTGGATTATATACAAAGACGTTCAACTAAGAAATAATATACTACAATATTAATTATTAACGGGGCGAAAGGGCGGTTAAACGCATGCACCGCAAAGTATGCAACACAAAATACGTGAATTTTATCAATAACAGCTCTGTTAAAATTAGCATAGCTCTGTTAGAAAAATAAATATATTTAACATGATTTTATTTTGCGCCGTAAAGTATGCAATTGTTCATAGCCCCCGTTCATAGCGGAGTGAGCAAACTGAGCAGCATACTTTCGCGCTGTTTCGTTATTTAACATCAATGATTCTACATCTAAAAAATAGCAAAATGGATTTTTGAAATTTTCAATATTATGGAAAATTGTGTAAGGGTCCCCCTATGATTTTCAACAAACAAATTTTTTTTAAATTTAAAATCGCGAGTTTTTAATTTTAATCGATTGTGGAGGTCAAAATTAGTACTAAACAATTGTTTAAATCGATTTTAAACGATACTTAATTTTGGCCCAGAAATCACGTCGAAATGGTCAAAAATTTGGACATGTAACATCCTCAACAGGCCTGGTACCCTTATTTTTCACCGATCGTAACTTTCTCCAAAATCAATCGATTTCAAGGCGGGAGGACATTTTGTCTATGTTTCAACAACCTGATTGATTCTACATTTGAAAAAAATCAAAATGGATATTTCGAAATTTTTCGATATTTTGGAAATTTGTGTAAGGGTCCCCCCTATGATTTTTCAACAACAATTTTTTTTTTGAAAATTTAAATCGCGAGCTTTTAATTTTAATCGATAGCGAAGGTCAAAATTAGTACTAAACAATTATTTAAATCGATTTTAAACGATACTTAATTTTGGCCCAAAAATCAAGTTGAAATGATAAAAATATTAGACATGTAACATCCTCAACAGGCCTGGTACCCTCATTTTTCACCGGTCGTAACTTTCTTTAAAAATCAAACGATTTTCACGCGGAATGACATTTTGTTTATGTTTTAACAACCTGATTGATTCCACATTTGAAAATATCAAAATTGAGTTTTTTAAATTTTTCGATATTATGGAAATTTAGGTAAGGGTCCCCCCTATGATTTTTCAACAAATTATTTTTTTTTTAAATTTTAAATCGCGAGTTTTTGATTTTAATCGGTTGCGGAGGTCAAAATTAGTAATAAACAATTATTTAAATCGATTTGAAACGATACTTAATTTTGGCCCAAAAATCATGTCGGAATGGTCATAAAATTAGACATGTAATATCCTCAACAGACCTGGTACCATAATTTTTCACCTATCGTAACTTTCTTAAAAATCAAACGATTTCAAAAATGTCAAAATGGTTATTCTTTAACAACCTGAATGTTTCGATATTATAAAAATTTAGGTAAAAGGATTTGTTAAAATTTTTCAATATTTGGGAAATTTAGTATTTTAAATTTTAATTCGCGAGTATTACTTAGTAGAATAAGTTTTGCAGAACTCGTTGTTTTAAATTATAAGTGTGATAACACATTTGTATTTGGAAATTTGAAGCAACCAACTCTTCTTGTTACTTTGTCGACTTTGTATGATATTGTATGTTATCAAAAACCTCCCTAGCTTACATTTCGATCTACCCAGCTGTAGATCGACTAAGAAGGTTATCTTAAAGGGTCACTCAAAGTCGATCCACTCTTGAGTATTTAGTGCACTTGCTCGAGTATTTACAACAACACGCACTTGCACCCAACTTGAACAATAACAATTATACACGCATACATGCACACTCAAAGGCATACACAACATACACACAATATACACACACACACACACACGCACACACACACACAGGCGCCATTTGCTGTGACTGACAACGTCATTTGGCCAATTCGACCCTGTCAGCGTTTGGGCCACATCAAATTAAATTTCATAGCCATGCGCAGCTTTTGAGCGGCTTCTTGACGCGATGCGTTGAAATGGACATAAAACAAAAAAAAAAAACCGAAAGCCAACATTTAATAAAAAAAAGAAAACAAAAAAAAAATAAAACAACAAATAAACATTGAAGCGTGAGTGCGTATGTGAGCTGCACTTTGTTTGCACACACAGCTCAAATGGGGTATATTGAATTTGGCTTACGATAATTTTAGCCAGCTTCCATTTAATTCGATGGTTAACTTAACTAATGCTGTGTACTGTTTTTTTCTTTCTTTCTTTTGCAGGGTATCTGCACGTCCGTCCACGTTCGCCGCTGTTTGTCTTTCCTACTCATTTATTCCATAAACGCACTTTAATAAAATGCCGTTGAGTTTTGGCCAAGGCCAAAAGCTGTACGCTCTTAATTGGCTTCAAATTGATTGGCTTAAATATTGATAAACTGAGCCATTGTCCATATTAGAACTAAATACCAGAATCATGTGCGACACATAGCATATACTATAGTATCGTATGATATCTATTTTATACCTAAGTTGCGTAGATTTTTTCATTTTAAAGCTGCGTTAAATTTGCATTTTTTGGCAAAACTGTGTCAGACTCTGGGGAGCTGCGTGTGTTGCGTGTTTTTGAAACAAGGGGGCGTGGCACTGATGCCTAAGGCTGTACATACATATATCCATATGTTGGCTAACCACGAGTTGGGCAATTAGTCAGCACAATTTAACCATTAATTCTGTGTCAACTGGTTCCGAGTGTGTGTGTCGAAATGGAAAGTGATAAAGGCCAATTAAAAGTTGGTAATTTAAAAAATTTAAAAAACTACAAATATATATATAGTTTGCTATAAAAATTATTTAAAAGTAATTGCAAATTTGTACAGCAGGTTGGGAAAAGAAACACAGACCTTAACTGACGTTGCCTTAATTTTTAGTGTATTGCTTTAATTTGGATTGTTATAGTTTAAAACGTTTGCCTAAATCAATTCACAAAGTTGAGACATTAATTAGCCTACCTTATCAATATTAATTAGCGCGCTGCTTGATTAATTGCCGCCGTTTTGGCCAATATGTTTCTGGTTTTACACATTGTGGATGGGCTGGTTAAAATTAATGCTCGATTCACAAAGTTTCTGTGTATATTAAAGATTAAACAGATTACTTAACTTGTGTGCGTTATAAAACTATTTAAACAATCGCTGGGTGAACACATTTCGAAAATCAAATTAATTTTTATTGTTCATTCAAATTGATTGCGGCCAGTTCATTTCGAGTGGGTCAATTTGAATGGGGAGCGAAAAACAAAAGGTCAAAATAAACCACGGAGGGGAGCAGCGAGAGAAGGTGAGAAATAATTTAAAGAAATTGAAGATGAAAACAAAAAATTGGAAAATTGTAAACAGAAAATCAGTGTGAAGCGAGACGAATAAAAAAACGAATGTTGTTTAAACTTGAAAACCGAAATGTGTGGACGAAGTGTGGAAGACCTTAACGGTAAACAGTTTAAACGGGTTTCGCGGATGCAGGAAGCCGATCTGGTCGGGTTTCTGTGGTTACTGCAGCAGTGCGATTGATGACGTCCACGGTCCATATTTATTCCCAAGTGCAATAAAATTGTTTAATTTACTTGCGTGAGATGAGGCAAATGCGGCAGCTGAGTGGCAGCTCCCCCAAACGGCAGCGACAGCGACTGCGACAGAAGACTTTCTCTTTCGTGCTTTTGGCCAGGTCAGTTATGTGTGCAGCGCGCCAGTTGCCGCAGTCCGATGTTGCAGCAGTCCGAAGTGAGTTCGAAAGAGTTGGCAACGCTTGACTGCATTTTCGATTTGGGCCGCGAATCGGACTCATATAATTATTGTGTTTTGATACCCTCTAATGGGATAGGGAACTGGCGAAGGGATTGCTAGGCAGCTCCATAAGAAATTTCTTAATACAATCTATAAATATTGATAAATTAATCATTCACATATACTATATAATTGAGAGTAAGCTGGACTTAGTATTATTTTTATCTACAGGGTATCCACTTGTTCTGCCATTGCATTCTTACGCGATTTGCTTTCGCTAACCGACTGATATAATGCCTCCGACTTAAAGTATTAGACAGAGTCTTAGCCCCGTCTTAGCCCCAGTCTCGGAGTCGGGCTAACAAAATGTTGTAATATAATTTTAATTTGTACCAGAAATGATTGCCAATTGCTGCCGTTTTATGTTGATTATACAACTTCTGTTGCACATTGTGCGAGTCCACTTTTTTGCCCCGCCCCATCGTCGTGCCCCCCTTCGCATTTTTTTTTCGGGGCGTTTATCGTTTCGCCTTCAAATGAAAGTGCTTAAAGTTGGGTTTTTTTTTTCTCCGCTTTTAATGCTAGTTTAGGCGAAATTGAACACACAATTTGTGTAATTGTTTTGCGGGCATAGATCAGAGCAATGCACAGTGGGCATTGCCTGCTTGATCGCTGTTAATTTGTATAACATTAACATTCGATAACTTCTTGTATAACACTTAACATATTGAATCGATTAACTGTCGATAGTTGTACTAAGTTGTTGTCTGTTGCCCCCCCCCCCCCTGTTATGGCCAAAGTTGTGAAGGTCATAGGTCTGCATTCAATAACACCTGAGACCCAATAATTAATCCCATACATAGCCCTACGGCTCGCCGTCTGACCATCACCACCTGAGGTCGTCGCACCTGTGTGTGTGTCAAATGGTTCAGTGCCCTAATGAGGGGCGCAGCGATCGGTAAACATGGTTGAGCTTCGGATGGGGATTGGGTAATACGAGCTTGTAGCTTTAATTGTCGCTGGCTTCGCCAAATCCGTCTGTGCATTTTGTCGCAATCGTCAACGGCAATTGCAAACTGCTATGCGGCATGTGGCAAGAATGACCATAAAACAATTTGAGCCTGTCTAATTTATACACGCACACACACTCACACAAACACACACACTCACACACATACACATATAAGAAATCCCCGTCATCGTCGGCGTCGTCGCTTGTCTAATTAATGTGATTTTCAGCTTGGCGTTAATTGGAGTTGGATTCGAAGTTGTGTCCAAGCGCAGGCGTGACCCACTGCACATGCAACATGTTCGAAGCGAACTTACTGCGAACATGCTCGCAGCGCGCTGGCTGTGTCTGCTTCCCATGCAAATGAGACAAGTGTTTTTTTCACTGCCAAATTTGTTAGCTGGGTGTGTGTGTGTGTGTGCGTGTGTGTGCTTAACGGTCCCATATGACCGACAAATATCGCCAAATATAGCCTCTAGATGCCATTGCGGCTTGTCCGGCCCAAGAACCCCAAAATGCAGCATTGTTTTTGTGCGTCTACGTGCCGCGCTTGCTCAATTACTGTACAGTTTTTTCGCCGCCTGCCGCAGCCCGCAGCCTCCCCTCTTCTGTCTCCTCCCTTCTGCCCCTCCTCTGCTGTTTATGTTTATGTCTGTAGGCCACACAGTTGGGATTGCAAAATATTCGCTGATTAGTTTTTGTTTTTGCTTGATTAAATTTATTTGAAACTCATGCGCTGTAGCAATACGCAGAATATTAATAAAGCTGAAGAAGAAGAAGAGACATAGAGAAACCAGGTGACATTGTGCGATTCTGCCGGACAAACGAGTTTGTACAGTTATTTGTCCGCTCGCCTGCCAAACAATATGCAAATGCTGCAAGTGTGTGAATTCACAAGGGGGGGTCAGTAATTAAATTCATCATGGCTGACAAACACACAAACAATAACTAAGGCTCTCTCCACGTGTGTGAGAGAAGGGGACAACAGCTGACGCAAGCGAAGCTGTGAGAGCAGCAGGACATTGCTAAGTAAAGAGAGCAGCATTTTCAGTCAACCCGCTCTCATTGCCTCATTGCTCGCTAACTCTTGTGCGTGAGAGAGGGACAGCAGCTGTTGCGTGCGAGCCTGTGAGAGCGACTGCTCGCTTAGAACTCAATTGAATGGAGCAGCGCACAGTGGAACGCTTACGCATGCGCAGGTGTGAAAGTATTTATTTATTTCTAAATAAAATAAATCAATTTTGATTGGTTTTAAAGTTAATTCATTCATTTAATTTTGTTGCTATGCTGATCTTAGCACTTTTCGAGCTACCAGTTCTTAAGATCAACAACAACAACTTCTTCTGTTTGTAGCTCTGCTTCCTATTTGGCAGCTGTTTGATTATAATCTTTTAATTTAGCTGTCAAAACACTTAAAATGCCAGAGCTAAACACACATAAAAGTGCTAAATCTGCATAAATACTAAAGAACATAGTATGATATATACAGTGGAGACCTTTGATTTCCTTATGGCAACTAGTCTACCCGTTCTCTCGTCATAAATTGCAATAAGGTGTTAAATTTGTCGCGATTTTTGTGACACAACGTCAAGATCAATATCGCAATAATGATGATGATGATGATGCTCATAATGTTTATAAAACTGCAAAACAACAACAAAACGTTAACAATTTTTTCATTATTTATTTTCTTGGTATTTATCTATGTGATTTTCATGGTTTCGCGGCAAGGCAAATAAAATCGCCTTAACAACGCTCATTACCAGTGGGGCTGTGGCCCCAAACGTAGTGCGAGACTGGAGACTGTGGACTGAAGTCTTGAGTGAAGAGAGCGCATCATAATAAAAATCAATAAATCAAACTAAAAGCAAACGAAATTACACTTGATATAATGATTAGAGATTATTATCTGTGTGTCTCTGAGGCCCATCGCGTTTCTGTAAGTCTCCCTTGCCTTGCTCTATAAGGGGGGTCTAGAGATTACAAAATCGGCTGACCTTGTGCGAATTTTAAGCGCCAACACTTGGCACTGAGCGTGTTAATTACGCCCGACTCTGCGAATGGGTCTGAAACTTGACAACATAGGCTGAAACTGAGACTTGAGTGAAAAAAAGTGTATAAAGTTTTCCAGCTGTAAGAAAAAAGTGAAAAAAAAGAAAGATTTTGCTGCCATTTCAGTTTCTTTGAAGCAGCAAGATAATATCTATACAAAGTATGTATGTTTATAATGTTTGACTTTATAAAATGTTTTTAAATTGCTCTCACTGCATTAAAATCGTGTTGCAAATCTCCTCGCATATTTAAGTTAAGTTGCAGCTCAGTATTAATTGATATGTTTGTGGTATTTAAGCACTGTGCAGCATTCAGTTAATGCAACAACCAATGGTCAGGCCTATAGCCATATGTATGTACATATATTTTAACGATCCACATGGGGCAATCAGAGCGCAATCGCCTTGCGCCTTGCATCGAATTCAATTGGCAATTTCCAACTTTCCAACTGTCCGGGCTGGTAGATAATTAAAAAGGCTTAATTAAACCGCGGCTTAATTATGCATATCGCATTCGCATGTGTGCGTAATTAGTGTGTGGCGGCTAATTAAAACGCCGCTTAATGTTTAATGCACAATGCAAATTCGCATCGCATCGCGTATACGCCGCATTGGCCCGCGCAGCCATTGAACTTGTCGCCAACGTCTTTGGCACGCTACCAAAACCCTCCCCTTCCCCCCAGCATTGTTGCCTCATTTGTTGCAGCTTCAATAAATAATTAAAGGAATTTGCCAGGAGTTCAGCCAACTCGCTCTCAATTGGCTTATTGATTGCCAGCTTCACGTTATTTTCCAATTAATTCATATTTTCATATTTTCCACTATTTGTTTTTCCCCCCTCAGTTTCCGTGTAAACATTTAAGAAATGCAATTCATGTGGCAAGTTACAAGTTTAATTGTTGTTAATGCAAAGCAAATTGACTGAGTTGAGATTTATGTGGCTTGTGGGATAGAAATAACATAAATAATACTAAGTTGAATGAGTTTAAAGAGAGTTTGAATATGCTATATATATTATTGGGGAAGAAAAAGCAATGGCTTATCTGATTACAAGTTCAAAACTGAAGCTTTTCAACTTAATTGAGAATGATAAAGAATATATAATCATTTTATATATATTATTATTATTTTTTCTTCTTCGCTTTCAAAGCTCGTTCAAGTAATAATCGCCGCTTTTGAAGCTTCTCAAGCGCCTCGTTCTAGTTGAGATTATATTGTAGATCCATTTGTTACATCCGCTCGGGGGGGTCTTTGCAGTAGAAATCGGTTTTATGTCTTGTGCCACATTAAACGATGTCTAATGATTTCTTGCAATAAAACAAAGGTTATTTTTTATTTTTATTTTTTTTTTTTTTGCTACATATTTAATAATTTTGTTAACGGAGCGTTAAGCGCAGCAACTAACTGCTAAGTGGCAACAAACTGTGTTTAGTGTTTGTCTGTTTAACAAATGCGCAAGTGTGTATCTGTGTGTGGGTTGTGTATCTGGCAGATACACGTCGAAGTTAAGCTACCTCTTCACGCGTGGCAAGCTCAAATTCAGCGTCAATTTTAATTTCAATTGCAACTGCGGCGGTTTCGGTTTCAGTTTCAAGTGCAGCATGCAATGTTGCAATAGAGAAGACGCCGCACAGCAGATAAGGGAGAAGCAGCTGCAGCAGCAGAAAGAAGGCCGCAGAAAAAAGTGAAACTTGATTTGTATCTGGCAGATACACGCGGGCACACGGGCATAACTGTAGCCATAATTACGGCTCAGTGCGGCATGCAAAATGAAAAGCGAAACAAAGTTAATGAAGTGTGTGATAAGCGTTGTGAAAAACGCAACCCACACAGATACACACACTCACACACACCACTGCAGCTGTTGTTTAGTTTGTGGCTGTGTTGCCGTTGATTTACGAGTATCTTGCGGATCTCTTGCAGAAGAAGAAAAAAATGTATATTTCTGCGCGGCACGCGGAAGTACGGAAAAAAACATTGTTCGCCTCGTCCAAAATGAAAACAACAGCGCAAACAAAAGCAATAACAATGCACAATGTACAACTAACAATGTACAAGTACCACACGCACACACACACACACACACACACACACACAGCCAAGCAAATTGTTTATACAAATTTGTATCTTGAACTTGAGGCATCATCGGGCGAGCAACTTATCTGCAGCTGTTGCTGTATCTGCAAGTGTGTGTGTGTGTGTGTGTGTGTGTGTGTGGGTGCCTTGTCGTGTATATACGTGGGACAGCCCGAGGGTGTTGCCAACATGAGAATATCTCACTGGGAGTGTCGCACGATTGTGTCGCTGCGAGGTTCTTCTTCATCTTGCTTACGTAGCGTATTAGGAGATGTGGGAGGAGGAGGAGGAGGAGGAGGCTACACAATAATGATGGTAGTTGGCAGTTGGAGTAGTTTAGGTGAAAACGGAAGAGCGAAAGGAAACACTCTCTCCATTTTAGAACCAGTTACATAAACTGCAGTCAGCTTACTATTCTGTTCAAGTACTTAAATAACGAACTTTTCCTTTTTACTCCGCCCACATAGCCCAAAGGAAAATAAAGTGAAAAAGTTTTGATTTGCAGCAACGTGGGGAGAGGGGGAGGGGGAGGAGGGGGGTTAGGCTTATGCAAGCCGAGTACTTGAAACAACAAGAAAATGAAGAAGCAGATGCAAAAGCAGAAGCAGACAACAAAACAAAGTAAACAACAATCAAGCAAAACAAATTAAAACTCGTCAAAGACAAACAAAACAGAAAATTGACAGCAGAAAAACAAAAAAAAAAACCTTTAAAAAAAAAAACTCTAAAAGATTTGACCAAATTATGCCAAACTCGGAGCCACATTGCAGTTTTCTGCTGAAGATGATTTGTGCCAGTGGCACTTGAACCCAGCAGCATCTCTTCAGCTCAGCTGCGACTTCATCTCTGACTTCATCATTGACGCAGACATCGGCTGCGGCTTAGGCTAAGCCTTTTTGCTGCTTCTGCTGCTGCTCGGGGGACTTAAGATCGACGATTTGGCCGGCCCTCAGCAGTTGTCGAAGCTCGTCTGGTTGTCTTGTAAAACAACTTACTTACACATGTAACGATTATTGTTGCTGTTGTTGTTGTAGTTGTTACTTCATCGCAAAAAAAAAAAAAAAAAAAAGAAAAAAGAATTGTGCAATAAAATGAAATATTTTGTTTAAACTCAATGCACGCCACGCATCACACTGATCTAGGGGAACTTATAAAGCAGCTCGATTTAGTTAGGGTTCGTATTTAATATCTTTTTTATTTATCAAGTTATTTTCAATCCTATGAGGAAACATTGGCTGTGAAAATATCGAAGAGACTATCGCTTATTATTATTAATCTTTGCTTAGTTTATAAATTATATAGAGTAAGTTTCCATTGTTAATCATTGAATATGATAAAAATTTCATAGAGCTTTCCTTTCCTGCTTATTTCTTTCACACAATCTGCACTTCATTTATTAAATATGTATAGAGCCCTCGTTATCTTTTATCCCAAATTCCTAACGGGAAGTTAATGTGTAGTCACAAATTCTCCGAAATAAAGCTTTAGCAGAGTCACCTTAATTTCGCTTGAAAACATTTATAGATTCTTGTTTTCCTTTTCTTTTTTTACGGCCAACCCTCTGGACAAGCTGCCTGGCACAAATTCCATTAATGTATTGCTTCCTTGTTGCTTTTCTCCTCCCCAGTTCCCCTCACCTCACTTAGGCCTCTGCGTTGGGTACTTGGAAAACTTTTCTTTTGCTGACGCTGCGCCTGGAAAATGGGAGGAAGCCGACATACACACACACACACACACAGACAATAACAAGACGCTTTTCTTTGGCATTTTCTTGTGGCTTTGTGTGCCGCACACGTGCGAATGACAAAGAAGGAAATGAGAGCGTGTGCGGGAGAGGGAGACGGATTGGCGAAGTAGGAGGAAAAGGCCATAAAGGTGCAGGTCCAATTCGAATGCGAGTTACATTTGTCTTTGGCAAAGAGGCAAAAACGTGTTGCAATCAAACGCATAAAGCGATAAATGCGGCCATAAAGCGATATATGAAAAATCGAAAGTATGCGGGGCAGCAAGCCAGGCGGGCAGAGAGTAAGAGGGGGAGGGGGAGGGGGAACTACTACCTACTACAAAGCACTTGCAAAAAGCGATGGGGGCAACCATCATCAAGCTGGGTGCAGCAGCAGCAGCAGCGGCAGCAGCTGCAGCTGCCATATCGCGCAGCATGTTGCACAATGCGAAAAATTGGAGCAGAGATCAACGAGCTGGCGCCGAGGCGAGCAGCTGTCGCTGGGTTGCAGCCCGGGCCTGGGCCACAGCTCCAGGCTCAACCGGTTTCCTGTGCCCCACTGCACTCTCCCTCTCTCTCTCTCTCTCTCTCTGTATACCATATACCATATACCATCTACCATCTACCATATGCATACAGTTATTTGGAACACGCGCTGCAAGTTCCCGCACACACCAAGCCTGGCATCCACAATTGGGCAGCAGAAAGAATGCCAAAGAATTTGTTGAGGGAGCAATCAAAATTCTTTGCCGTAATTAAGCATGGACTTTTTTGGATTAAATGGACCGTATAGAATATTTAGAATTCATTTATCTTGGCTTGCGTAAGCAGACGCTACCCTAGTTGGAATTAGAAATAACAAGAACTTATGTTTGGCTTGGCTTAGGCTCAGGGCCGCAGCTAGAGCCTCCGAGGGCCTGGGACAACAAGTGAATTCGGGGCTCCATGCGGAAAACTTTTTACAAAGAGGTTCTACTAGAGGTTCTATAGGGGTACTGAAGTCGAGCAAGGGAGTAGGATGGAAGCTTTGATACAGAATTAATCTAGAGGCCAAAGGATGCATAAAATGTTCTCTCTCAATGAAATCTGATGATTTTTGACGAAGTTTTTCCAACTAGAGGCTCTAAAGGGGTACGGAAATCGAGCAGGAGGATGGATGAATTTCTTAACATTCTTTTTTTATGCAGAATAAATCTATATAGATAAAATATCCTCTTCCAAAAAAACCTGATGATTTTTGAGGAAGTTTTTCATTCTAAGCCTGTTTTCTAAGTTTGTTAGGTTGCTAAGGATATATAAAAATAGCTGAACATTTGAGTTTCCTATGCCCTTCCTTGGCAATACTTTTTTAAAATGCACTGCTGCCTTTTAAATTTATGCACATTTTCTACTTCCCCCTTAAATCGATAAATGCTCAATTGCAACCTTCCCCAAAGAATGATTTCAACTTCAGATAAATGTGGCCAACCTTGAAAATAGTCAAATTGCATACACTTTCGCTGATTGCAGCGACTTCAATTGATATGTACGATAAATGTACGATATATGTACGATATATATGTCTGTTTTAATCTCGTTCGGACATTTTAATGACCGCAAAGTGACCCGAAACCGGGCTGAATGTATGAATTGGCGTGGTCGCATTTGCACATTGATTAATTGGCGCGAATTGCTCGTTTTATTGGCTCTCAATAGCTTGTCAAACAAACCGCAGTCGAAACCGAAACCGAACCGAAAGCGAAACCGATACCGAAATAGCCAAATAACTGACCTGGCCAATAGGCATGTTGGCCAAGCCTAAATGGCCAAATCAATGAAAAGCCGCAAAACGCCAACGCAAACGCATCGAAAGTGAAAGTTTTTTTTTTCATTTTTGTTTTTCAATGCACAGCAAAAAATAGAAAAAATTCAAAAAATGTGCATAAATTATTAACGATTTTGAAGACTTACTGAGAGAGAAAGACAAAGAGAGAGAGAGAGTGCAGATCGCATTACAAAGTGTTGAAAAGCGCGACTGAGCTGAGATTTCCGAATCTCAGTGAGAAAAACAAGCAAAACAATAAAAAAGCCGGTTCAAGTTTAAAGGCTACGTGATGTAATTTTTGTGCATTTCTTTTTTTTTGGCCAACAGCTTGAACTTGGCTCTCAGTGTCTGCCCACGATTACGAGTTGCGAATTTGCATATCAATGTGCGCGCCCCATCTGACAGTGTGATATAATCGTCCAAATGAGTTGCTAATTAATTTGGCCGCTAAGGGTCAAAGTTGTGTCTGCTTGCTCCACTGTAACTGTTGCCTCGAACAGGTCGCAACTCAAAGTGGGATCAGTTGTGTGACAAATCGCAGCGAAACCCCTTAATCAGTCAAGCAGCTTGCAACCCGGTTCGATGTGAAGCTTCGAACTCGAACCCAGCTCGAGCCTCGATCAAGCTTGACTCTTGGCGTAAATTTTAGTCGAGTCGCGAGCGCCGACAGCAGCGCATGCGCAGCACGTTTAGCTCGCAATTTTTCACTGTATTTTCTAACGTTTGTTGTGTTTTTTGTGAATGCTTTTTACCGTTAAGCAGCATTCATATGTTATGCCATGCCTTATGGATTACCATGTGCCGCGCTTGAAACGTGTTTGAAATTCGCTAACAAAAAGAACTGTGCAACTTAACTAGCAAAAGTGTCAACAAAAAGAAAGAAAGAAAGAAAGAAGAAAAAGGAAAGCACAAAAATATTCCAGTCAAAAATCGATTGAACCATAAAAAAGGTGAATGAAATTCCAGAAATGGCAAACTGTGTCAAATCTAAAGAAAGCTAAGTAGGCTGAAAAAATATGGTAACATGAACAAGCTGGCCAAAAGAAAGATGGGCGGGCAGACAAATAGATAAACAAACAGACAAAGAGGTAGACAGGCAGATGATGAGAGATCTGGTAGAGTTCTATAGCTGTGGGCAGATTTTTTCTACTATTTACATGGGCTTGTCGCGGTTTCTTCACGTGGGCTGCTACACTGCAATTTTCAATGCAAAGAAGACCATGTTTGGATTCCCCAATGAATGCGACGATGCGTTGGCAATTGTCGTACGCCCAGGCAGAGGCACCTAAAAAGAGAAGAAGCAGCAGAAGAAGAAACATTAATCAGAAGATTTGCACTGTCTTCTGAGTCAGAAGACACTTGTTGTTTACTGAGGGCGCGGTAGATGCGTGCGGTGAAATTTGATAAGCAAATATGAAAGGAATTTGCCAGGTATTTAAAAACAGAGAAGAAGACAGAAATAAACATAAAGTAAGAAGTTTGTAAGGCAGAAGTTAAGATAGAAAACTTCTTGTAACTTCTAGTGTAACTTGGATATACCTGACAACAGTTGTAGATATATAGCTTTCTTGCACATCCCCAGCACATGCTTATCTCTAAAATTTTGATGATTTCACGCAGTTAATTAATACTATACCCACTCATATCCCAGGAATTCGTCTTTGAGCTTCTTGTTTTGCATAATTCGCAAGGTCGTCAGACATGTTTGTTTTTGTTTCTTTTTTCGCTGAAAACGCGAAACTCAATTCATTCAGATAATTGGTATATATGTATCTATATACATATGCTTTTAGCCATAGTTAAATGTTGATCAGCAACAATATTTATTATAGATAAGCCGATTTCATTTAAATATGAAAACAAAATAGCTTAAAAAAAACCAGGAAACAATTTTTTTTCGGAATATATTCATGATATTGTTATTTATTAGTTATACGAAAAACAGAATAAATAGATCGATATAAGCCGGTTAAATTTATAGAGAATACACTTTAATTTTAAAGAACTTTCCGGCAAAATTAAGGGAAAGCATTGCAGAAGAATTATTGCCCAACATAAATATGAAGTACTCGACTTTATATGAATTTACGACAGGCGAACACCTTTCCCAGCAATTCGGTTAACGAGCTGGAAGCTCGTTTTAATCTTCCCCTTTATGGACAGTAAAATTATGTTTATGCTTTGCGTATAAAGCGTGTGCTTCGTCGAGGGTTTTTTTTTTCACTCAGCTCGAACTACGAGTTAAAAGTAATACCAATTTTTCATGCCTCGAAATTGCAATTGATATTAAAGTATAAAGTTAATTAGCTGAGCTAGAAAAAAAATGCAGAAAAATGCGCTGAACTTGACATATTTGGTATGCAAATAAGACAATAAAGACAGACCAAGTCGGACAAGTGGCAGCAATTAATTAAATGTGGCCAAGAGCCGTGTACCAGCATGAGCTATGCAGGTGGATGGAGTGGATAGATAGATAGATAGATATGTAGATGGATATAAATGGATACCATTAAAGTGTATGTAGGTGGAGTGTTGACTTAGTAGGGTTAGATGTAGAGAAAGAACAGGTATAGTTAAATAAATAACAAGAGATATGCATCAACTGTTATATCGTCTTTCAATAAAGATATATGCTACATATAGATAGAGTAAATCGTCAATCTATTTAATGCCTGTGGCAACGCCTCAAATAACCAAAAACTCATTTCAAAGACACATATTTGCAGTTGGGGCCACACGACGTATACTTAATATACGTATACTTAATATGCAACTTTGTCAGCTGCATGTCAAAGTGCAGAGCTTTGCGTGTCTGTGTGTGTGTGCGTGTGTGTGTGTGTGCGTGTCTGTGTGTGTCATGTAATAAATCAAAACTGTTACCAGAGTTCGATTTATTTGCGTGCGCGTATCTGCATCTAACTTTGTCTATCTGTAAGCTGCATATCCAATCCAACTACATCTCTCTACTCTGCTGTTGTTGTTGTTATTGTTGTTTTTGTTGCTGTTGTTGTTGTTGTTGCCTTTGTGACATGTAAACAGAATTCATTTGCGTGCCAGTGCAAAGTCACGTTGCATTGTTTATATTGCAATTTATTTTGTGTATTTTATAAATATTTTTTATCGAAATGCAAAGGGAAAACTAACAGGGAAAATTTGCAACAATAACAACAACAACAATAGGTTAGCTGATACGACGACACACTGTCAGGCATTTCAACAGGAGACATAGAGACAGCGACTGACATGAAACCCATAGAAATGAAACCCATGAATCGATCGATCCGAGAAATTAAAACAAAAGCAACAAAGACGAAGGCAAAAAACTATGCAAATGGGCACATTGCGAAAAGTTACGCAACCCATCGCCCATTGCGCTGGGCGTGAACCAATCCGACAAAAAAAAATAAGGAAAAAACCCCATATCGAATAGCCAATATCCAATATCTGACCAAACTAGCATAATATGACGAATAGACATATATATATACAGCTCGAAATGAGCACGCTAAGCAGAAAGCCAAACACAACGTGGTGAAGACTCGAACGAACTCACGATGGATCCATCAGTGCAGGCAGCGGTAGCTAAATGCCAATATAAATATTATATGTGCATATAACGATTTATAGTATCTATATAGTACACGAATAGGATCAGCGCAACTATGGGTAGTAGCGATAGCTGGTATTCGTTTAAGCTGAGCTTAAATGGGAATTATGTAATGCCAATTTGTTTTATAGCACATTTTAGATATTTATAGCACATCTATATTTTACAAATCGTATTGAATATTAATATTTTGTCGCTATAAACTGATAGTTCAGTTCCCAACTTCTAGCAGAGTAATTATTCGGTCTTCATCTTCGAAAAATGATTCATCATTTACTTCAACTTTAATGTGAAGAAATTCACTATATAAACTACTATTTATATCCAATAATCGGCATATCCCCTTCTTGCCACATATCGTAGATTAGGTATATAGACCTTCATTCATCATTCAGCTCGTCTCAAACTAGATCTACACACGGCACTCTCGTAATATGCAAATAACAACGAGTTTTAGGCTTTTGTATAAATTATAATTATGCTGGGAATTTTGTTCGATTTGTAGTCAATTAAAATTCACTTTAAGCCAGCCCAACTATTTGTAAGCCAGTTGAAATAAATACCAGACTTATGTAGGTCAAAACTCAACATAAATACATATATTTTGCTCTTCGTTCTTAAATTACACAAAGCCATTAAACAGTTTGTATTATACTAATTTAAATATTAATCGAATAACGAAATTCCGATTAGTGTCTTTTAAATGCAACTTGACACTCGAGCAGAAAAATGCAGCAATATAATTTTCCGAATCAGCGATTTGCATATTTCAATTAAATATTATGCAAATTTTTCTTGCAATTTTAGTGTCAATTGCAAGTTTCATGGGTGTGTGTGTGTGTGTGTGTGTCGGAAGAGCTCACAGATTTTTAATTAAAAGTTTCTGAAACTGTCAACGCGCATTTTAAGTAAATAAGCCAATTTGTTGCTGCACAAAAATATATAAAAACTGGTTGAAGACAAGTTGACATTTTGCTGGGAAAAAAGCAGCAACAAAAAAAAAAAAATTATTTAAAGATTAAAAATAAAACTAAATAGATAAAAATGAATGTGCTTAGCTATATTTGGAAATGTTGTAAATTTTAAACAAATGCCTTAAGTGTTCGGTTCGGTTTCGGTTTCGTTGGCAACCTGTTTGGCAGCCTAATGGGAAAGCAATGCCACACTGAGCGAAAGCGGGGGCAGTGTGGGTAAACTAGAAACTAGAATGGGGTGTGGTTAGCGCAAGAATTAACGAAAGAAATTAGAAACATACACTGCAAACGATAATATGGATAGCAAATTAATTATTTCGATAGTTCGATTATTTTTTAATTTTTATGGCAATTTTTTCTCGCAGTGTAGTGGCATTAGAGAGGCAGCGCAGCAGCTGCGGCTGCTTGTGCAGACTGCAGATTGCCAGCGTTAATTGTAACACCTGCCAGGCGAAGGTGAGCGAGGCGGTAATATGAGCTTAAACTGACGCTGGACATTTATGTGGCATGCAACATACACACACACACACACACACACATGCCAAGACACACACACAAATGAAGACATGCCACAGATTTGTGGGCTGACGAGTCATAAACGGGTCGCTCTGGTGCGGAAGAGACGCGTCTTCAACGCCAACGATCATGTTGCATAAGCGTCATTGAAATGTGGACAACCTGTTACGCACACTTTCTCCCCCTCACTCTCTCTCTCCCTCTCACTTACGCACCTTCTGTCTCTTTCTCTCTTGCAGCATGCGTGAACGCAGCCAGACCACGCCGCGCCGCCGTCGTGCTGGCCCCAAGCAGCCGCTGCCGAGTGTGGAGTCGCCGTACAACATTGACAACACAGAGGACATCTATGGCACCACATTGCTGCCCTCACAGCGCTGCTATGTGGATCCCTGGGATCTGGAGAATTACGACTATGTGCGTAAGAAAATCGATGCTGTCGATACGGTTGCTACGACCGCACCGATACCCGACTATGAGACGGCGCTGGATTACGAGAGAGAGCAGAGCTTATCGCAGTCTAGCGCCAGTCCGATTGCCACATCCGGCTACGGCATGATTGTGTCCGCATCGACCATGCCACGCCCACACACCAGACGCCAGTCACGCAGCCAGTGCCAGCTGGAATGCTGTCGTCTGCCAGCGAATCGTCGCAGTCGCAGCCAGCGCAAGGAGCCGCTCTATGCGGCACGCAGCGAACTGTACGGAGCGCCACCTAGTCGCTATGATGACTACATGGCCACCATGACCAGACAGCTGCAGCTGGACGACGATGTGTATCAGCCGGAGGAGCTGTACGCCGAGCAGCGACAGCTTTACAATGGCTATGGAGGTGGGTTGGACTTGATCTCTCTCTCTCTGTCTCCCTTTTTCTCATCCCGTGTCTTACTTTGCAGGTTTCTCCAGCGCCAGCTCCACGGAGCAGCCCTCCTCCATTGGTGGCGATGAGCTGCCTGTGCACGTGCCGCTGCCACGGCGTGCGGCCACACTGCAGCGACGTCCTGTGGCCAGTCAGAGCAAGGAGAATAGCTACGGGTTGGGTTATGGCACAGCGCCGCATCCGCGACGCAAGCGCAGCGCTGCCCGCACCACACCGCCAGCCAAAGCGTTGACGGATCGACCACAGATCGATTTTCCTGCACCGCCGCCGCTTTCGCCCGCCTACGATTACTGCAATCCGTATGCCACAATGCCGTACTGCAGTCTGCCCGATTGCCAGGAATGCCAACAGCAGGCAACCTCCCTCATCTATGCCGCCCCCTCAACGCTCTATGGCACGCTGGCCGGTGGAGCGGGACGAGGGGGGCGTGGAGGCGTCAATCAAGGGATTGCAACGTGTGATTCGCCAAGTGACTCATCGCTCTACGCCGGAATTTATGCACGTAAATTTGGCTTGAGCAAGAAGGGTCTGCTGCAGATCGATTACTCGTGCAGCTGGAGCGACTTGGACCGCGTCATGGGGCGTCAGTATTGAGCGGGAAGATACTGCATCTCTCTGGTCTTGGGTTTGGTTTAGTCTCTAGTTAAACTATTCTTATATTAAGATCAGCTAAGAGCCCCATGCGGTCATATCATACACACACACAAAACGCACAAACCAGTACCAAATAATTACAGTTATTTTATATATATATTTAGGTGTTGTTGTAGTCTGCATTGAAGTCGGAAGTCATTGAGATTTATCGAAATAAAGTTTGCAATATTAAAATATTGATTTAATTTTGTTGCCTACTTTCGAGCTGCTGCGAAATAACATAGACGATTAAAAGTGTTGCATACTTTTGAGCGGCAATGCAAAAAACGAGCTTATGCTTGATGTGGATTGCAGCTAAGTGTTGCCTACTTTTATGCGCACTCTTAAAAATATTTACGTGTGTATTATGGAAATAATAATTTATAATATATAAATTTAAATAAATATATTTAAATATTTTATAAGCAAAATATAAAGAAACTAGACTAGAAACTAGAAAGAAAATATACAAAATTATCCAATGTAAAGAGTTGAACTATAGAAAGAGCTGCTTTTTGCAGCTGGGAAAGCCTAAAAATACTCTGCCTGCCTGTCGCATGCCTTAGCATTAATTTACAATTCCTACTACTGATCCCCCCCTTTACAATATCCTCCATCATCGTACCATTCCGGAAACTTTAATTCACTTTAGCAGCGTTCTCTGCTAAGCTGCCCCCTGCATAATTAAGATAATTTTATGCCTGGTCGCAGCTAATTAACATCGTCTGATGTGTCCAATTCGCAGCAGCTTTTTAACAAATTACACGTTCCATGACTGAAACTCCCTGGGCTAATTTATGCGCCCAGTGCAACAGAGTAGGAAAAGCTTCAAAAGTGGGGGAAAAAAAATACGGTGAATGTTGAATACTCTGCACTATAAAAGGAGGAGAGTGTGTTTATAGAGTATATATTCACTCTATCTTACTCAATCTTCTACACTCCTTCTGTCTTTTAAGTTAGGGTATTCAAGCTATGCCACCTTAGATAGTTTCTGACATTGCTTTTTAATTAATTATGACGTCATCATCGCTCTTACCGTTTCTCCTTTTGGCTCGCTCGAGGTGTCCAATTAGCCAGAAGCAGTCGACGTCATTCGCTTTGACAATTTTCAAATGACATGGAAAACGTTTTTGCGTCGACTTTGATGAATATGCTGTCCATTCCGGAGGAGCAACAAGACTGAACTTAAAAGACGAAAAGGGTGTTCCTAGGGTGTTCATTTATCTTTGTCTATGTTAGCTCTGAGGATTAGAAAAACTCTCCAGTTCCCTATCCCACTCTCTCTCTCTTATCCACATTATTATTTGTCATATTTAATTGGCATGGTCACCTTAAAATGAAGTCAAGTAGTTTCTTAAAGGCAAAGCAGTACAAAGCGTACAAAAGCTTTGGCAAAACCATTCAGGCATTCCCCGGTAACCTGATTATCTCGGAACTGGGACTAAACCACACCTGCACACACAAAGAACGGTGGGAATTCCTTTTGAAGCGAAGAGTTCCCCGACATTGCTTTCGGGCAAACTCATTAAACTTGATGGCTTAAATGGAAACCCGGCATGATTATCTGTTACATCAGCTAGACAAGCGGCAAAACACATTTCCAGCTGCACGCACACAGACGTAGCTATGCTACTTGCATACATACATATAGTACATATACATATATATATATGTATATATGTATAAAATCGATAAGACAAATAAGACGCGCTGTCGAACGGTTTTCTCTTTTTTTTTGCCTGTTCCGTTTTCGAGTTTTTCAGCATTTTCCTTTTGCTGCGAATGCGATTTCAATTTCTCAATCCAATTTACCTTTGCAACAGCAACACCAACACACATCCCAATACCCTGTACTAATACCAATGCGAGAGAATACTCACACAAATACGAATGCGAATGAGAGAACAAACACAAAGCGCAAGTAAATCATGCAAAAGAAAAAAAGAGGGCAAAACAAAAAAAAAAGAAATCGCAAATCTACATGCATAAAAAACGAGTACACGAACGTAGTCGAAATTGCCTGACTGGGGGATACCCCGCAGTACCATGTAATGTGATATTTATGATGATATTGACGCCTCTAACTAGTTGCGTGTACTGCCTCGATATTCGTTTTATTGCCACAGGCAATGCTACCCAGCTCTCACTTACAGGGTATGCAAATGTCGAAAGCGTAGCGAGTGCAAAACGCGTGGCAAGGGGCGAAAATGCACATAAAAGCGCAAATATTTGCGCAACATTTTCCCAAACATCGTCACAGACGAAGGCGATAAAAATCGAACAAGAAAATATGCAAAATGAAACGCATAAAAGTAAAAAATATAATGCAAAGGAAAAGCTTCAAAAGGCGGCACGGCGGGGAGGGGGGGAGAGAGCAGGAATGGAGAACGACTAAAAATATTCTCGCTCTTTATGTTTCCACACACACACACACAGCGCAGATTTGCTTTTATTTTATTTGCACAATAACGTCAAACATTTGCATGTGGCGATGGCAGCGACGGCGCCTAAATGTATGCCACAGTTTCTGCTCGAGCGAATTTCCCTCCCTGCCTGCCTGCCTCCCTTCCTGCCTGCCCCTTGACCCCCATTAGTATTTGCATTTATGTGCGGCGCCAACTCAATGCGGCGTTAGCTGCAGCCACCTTCCTTCTCTCTCTCTCTTCCTCTCTCTCTTCATCCAACTCTCTTGGACTCTTTATGTGAACATGCAAATCGCTGCGAGAATATTTTGCACTTCACTGAATCGAACCGTGTCCTGCCATGTCCAATGTCGCCAGCACCCTTCTGCCCGCTCGATCCCCTCCTGCTCCCTGTGTGCCTGCTGCAAAAGGTGTTCAATTTGCAATGTCAACTGGACGACAGCTGTTGCTGCTATGCTCCGTGCACAGTGTGTTCCGCCAAGCGAAATTGTCCATTTTAGTTGGAAACTAAACAGAAAACTGTACAAGAATCGAATGGTGAATTGAAAGCGATATGCTTAGTCGGAACACACACACTTTTGAGTTAACACTTCGGGCACTTTGTATGCAAATTCAACCGTTTGCACTTTAAATGCAAACTGTAGCTGTTCCCTTTTTCAGGCTGTGCATTCTGCTTCGTCGAAGTTCGAGCGGGAGAGAAGTTTGTCAATTCCTTCTTGGCACAAATTGCATTTAAATGGCAATTGGCATTGGCGATTGCAGTTGTAAATGTCGTCGAAGCGTCTACCCGAAATTGCGCATTGATAAAGGAGACAGCTGAGATGGCACTGCGATATGTTTGATGTGGATATCCTGAAAGGGAAACAGATAAAACATAAGTTTTAGAAAGTTTAAACAATTTAAAAAAGAAGCCTGCATTGTTTGAGCTTATTTCTGTTAAAATTCTGCTAATATTTCCCTAATCTAACATGAATTGCAAACGAGTGAGCTGCTAATAACAGTTTGCTGTTAAGCTAACAGATAAGCTAACTGATCGGACGGCTAACATTCTGTTAAGCTCCATTTTGCTGCAGCATGTTAACAATTAACATTTGCCTCTAACATGAGTTGCAAATGAGCGTGCTGCTAATAACAGTTTGCTGTTAAGCTAACAGAAATCGCTGATCGGACTACTAACATTCTGTTAGCATAACAGCCACATGCAGAATTGCTCTGTAAAGCGCTTAGCATTGTGCTGTTAACAGAATCAAGCAGGGTTGCCAAGAAAATTAGTAATGAAAGAAAAGGGTAAAGAGGCCATAAAACAACAATTAATTTGAATAAATAATGTAAAATCGCAAAACTAGTCGTATTATTAGCTTAACTATGCTAAAGTCTTAAATAATCTTATACATTTACAATTTAAAATTCCCTTTTCATGTCATATGCGCTAAAGGCCAAGGCTTAAGTTGGCAGGTGAGAGAGAAGAGGCAGAGGCAGCCCGCCTAAGCGATGCATGGCCTGTTCATTGTTTTAAAATTGAAATGCACGTCATATTTCATACGCTCGGAGAACTTCGCATAAGCCGCCGTTGCAAAAAAAAAAAAAGAAAGAAAGGAAAATGGAAGCTTGTCAAAATCTGCACTAAATGCCGTCATAAATTACGGCCAGCTGTCAAAACTCGCAACTGTTGTTGTTATTCTGCTCTCTCCCTCTCTCTCCCTCTCCCTCTCTTTGTCTGTCTCACATTTTCACTCTCGCATGCAAACAATACGAGCTGCTAAAAATAAACTTGAAAACTTAATTAAACTTTTTTTTTTACGAACTGTACAACAAAACCCTAGCAAAGAATGCCAAAGAACAACACAGAGCGAGATAGACAAAAGAGGAACAGAAAGAGAGAGAGACACACACGCACAATGCAAACTGTAAGCTGTTTATATGCAGGGTATATGTGAGTAGAAGAAGCACAACAGCGCGAGTCAGTTTATCAAAAATGACCGTGGGGGCACATTGTGCGTTTATGCAATTATAGCTGCTATTCTGATATACCCTGTAAGTTTTTAGGAATTCCTCAGCATAGGGTATCTACTGTGCGATCATCGGTTAACTAACATGTGTGGTTAGTTGATTTTAATTAACACACAACTCGAGGCAGCAAGCAGAGCGTACACAATATATACCTGTGTATAGGTAGATGTAAGTAAATATTACGTATACGTACGATATACACATACGATATACATACATATATAGTTACGATATATGCATGTACATGTAAAGTATGTGCCTGCTTGCCATTTGCTAATGAATAAGTTAATTTTATCCTGGCCGCGTTGCGGTTACTTTTTACTAGATCCTAACTCCCCCCCCCCCCCCCTCCCCCCTCCCCTAAAGGCAGCGTTATTTATGTGGCGCATGCCTGTCGCACGTTTTAAGCCCTCAAAGTGGTCATTAGGGACTTTGCTTCACTTTGTGCACTTTGTAATTTAAACACGCACACACACACAACATACTTAATAATTGCACTCACACACACGTAGAACAATAGTTTGCAGCAACTTTATGTACACACATAAGCACCTAAACACACACACACACACACACACACGTAACACACTTACATGCGGGGTAAATAGCACAGTCTGTAAATGCAAATTAAGTCTCTGTTCTTGTTCTTGTTGTTGTTCTTGTTGTTGCCTTTGCTGTATCATGCTTTGGCCAAAAGTGGGCGTAACTGAGAGCTGGGGGGCGTTACATTTTGGTGGCCAAAGTGTTGAAGTTACGTAAGCCCCCCAAATCCATTAGTTGAAGCAGCTAAATTAAAATAAAAAGCTGCCTGGGTGCGCTGAGAGACAGAGAGAGAGAGAGAGAGAAGAAGAAGTAAAGAAGAAAGGCAGAGAATACTGTTAGTCAACAAGTGAGGGAAATTCTTCTCGCTCTGCTCAAGTGAACTCAGCCTAGTCCTGTGGCGTCTCTCATCTTGCCGTCTCGAGAGCTTCTTTCCACTTAGCAGACACTTGCGATGCCATAAAGCAGACACTGTAAACTGGCATAACTACACGGTGCTATAAAACCAACGTATTTGAATATAAATAGACAGCAGCGAAGGAAAGTGTGTTTAATTTGTGACTACTCTCACAGTTTTACAAGAAAAAACATTAAACAATTCCTTAAGTCTCGTAAAGCAAACTGTAAAATTGAGCGCAAAAAAATAAAAAAAAAGGACAACCTATCAATAAATTAGACTAGTCTTTCATCTTTCATCTTCAGCATGACAAATGCCCTTCTGTATTTCATTTGACAACCCAAGTCGACCCAAGGCTTAGGCCGCAAATTGGGATTATGCAGAAACCCTGAAAGAACGAACACATACACAAGCAAAAGAAACCTAAGGAAAAACAGCATAATTTATGTGAAAAAAATAAATGAAACAATTTATTTATATTTATTACAATGCTCTGTGTCTGCTCCTCTTTTTCCCCTCCCCTCCCTTCACTCTTGACATTTGCAATTTGTGTGCAGCCAGAGCGAAAGCAGAAGCAAAAGCAAAAGCAGAAGCAAAAGCCATCAGATAAGTTGGCATGCCAACAATTAGTGCAAACTGCAGAAAGTTGTAAACAACAACAACAACAACAACAGAACAGAGCGAGGAAGCAGGCAAAGATGACAGTCCAAGATGGAGACTGATGCTGCAATTCCGCATCTGCCTGGGCTAATTGACATGAATAAATGTTACGCAATCAGCAGCAGCATAATAAATTCGAAGGCAGCCCGACTAGGAAAGTATGCTCTATAAAAATGGAAATAAGTGTGAGTTTTATTCTGCTCTACATAGTTAGCTTTTATTGCCTCTGGTAACAACAGTCTGCAGTTTAACATTTCTGCTGCCAAAGCGCTGCTTATTACAGCATGCTGTTATGTAAACTCTGATCACGCTGTTAATCCCCCGAATTAAACATTTCTGTGCTGCTTATTACAGCTTGCTGTTATGTAAACTATGATCACGCTGTTATTTCTCAGAATTTAACATTTCTGCTGTCAAAGCGCTGCTTCTAACAGCATGCTGTTATGTAAACTCTAATCACGCTGGTTAATCCTCAGAATTTAACATTCCTGCTGCCAAAACGCTGCTTATTACAGCATGCTGTTATGTAAACTCTGATCACGCTGTTAATCCTCAGAATTTAACATTTCTGCGCTGCTTATTACAGCATGCTGTTATGTAAACTCTGATCACGCTGTTAATCCCCCGAATTAAACATTTCTGTGCTGCTTATTACAGCTTGCTGTTATGTAAACTATGATCACGCTGTTATTTCTCAGAATTTAACATTTCTGCTGCCAAAGCGCTGCTTATAAAACAAAGGCTCGCTTAAGAAATAGTTCCATTTATAGACATTTTTCCTTATATATAGTATTTTCTGTAGTTATCATGCATATCAAGCACACCTGACAATTTCCAACAACCCTGCAATCCACATTGTTGTTATACCTAACAGGATATTAGGAATGTCGCACGGTAAATATTTTCATTTTCCGCTGACGTTGGCAGCGGCAACTGTAAAATTTTATGCAACACATACGTGGCAATGGCATTGCCAACGTGACGAGGACGAACAAGTGAGCTGGCAGCAAATAAATTTCACACCAGGCCACATGGCTGCCATGGCCACAGGATGTTTCTACTCCTGCTGCCGCTGTTGCTCCTCCTTCTCCTCCGTTTCAGTGTCAGTGTGTCAAGCAGCGTACGATGCGGAATAATTTGCAAAATGTCATTATTAGTTTGGATTTTGCGCAGCAGCAAACCGAGAAGAAGCAATTGGAGAAGCAGGCGGCAAGAGGCGTGGCTTGGGGATGGGTTGAAGTTATTCACAGCAGGCTCGAGCACGTCCCTCTCTCTCCCTCTCCCTCTCTCTCTGACTGTGGATAAAAGTGAAACACAGAGTGAAAGGCAGCAGGGCCGATGCGACCAAATGATATGGTGCCATCTACTCGTACTCATCCACGGCTGAAGCTGTGCACCTCCATCCGACTCGTATATCATCATCAAGGCTGAAGCTGAGCTTACGCGATACAGACATACTACATATCTCTCTGTGTGTGTGGCATTGTTGTTTTTATTGTCTACCTGTAGGACACGTAGCCGGCGCCTTTAGCTACCGTTATGCCACATGCATAAGCAAACAGAGAGATTGGCTCTACCTGAGCGTGTGCACCTCCAGCATCTTCGCTCCAGGCAAGAGGAAGGAATCATTAGGCAGCCACTGTAAATGAAATTACCATACACACACAGCCAGAGAGAGAGAGGAGAGAGAGAGAGTTGCCTGGCAAGCCTAATTCAAGACAGGTGGGATAAGCCAAATGATGGATTGCAGTTGGGGATAAAGTAATGCAAGGCAAAGAATAAATTGAATTTCTTGTTTGCTAAAGTTAATTCAAGGGATCAAGATATCAGTTGATTTGATTTTATATATAAAAAAAAAGAAATGCAAAAGCAAATAGGAAACAAATGATAGGCAAACAAGTGATAAAAACATATTCTGGCAACTGCTTTGGGAGCACAGAGTTGCCAACTTGCTTGAATATCGGTTGCTTGTCACTAGCGTTGCCAACTTGCTTGAATATCAGTTGCTTGTCTCTAGCGTTGCCAACTTGCTTGAATTTCGATTGCTTGTTACTCGCGTTGCCATCTTGCTTGAATATAGCTTATTTGTCACTAGCGTTGCCAACATGCTTGAATATCGCTTGCTTGCGATCCCTTGTTCCAATTGGATTCACGTGTTCCAACTGGGTTTTCTTCGGCAATGAGTCAGCACAAATATTGAACTCGTAAACTTAACTCGCACACATGTCGCGCATAAAAGTATTTCCTATATAACTCTGGCAATAACTCATAATGGCGCAAACGTGTTGTGGCTGCTTACAATCCCGCTGGCGTTTATTTGCAGATGCTACGAGGCACGTTTTCCGGCAACCTGGCCAACCTGGACGACGACGACGACTGGCCGCATGATTGACTCCAAGGACTTGCGCAAAAATGAAATTACACAGCATACTAAATGCCGTGTTTAGTTAGACGAGAGCACACTCTGACAGTCTGATGTTGTGTCAGTCTGTCACTCTGTCAGTGTGTCAGTCAATCAACTAGTCAGTCAGTTTATCATTTTCAGCGCTGCGCTCATTTGTTTTGGCCGTGCGTGGGAGGGAGAGCGAGAGAGAGAGAGAAGACGGGGAAGCCATGTCTTTTGTGTCAACTTTGGCATCTAATAAAGCTTATGGAGCGCAAAATTGGATTTGCATACATTATTGGTAAGCACAAGTGGAAAGCTGGAAAAACGTGGGCTCAGCTCTGTAATGCGTTAATGGAAAATGCTTTTTAGTTGCGCCCTCAAAAAAAAAAACAACAAAAGATCAAAAACCCCAAAATCGTCTGAAGAAGGCAAAGCAGACCCCTCAATTCATTTGATATTTGACATATTTTCATTGAGCTATTTATGAAACTCCTGCGCGTGCCGGAAATAGACATTCAACGTATGTTTTGTGTGTTTTTGATTGCCGTAAATGCGATTAAGTTGAGCTTCGACTTCAAAAGCGACTAAATTTGATTGCAATTTGCAAAGCCCATACGCGTGCAATTCATGCTTCACTTACTGCCGCTGCTGCTGCTGTTCACATTGCTTAATAAGACACGCCCCATAAATCTCCAAGGTGCAGTTCACGGGTTCATGGGGGCGTCATAAATAAAACGAACGAAACGCTGCAGCCCAAAACGAAAAAAAAGGAGAGTAACGCATAAAAATGAAAAATGCACAACGCAATTGGCACGAGTTTTCAGCTCCCTCTCTCTCTCTCTCCCTCTCTCTCTCTCTTACTCTATGCATTAGTGATGCGCATTATTATTACTTTGCAATCACAGGCTAACAAGGCAACATCGATAGGCGTGCATATCGAAATATCGATATTGAGGCACGACAAGTCACGACAGTTGCCAGTCACACGTTGCCTTGGGTTCTCATCGATACATGATCGTGACTGCCTATCGGTATTGAGTAAACGATATTTGCCAGTCACCGTTAACGATGTTGCTCATCTTTTTCTCTCTCACACACACACACACAGCATTTTAACTACATACACACGATGCCTAGGCCACAGGCACAAAAGGTCAACACAACGCGACCTGCGGCTGGTTGTGGTTTCACCCTCTCGCGCTCTCTCTCTCTGTCTCTCTCTCTCTGGCCTCCCTTCTGGCTGCGGTCAGCACAACGGTTTAAAATTACGAGCAAGCTGGCTTGGCTTGCTTGTTAGTGCCTGCGAGACAGCAATTTGTTGCAGCCACTGTGCACTGTGGGCCCCACGTGGCGTGCTATAGATAATAAAGCTATAACGACGCGTTATATAGTATATATATGCCTAGACATAAAAATACACACACATACGCAAGCAGCGCAGCTTTAAGCTGCGTTTCTTCTGTGCGAAAGTACAGTTAGTTAGTAAATTGTTATTTAATCTATTTGTTTCAGCCTCCGCCTTGTCTGTCGCTTCGGGAATTAATTAACTGCCAACGGCAATTACGAAGCCAATTGAATTATGCAATTTACATACATAAATAAATAGAAGACAGGCAAAGCGAATTAAAGTCCAGCAAATTGTAGACTACACTTAGCTGGCTGGCGCCTCCATTAGGGGGCACCCACTGCCTGTAATCCAATTACACAGATGAAATCTGCTGCTGCGGCACCACGTGGCGTATGAGTAACGCCTTATTAAGCGCGCGGCAAGTAACACGCATCTCCCTCCCACACTCTCTCTCTCTCTCACTCCCTGCCTCTCTCTCGCTCTGTTGGTTTTTTGTTCCACAAAAAATATGTAAATGAAATTCACTAAACGAATTTTCTTGTAAAACGGTCACACCCAGCCGGGCGGTCCCTAGACAAAGTTGCGGGCGGGCGGCAGCGTCGAGCTGTGGGTGGTCAGCGTAAATGACAACGGCGACACATTTTGCATACAATGGCACTTTAGGGAGTTGCATAAGGGGAGAAGGAGAAACATTACCAGGGGGGGAGGGGGCGGAGGCGGCGCACTTGACAGCCGCAGGCGCAATATTTCAGATAGACAACGTTCACTTGGCTTTTCCTTTTTTGTTTTGCAAACAAAGCACAAGCCAAAGCGGAGGCGTTGCTTAGGAGGCAACGAGGATTGGGAGAGAGAGAAAGAGAGGAGTGGAGAGCAGAGGCGGCCATGTACGACTGGCAGCAGCAAAAGCCATAAATCAATTGACAGTGCAGAAAAATTGCAGAAAATTACTTGATATTTACGGTCAGCGCACACACAAAGAGCGGGGGAGGGTAGAAAGAACAAGAGCCTGTGCTTTGACAGGTCACGCCCACTGTCCAATACGAGGGAATGCAACAAGTATGTAAGGTTCGCCATCAATGACACTCAAGGACAGTCGGACATTGTTGGCCATAATTACACATGTTCCATCTGCGAGTGTGTCACATGTCGTATTAGTAATAAGTGCCTGTCCGCACAGTGGGCCCAAGCAGCTAGGCAGTAGGCAGTATATTGCATCAATTAAAATCTGTCCCACTGTCATGCCAAGCTTTTATGAACTATACTCGGCAATATAGCATAGCTAAGCTAGCGTGTGTGCCTGGCCTGCTCTCTCTCTCCCTCTCTCTCTCTCTTTCTCTCTCTCCCGCTGTGCACTGCCAGGGAGCATGAGGGTGCCGATGTGTTGTTGCCTGTGTGCATGTAATTATTGTGTCAACTGAGGTGTGTGTCACGGGGCCAGAGACAAAAGCCAACGTCCTTGTACCAACGTAGTCCAAGCTCTGCCTTGCCCCGCCTCGCCTCTGCCTTCCCTCTGCCCCATGCGTTGTTTATGGCTCGAACTAGACTCATAATTGCATTGTTGCCGTTGTAATTACGGGCAAACATGCAGTTAATTAAAATCATTAAAATGCCTTTGAGCCAAAACATCAGACGACAAACGACAGACAGCAGCAGCAGCAGCTGCTCCTGCTCCTTCTGCTGCTGCTGGGCAAATGGTGCGGCACGTGGAAGGTAGAATGGGATGCGCCTTGAAATGGTATTGCCTGCTGAGCTGCTTTAATTTCCGTCACACGCCAGCCAATCCCCTGCGTAGATATTGAAAATTTGCTAACTGTGTCAGCATACCGAATTTTAAATACTCTGCAAATGAGAAGTAGAGAGTGTAAGATTTTCTTTCTCACTAAGCTTGCTCATTTATGGAATTTATTTCAATTATTCCAATTACAGGATTTTCTGGGATACAAAGCTATTCCATAATTGTATAGATCCCGCCCTGCGAGTTGCAGCTGAAACACGTTTTCATTAGTTTTTACTGCGACCCATAAACGCACTCATATCTGGTGCCAGGCAGTACCCCGACGACGTATATACGATTCCATTTGAGCCATGTCTGCGCTTGTCACTTGTTTTATTCCTTGTGTAGTTACCAGGTTCGTCGTCTGGCACGTTTTTCAGTTGCCTACATAATAAAAATGGCCTAATAGATTTATTTTGATTAATGCTTTCGATACTACAGGCAAGCGATTGAAGTTTGCCTGCCAAGTGAACATTTGCTATACTCACAATAAATCACATGCACATTTGCTAAAGAAAACTATAGTTAGATTTTATTAAAACATAAATTAAAGAAAAAGAACACTGGCAGAGCATCTGCAGGTCCATTTCAGGCCTTCTACCACCATGACTAATGAGCAAAACTATTTGCCATAAGCTCGATATTAATGTCAGACCCAAGCCCCAAGCTTCGAACAATCGAATAACACCCATAAAACATGTTTAATGCTGATGAGCAGCATTGGCAAAGTTGATTATAAATGAAATACAATGGAATAGAATAGTATTCATGGCCAGCACAGCTCAGCTTGGCTCGGCTCGGCTCGGCTCGCCTCGACTTGGCTCAGTTCATGCATTCCTGGCATAATTAATGAGTTTACTCTCGGCTCACTGTCTGGCTGGATGGATGAATAGATGATTCGAAGTCAGAGTCCCAGCATTGTCATTGTTTATGCGTCTCTTTGCAGCTGTTATTTTATTCAAGCGCTTGCCTACAGATTATTTGCGCACGTGCTAGGAACTGTGTGCGTGTCCTTGGGCCCTTTACATCCGCAAGTCGAGCAGAGATGTCCGGCTAACAAATCGATTCAATGTTAGAATTTTTTTTATGAATGTAATTTATACAAAAAATACATAATATTTAGTCGATTACAGTAACTTGGCTGCACTCCCACTGTTATCTAGAATTATTTGTTATCGATTAAAAATTTTAAATAACATTAACAGCAAATTAAAGCGTAAGGCGTTGCCACTGTTATTTATAATTGTTTGTTCGCGATAAAAAATGTAAAATAACATTAACAGCAAAGAATGTTAAATAACATTACCAGCAATTTAAAGCGTAAAACATAGCATACTTTTAAGGGCAAACGCAAAGCCAACAACGTTTGCCTGGTTTCTTGGCCATTTTTTGGCATGGAAAATGCCAAATGTGCGCAACACTATTGTGGACCCAACAACAGAGAAACAAACCCAATTTACTTATATATATCCAAATATAAACACACACAGATAGCACCAAGTGCGAACATTTGTCTTGTCATGTAATCAAATATGAACAACTTTTTGGTGATTGGGAAAGGCGCCTGCTGAGCTCAATTAAAATTTTACGACCATTGAGTACGAAAAGGTGCCGTATAATTTTGAGTGTTCCATTTCGCAGCTTCCTCCCAAATGAATTTTAATTGTCGAACAAATGTTGCGGAAATAATGACGATGAAATTTGAGGAAACCCAAAGTGCTATGTCAGCAAATAACATAAAGGAAATATAATTGAGATGCGCAGACGGAGCACATTAAAATTGAATGACCGAATAAATAAGATACGTAGACGTACGTATTGCACACGTGTTGACAATTAAATAAATAATTATTTCAGTTAAGAGATATTTCTACGCACAAGACTTACTAATCTATAAGACACTATAGTTTTTGAAGAACACATTGTAAAGTAGAGAGAGAACTAAGCTTTCTGGTAAAACTGATTGACAACATGATATAAAGAAGAACCTACTGAAGTATCATATTGTATACGGATAAGTGTAAATGTTGTAAATTAGCTTTAGACAGTCTGAATTTAGTTTTGTGTTTTTTTCTCACCGAGCATTTGCAACCTTGCCAAAATACCGTACATGGCAAGAGTTTTTTTTTTTTTTTGTGCACCGGTTTATTTCTGCTAAAAGTGGCCTCAAAAGCCGTCGACGTCATTACTCATTGTGGCCCCAGGTGCGATAGAGATGGAAATAGCGAGAGTGCTGAGCGAGTGTAAGTAAAAATAAGCTAGGTAGCTGGGTAGCTCGGTAGGGTAGCAGGTGTAAGTAAACGAAAAGCAGCTCATAAAAACTCAAGAAGGCGAAATATTTAGCTTGAAGGGTGCACAGAAAAACGAAAAAAAAAAGCTAAATGAAATGTGAGAGGGGAGTGAGAGGGGGGGACTAGGGCTTGCATGACTGTGACTGTGGCTGTGGCTGGCGCATGCATTCAGCTTAATCCGTGGCGCACAGGTTAAGGCGAAACAAAGGCAATGCCAGCCAGGCAAGTCGGGGAGGCGGGGGGTGCACAAACTCAAGGTCCTTGCAGGACGTCGAGAGTCAGTGGAACGACAACTATGCGACTACTTGACAGTGCGACTCGAGTTCAGTTCTTTGTTTTTTCGCTGCATACTTTACGGGCGTCTCTTAAATATTGTTCTCGTTGGATCCTTTTGTTTCGTTTTTTTTTCTTTTTCCTTTGGAGCTCTGTAGTCTCCTTGCTATGTATGTATGTATATGCAAATTGATGGCTTCTGTTTGTCTTTGGAGAGTTTCCACGCAGCACGCGCACACAGAGTGTGCAGAGCCAAAACTCGCAAATCCGTTGAAAATCCTTTTTAACTTTTAATGATGCCCGCACCGTCTCGCAGCAGCCATTGACGGCGACGTCAACAGCGACTGTGACAGCGACTGCGACAGCGACGTCGTCAAAGTGGGCCAATGTTTTCTCATGGGATTTGCGTAAAGTATCTGCTAAAAGCTTCCTTTCATTCCGTTTGCTGGCAAAAAGGCAACAGCAACCACCACAGCCAAATCAAAATGCTGCTCGGCAGCTGCCCCAAATTTTGTTTGCCATCAATTTGGCCTTCTTTTCGGGCCAAACAATGTGAAGGCAGAGCAGGCAGAGCTGGCGGTGGAGCACCCGCGAGTATCATAAACTTGGTATTTTCTCTTGTTCCCCAGTTAATCTGCTCGGAAGCATCTTTAATGATCTGGCCAAGGCACAGTCCGAATTTTTAATTAACCACAAAGTGAGGTGAGGAGGAGAAACCTTTAACATAGCCCTCTGTTAACATTAACAGTCGCTGTTATTGTTATCGATAGGCGATATGTAGCCATCGCTTGCTCTCTAGGGTTATTTATGAAACAAAAACTTAAACTAATTGATAAACTATGCGAAGCACTTAAATAGTTTCAGCTTGCCCCAAGTAAACCAACAAAACTCCGGACTCCGGACCGAAGTCATAAAGCAGCGGAAAGGAAGCGCAGCCATTTCAGGCGCATCCTGCTGCAGCTGCAGCACCAGCAGCAACTACAACGAGCATCCGCTGCGCTGGGCCAGAAATTGTAAATTTTGCGCTGCGGACAAACAAAAGCGTACCCGGATGTGGTGCGGGTGGTGCTGCTGCTCTCCCACGCGGCCAGGGAGGGAACGGCAAAAGCGAGCAGCGAAACAGTTATGCAGTTGCAGTTGCAGTGGCAGTTGCTCTTCCAAGTTCTATGCGAATAAAGCTTTTAACTGCTTGGGTCAATAGATTTAGTTAGCCCCCTGATCTAAAACGAAGCCCAAACTCATTGACCAACAAATCAAATAGCGGAAAACTTTTATTCTGCAAGTTTTCTTCATGCTTCCGGATGGCTTGTGGCTTGAGCTTCAGCTTGAGGCTGGACTGAGACTGAGACTTCACTTCACTGCCATTTGCCGAGCGTGGGCGTTGGTAACATGGTCGCCTAGTTGGGGCGCCTTGGGCCTCATAAATAAGCAAGCAAATTGCATGCTTGGTTGGCTAGCTGGAGCATCCAAGCGGACCCTTTCGTCTGGCCGGCCATGTGCCCAGAGCCCATAAAATTGATGACTTTGTAGCCGTTGTAGCTGTATTAAATTGCTGGTCGGGATCGACTTTCGTTTCCGTTGCCTTGAACTCCAACCCACAACCCACAACCCCCGCCCCCGCTCTTGGTTATATATTTATGCGTTAATTATTTCATTAACGCTCCATTGATCCCATCGCCTTGGCCTGCAAATTATTCCAGCCTATTGCATTCAAGTGATTATGATTCTGATTCTGACTCTGATTTTTGACCATAATGAGCCGCAGCTCTGTCGGCACTCGGGGGGCAGGAGATTATGCCCGGGGCGTGCGCCACTTCAAACTAAAATTGTGCAATCGACTGAGAATGGAATGATGCCACAGAATGGATTTCATTAGAACGATTCCAGCTGAACCTCCATTATGGCAGGAGGGCGGGGAAATCGGGAAACCGCAATTTCGATGGCCATTATATTTTAATTAAATCCCATTGTGCATTGTCTTTGATTATCTATATTTCGATGGGACTCTGTGAAACAATGAGATTAAAACAGATTGGATTGAATAATCAATTGAATATGTTTTCATATATATATGGGGATTTTTATGCAATTTGCAGGGCTAACACGTGATTATCGATATGGATTATCGATTGCCAGCTATATTATTTGTGTTCCCTTCGATATACACATCGTATACTGCTTTTACCTTAACTTCTGCAGGTTTATGTAATACTCTTGCTCCCATAACAAACTCCTGCCCCATCAAGAAGTCCATTTGTAGCTTCTCTAGGGCAGACAAGAGCTGTGTGAGCTCAATTGCCAACAATAATAAACATTATTATGAGTACTCTGTCCAGGCACTTTATGCTGACTTTGAGTCTCTTAAGCTGCTCCAGCTGCAGCCTGTTCTCTTCCTGTTTGTTGCCTGCTCGAACACACAGCAGGAAGAGGGCAAACTTGGATGGGCATGTGGTATATACATATAAAGTTTCATGACGCTAAGTGGATGATTATTTGCGATTACACACGGCAGCGGCAACTGCGGGATATGGTCTCTGCAAATCCTTGAGCCGAAGGACACACACACACACAGACACATGCTCGGCCTGCTCATATATGGGATTTAATGAAGGTGGAAGCGAGGAGAGAAGGGAGGAGAAGCATCTGAACAAATATGCGGGCCACTGCGCACCCAGCAATCGTCCGTTTTTACTGTCCCTCGCTTTATGCGCAGCATTTTGCTTGAGTCCCGGCTCGGGAACCCAAACAAATGTGTGTATACTACATGGAACTGATGCTGATGATTATGTGTTAATGGTCAGCGCACGCGTTTTTATATCGAACGCCAAATTGGCTGCTAACAATTGATATATGGTGGCAATTACACAACATGCATTACTCAACCCGGGCAATGTTCCGATTCCACTGGCAGAGGCAGAACCAGAGCCAGAGCCAGATCCTGCTCATAAATGCAACTCGTAAATCTTGTTGTGCTCTGCTTGCACCACAATAGCAGCTACTAGTTTCTCCCTCTGCTTGTGTTTTTGGGGCGCCGCGAATCGACGGTTTCATCGCATGACCAGCAGCCAAAAGCCATAAACATCAACAAACAATTGTGCTCGAGTCTACGCAGTTTCTCCACATCTTCCCAATTGGGATGATGCAGCAGCTGCAGTTCGCAGTCGAAGCCAATGCGAGATATCGCTAGTTATAAATTTATCGATATTTAAATCAAGTAAATGCAAAAGTCAAATGCCAATCGATAGTACAGCAACAGGCAACAGCAGTGTTGCCATCAATTCCCAAAAACCATATTCGCCTCAATTAGCTACTTACAAATATATATAGATATTTACTTTTGTGTGTCCGTCTACATTTATATATATTTAATTATGTTAAGATCAACGATGCCAGCCAGAAAAAGTGCTCGACCAGCACTTCGCATCGATTTTCTCACACAAGACAAAAAAGAAGGGAAACAAGTCGGTAAGGCGACATACGAGTGCGCCCGACAGTAAAATACCCTTCGCCCTTTTCACGGTCGAAATGAGGGTACCAGGCCTGTTGAGGATGTTACATGTCTAATTTTTTGACCATTTCGAGATTATTTTTGGCCAAAATTAAGTATCGTTTAAAATCGATTTAAATAATTGTTTAGTACTAATTTTGACCTCCGCAATCGATTAAAATTAAAAACCCGCGATTTAAAATTTTCAAAAAAAAATGGTTGTAAAAAAATCATAGGGTGGACCCTTACCTAAATTTTCAGAATATCAAAATTTTTCAAATTTCCATTTTGCTATTTTTTAAATGTAGAATCACTCAGGTTGTTAAAACATAAACAAAATGTCATTCCGCGTGAAAATCGTTTGATTTTAAAGAAAGTTACGATCGGTCAAAAATGAGGGTACCAGGCCTGTTGAGGATGATACATGTCTAATTTTTTGACCATTTCGAGATGATTTTTGGGCCAAAATTAAGTATCGTTTAAAATCGTTTTAAATAATTGTTTAGTACTAATTTTGACCTCCGCAATCGATTAAAATTAAAAGCCCGCGATTTACAATTTTCAAAAAAAAATTGTTGTAAAAAAATCATAGGGTGGACCCTTACCTAAATTTTCAGAATATCAAAACTTTTCAAATTTCCATTTTGCTATTTTTTAAATGTAGAATCACTCAGGTTGTTAAAACATAAACAAAATGTCATTCCGCGTGAAAATCGTTTGATTTTAAAGAAAGTTACGATCGGTCGAAAATGAGGGTACCAGGCCTGTTGAGGATGATACATGTCTAATTTTTTGACCATTTCGAGATGATTTTTGGGCCAAAATTAAGTATCGTTTAAAATCGATTTAAATAATTGTTTAGTACTAATTTTGACCTCCGCAATCGATTAAAATTAAAAACCCGCGATTTAAAATTTTCAAAAAAAAAATGGTTGTAAAAAAATCATAGGGGGGACCCTTACCTAAATTTTCAGAATATCAAAATTTTTCAAATTTACATTTTGATATTTTTTAAATGTAGAATCACTCAGGTTGTTAAAACATAAACAAAATGTCATTCCGCGTGAAAATCGTTTGATTTTAAAGAAAGTTACGATCGGTCGAAAATGAGTGTACCAGGCCTGTTGAGCATGATACATGTCTAATTTTTTGACCATTTCGAGATGATTTTTGGGCCAAAATTAAGTATCGTTTAAAATCGTTTTAAATAATTGTTTAGTTTTACTAATTTTGACCTCCGCAATCGATTAAAATTAAAAACCCGCGATTTAAAATTTTCAAAAAAAAAATGTTGTAAAAAAATCATAGGGTGGACCCTTACCTAAATTTTCAGAATATCAAAATTTTTCAAATTTACATTTTGCTATTTTTTAAATGTAGAATCACTCAGGTTGTTAAAACATAAACAAAATGTCATTCCGCGTGAAAATCGTTTGATTTTAAAGAAAGTTACGATCGGTCGAAAATGAGGGTACCAGGCCTGTTGAGGATGATACATGTCTAATTTTTTGACCATTTCGAGATGATTTTTTGGCCAAAATTAAGTATCGTTTAAAATCGATTTAAATAATTGTTTAGTACTAATTTTGACCTCCGCAATCGATTAAAATTAAAAACCCGCGATTTAAAAATTTCAAAAAAAAAATGGTTGTAAAAAAATCATAGGGAGGACCCTTACCTAAATTTTCAGAATATCAAAATTTTTCAAATTTACATTTTGATATTTTTTAAATGTAGAATCACTCAGGTTGTTAAAACATAAACAAAATGTCATTCCGCGTGAAAATCGTTTGATTTTAAAGAAAGTTACGATCGGTCGAAAATGAGGGTACCAGGCCTGTTGAGCATGATACATGTCTAATTTTTTGACCATTTCGAGATGATTTTTGGGCCAAAATTAAGTATCGTTTAAAATCGTTTTAAATAATTGTTTAGTACTAATTTTGACCTCCGCAATCGATTAAAATTAAAAGCCCGCGATTTAAAATTTTCAAAAAAAAAATTGTTGTAAAAAAATCATAGGGTGGACCCTTACCTAAATTTTCAGAATATCAAAATTTTTCAAATTTCCATTTTGATATTTTTTAAATGTAGAATCACTCAGGCTGTTAAAACATAAACAAAATGTCAGTCCGCGTGAAAATCGTTTGATTTTTAAGAAAGTTACGATCGGTGTAAAATGAGGTTACCAGGCCTGTTGAGGATGTTACATGTCTAATTTTTTTACCATTTCGACATGATTTTTGGGCCAAAATTAAGTATCGTTTAAAATCGATTTAAATAATTGTTTAGTACTAATTTTGACCTCCGCAATCGATTAAAATCAAAAGCTGGCAATTTTAAATTAATGAAAAAAATATTTTGTTAAAAAATCATAGGGGGGACCCTTACCTAAATTTTCAGAATATCGAAAATTTTCAAAAAAAAAATTTAATATACCCTTTTTGACCATTTTCTATGGTCGAAGGGTATAAAAATACGACGCTTCCATTTAAGAAATTAATGCGAATTCCTTTTCCCAGTCGCCAGCGGGCGTGGGCGGGCCAATAAATCTAGGCGAGAAGCTGCCAATGAGTCGTGTGTGCGACAGAGACAGGACATGGCAAAGACACGAACATATACTGAGAGAGAGAGAGAGAGGAAGAATGAGGCGCGAATAAAGCTGACCAGTTACCCAGAGCTGGGCGAGTCTCGAGCGGAAACGGATGCCGTGCGCAAACAGAGTTAAAGTAAACGGAAGACCAAGTTCAGACACCGTGTCCAAATAAAGTATAAGGCCCATGTACGCCATGTAACGGGCGAACCTTCCGCTCAGCTTTCTGTTGTTCTTTGCCCTCTTCTTCTCTCTGGCAGCAGAAAGAGCAAACTGCAAACGGAAAATGGGAAACAGGGAACGGGGTGGTCTGATGAATAATGGGGTTGCGGGATTTGTAGTTGGCGTCACGGCCAGTTAGGAGCTTAAAGTTTTCAATTAGCTGGGAAATGGTCTGAAATGACGATGATTAATGCGAAGAAGCATGGTATTGGGAAATCAGGTAACATTTTGGCCTAACGCGATAATGCTCTTTAAAATACTTGGGAACTCTCGAGTTTTCGGGGCTAATAATCAAATCAGACGCAGCCAAGTTCATGTTAAAGCAAAAACCAATGTAAATCCATTTACTTAGTTAAATAAATATCTCGTTCGAACTAAAAGCTGTAACATAATGCCAAAAACTGTCTTCCTTTGTTTACATTCTTCCCCCAAAGAAGAGATTAAATGGTTTCTGCATTAGATTCGATGGCAAAACTATTGTAATCCGATTTCGTCACGTAGAATTTTCTGTATACAGAAATTAGCATAATTACAACGTTCAACCCCTTTTTGGGGAAAAAGGTGGAAACATTTACAGTTGCCGAATCCGAATCTTATTCCGTGTTTCAACCCAACCACAACCATCCCGCACGGCATCATAATAATTCCGTTGAGTCGACTTTCTAGGGAAATTTGGCAGGCATTCTACATCGAGTCCCCAGAATGGCCCCCATGCTCAGCGCATAAATTTATTTGTTGAACAAGCAGCCCGATGAGTAGCTCCATCTCCCAGTCCCCAGCTATGGTGCACAACAGCCAGTTCCGACGCCAGACCTAAGCTTAACCGCAGCCAGCTGCTGCTCATCAAAATTGTATGGGTCGTTGTGGGCGGAAGCAGAGTGGGAGGTGGCCAGGATGGGGGGCAGGGGCTATAGTAGCAAGAAAAGATGGGTTTTTGGGTGTTGTTGCCACAGCAAAAGTAAAACCAAACAAAGCATGCCAAAAATTATCTCGGTCACTTTTCAAATGCACGCACACTTACACACACCCACAGTGACATACAGTGGGGCGAGAGGAAAGGCAGTGGGGCAGGGCGGGACAGGGCAGAGCTGGGCTGGCAGCAAACCCCTTAAGCCCGGCTCCTTGACAGGGTCAATGGCTCGGGCGGCCATGCAACAAGCACTCGAAAGTTTTATGTGTGTACACACTTTTTGTTTTTGCGGCACCCGGGTTGACAACACTGTTTACCTAATGTACCGTTAAGCTGCACACTTAATGCCGTTATCTGCTTTTTGTTTGCCGTCGTCTCTCACTCTCTCTCTCGCTCTCATTTCTCATTGTCTCATGCGCCATGGAAATTATTTTCTTAATTTGCTTTGAAGTGCCTGCCCCTAGTACCAGGAATGGAGAAAATGTAGAACTCTTCCCCGAAGTTGACTTTAAGGTGTTTATCATGCATATCAAAACATCGCATTGAACGGGCACTTTCTCCTCAATTTTATTTGGCATTTTTTTTTAACAAACTTGCGTACATCAAACTTTTTTCATTTACAACAAAAGTTGTACAAAAACAATTATCATAAAATCATAAAAACTGAAAAGTGCAAAACTGGAAACTGGAAACTGGCTAACTGAAAAAGTTATAAGCTCTTTCCGCATTTTATTAACATAGAGTTGGGCTACATTAAAACAGATATGTGTATGTATGTATAAGTATGCGCATATTTTCTGTTGTTTTTTTTTTCCACCTGCAACAAAATATGCGGAAAATGAAAACCTTCAGCTGGCAAAGGGATTTCATTGCCGTTGCGCAGCTATTTTACCTTGCCAACGAGTAAGGACGATGCTGAAAAACCTTGACAAGCGCAGGACAGAGCAGCATGCAGCATACGCATGCCACGCCCAACTGCTGCCTGTCCCATTCCCTCACATTGCAGGTTAAGGTCAGCCCGCCCTGGCTCAGCCAGTCGGCCATTATTTTATGTGCTGCAGACAAGCCACACTCACAATGGCAATGAAATGCTTGCAGAACCCGAACCCGAACCCCTAACGGATTCTGAGCCCGTGCCTGTGCCTGTGCCTCTGCCTCAGGCCCAACGCGAACCTGGCCCTCATCCGTGACGTTTAGCCGTAAACGAATTTATTGCAACGCCAGTGCAGCTGGTGGATCTTGCCTTGGAGCGCATTTCAAGGCAATTGGAACGTCTTCCTTAACTTGCACTTGTTTATGTTGTCATTATTCTTAATCCGACAGATTTCTCTTCATGGAATTTACGAGGCCGAGGCATTTTTGTTAATTTCGCTTGTCTTGAAGAGTTATCTGTGGAACGCAAAATGGCAAACACACACACATAGACTGTAAAGCTGCTTAAACAGAGCAAAACTAACGCACAAAAGAAAGTCTCCCAAGTGGATTTCAAGGACTGACGCTGAATGTAACTTGGCTGTGGTTTTAAATCTTTGTGTGTACCAAAATCAAAGTCAATGTCAGCAGCGCAGAAGGTCAACAACTACGTAAATATCGCAACGACATCGTGAATGCATTTTTACAGGGGATGAGTAGGCAACTCAAAAAACGTATACTGTTGAAAATGTTTTTGAATCTTGGCGCCCTTTTAAAAAGCAACCCTGCTATTAAATAAAAATATATCGATATGTGAAAATTGTTCTTAACAGTTAACCTTCCCGCTGGTTGGCAGCCCATTTATCGATTTCTTACTCACATTTAGCGATGTTTTTTATAGGAAATCGGGGAGCAATATTTGTAATAAACGGTTCCACTTAACAGTTAAGAACTTAAAGAAAAACAATTATAATATAATTAAAATAAATATTTGTAAAAAATTACATACAAGTTTATTGATTTACTTTACCGTGTCACTGCTGAAATATTAGCTGGTATCTGCGATAATATCGATTACTTTAAAATACTTGTGATGGTAGCAGTTAAAAGAATATCGCCCATCTCTAATTTAACGCGTGCTCTTTCTTTCCTCTTGCTCCAACATGGCTGATCAGGTAAGGCAGCAAAAATGTGTTCGAAATTAAATAAAAATCAGCGTTTATTGCGCTTCTATAAGACAAATGCAATGTGAAACGTGTAAATAAGTGCATTGTGTGCTCAAACAAATGATTTCCCAACGAAACATCTGTTGCCGAAGCGAAATTTACGGCCAGTCAATTAGTTCGTGTTCAACATAACCACACTTGTACGCATGCTGTGTGTACGCTGGTGTCTCACAACGTACACACTCGATTTATTGTCAATTCTAGCAAACGGAACGTTCTTTTCGCAAACAACACTCTGTGCCGACAACACGTCGCAAAAGTGTCAATGGCAAAAAGCGATTGCGTTTATATCGCAAAGTTGGCTTGGGCTTTAAGACGCCAGCCGAGGTAAGAGTTTCAGAGCAAATGTAACTAATCCAGCGTTTCCCCCTTGTTTTGTTCCATTTTTCCCCCCACAACAAACAAAAACCATGCACGTTGTTTACCTGCCCGGCCCTCGTATGTAACCTGTCGAATTCAACGCTAACCAGAACGAGCGCGCCTTCCAAAAGCAGTTCGGTGTTAACCTAAACCGTAAGGTCAAGCCCGGTGTCACCAAAAAGAAGGTGCTCCGCCGCTACCGTGATGTCGGTCTGGGTTTCAAGACCCCACGTGAGGTAAACTCCCTTTGTTCACCATTGAAACATCTTCAATTCCCCCTATTAATCGCATTCCTTCTCTTCAACCAGGCCATTGATGGTACTTACATTGACAAGAAGTGCCCATGGACCGGAGATGTGAGAATTCGTGGCCGCATCCTGACTGGTATTGTGCGTAAAGCCAAGATGCAGCGTACCATTGTCATTCGTCGTGATTATCTGCACTTTGTGCGTAAATACAGTCGTTTTGAGAAACGTCATCGCAACATGAGCGTCCACTGCTCACCCGCCTTCAGGTATGTAATGTATCAGAAATCATCTTTCCCTAGGTTAAATCTTAAGTGATGATAAAATCATGACGGTCTTCATAAAACAAATTGCTGAAGAACCTTGACTCTTTTTACTAAATGTAAAAATACTGAAATTTATCAATAGAAGTGTACAATGTCTTACAAAGTTTTATTTTATGCTAATGAAATATTCTTTTTTTACAGAAAATCCACAATTGGCCTCGAATGAATCCCGTTATAAATGCATTTTCTTCAATAAAAATATACAACAAACAAATGTTATTGCCTTTTTATTAGAATAGTTTTAAGTAATTGGCGAAAAGAATCGCATAATTGCTAATGTTGAATTCCCACAGGGTGTCGTCACGACACTCGTGCTTTAAAGTTTTGATTTGTAATTCAAATTTCGCGCCTTCGTTTGAAAAGAATGACTTGCTATTTAGTAGTCTGGCAACACTATGACTCAGCTGTTGCCCGGCACTGGCAGCACTATCAGACGCCTAAACAAAAAAGAACAATAAGCAAAATGGAAACAGCGGGATCTGGTGCAGAAATTGGTAAAAATACAATAAAATAACACCAACTGCATGTGTGCATCTATGAAAATAATAATGTTTAATAAACAACGAATGGTTTTGCCTTGAATGCAAGTCGATTCGTGGCGGCAACCTAAAAATAAAGTTGTGCTTAATAATTGACTACAAATTTTCTGTCTTCATTGGCAGAGCTCCTGGAGCGCGTCCTTCTTCGGCTGGGCAACGCCGATAGCGATGAGAAGTTGGAGACGACTGTAGGAAAATTCCTGACACCCGTCATACTCAAAATCAATTCGCCTGACAATGTGGTGCGCACAAAGGCAAGTAAATTGGCAACCGGCAGAACCTGCATGACGTTGCAGAAAATGAAGGGGAAAAAAATTTTAATAATACTTTTACTAGGTGGTGGAGGTTCTGACACACATTAAGCGACGCATTACATCGCGCGGACAGGTACAAATACCTGTAGAGGGGCTGCTAGATCAATATGCCGCTCCTGACAGTACCACCTTTCTTAAGAATTTTGCCATCATTTTCATAAGCATGGGATTTCCGCGGTTGCCACTGGAACAGCAAACTGCATTGGCCGCCAAGGTGGTTGGCAGTGAGAGTAAGTTAGAGAACTATCAGGACAAACTCTTCACACTGCTACTACCCATCTTGAGCGAAATGAAGATACCCGATGATCCGGCACAACGTGCCGAACTTCTAAAATTGAAGGATAAACCAGCCATTAGCGCCAGTTTTCTATCTTTGTTGCAAGATGTGTTGCTGTTACCATACGGTATCACACAGGAACAAGATGTACCACCTGGATTAAGTCCATACAGTTTCAAGCGTGTAATTGCGAACAATTGGCGTGCTGAGGAGCTGGAGAAGATCAAGAAGGGCATCGTGCGATTCCTTTGCGCCAGTGTCTTTAGTGACAATGAGATCTTTGCTCTCCTTGTGGTAGCATCAGCAGATACTCGTTTTAGTGTCGCCACGCCTGCCATTGCCGAACTGAGCAAACTTTGTACCATGTTGGACTTTAGTAATCCGGCTGTTACATCAACTCTCTACAGCCTCTTTATTGGAAACCAAAACCAATTGACTGAGCGGCAGACACGTCCCTGTTGCGCCCGTGTTCGACAGAAGCTGCTGCTGTATCTGATCAGATGCCGCGGCAAGAGTATCAACGTGGGCAAAGGTCTCCAGGTGATCTTCGATGGACTCTTTGGAACCAATACTAATCAGAAGTGCAAAGTTCTAGCGCTACAATTTGTAGAATTGGTGCTCAGGGAGTACGTAATGATTTACATTATGTTATTATTATTATTGCTATTGTCTTAACTCGTTTACTTACAGGGGTCCACGTGAAGTGGTATCCAAGGTATCGAAAGTTATCCTCACTGGTATAACGAAGGTGATTGGACGTGACTCTGTGGAACCAAATGATGTGCAAAATGCAGCTTACTCAGCCTTAGCTCAGCATGCACGTAGCTTCCCGCAGGATGTCAGTCAAGATCTGAAGCTAGTGCTAGGATACTTCAATAACCTCGCCAATTGTGCACCAGATCTCCATAGCTCCATACGAGAAGCATTGGTATCAATGGCGCCAGCCTTTGCCTGGAAAACAAAGACCAAATCCGATGCCATGGATGTGGACAATGACGGTGATCCATCCGATGTAAATCTGGATGGACAGCAGCATCTGCTATTGGCAATGCTGCTGGACAATGCCGAGTCTAAAATACAGATTGTGCAGAATGTGACCAGTGTCTTTCTTACCAGCTGCTATCCAGAGTTCTATGCGCCTTCCCGGTATCTGCTTCTGCTTATCGCAGGTGAACGGTGAGTTGTATATTGTTTTGTATAGGTTTTCCAACTAACTTAACTATTTTTGGCAGAAACTCGCTAAGGGAGAATGTGACCACCTACCTCTATGGTACTTCAAAAAAGGATCACGTGAACTATAACATGGTCTCCTCAATTGAACATGTGGGCAAGCATACCACAGAGTCCATCGTCGACTTCAATCATCTGTCGTTGGAGCAGCGTCGAGTTATTTTGCCAAGTTTTCATGTGATGATGGCTCACGTTCACGACATGTCAAACAAGCGACTGAAGAAAAGCAACGCTTGTGTTGTCGTCGGACGCACCAAGCTTCCATATAGCTTGGAGGTATACGAAGAGATACTGGACTATTTGCGCCTCTGTTTGTGGTACTCTGCTGGCGTTGTAGCGGCACCCGGCGATGAGAAATACGTTCAGGATCTACGCAAATATATAACTATCAACTATGACGAGGAGGAGACCAATGCAATCCATCAATATCTACAATTTGTGCAACGTGGTGTTGAAGCAAAACGCAGTGAGTTCATAAACATATCGGGCAGAGTTCAGTTTAATTTAACTCCTTAATTCCATCCCAGCTGAGTCTGGCTTACTCTGCCTTTATGATCTGTTGAATGCTGCACCGGAGCTATTTGCTGCCAAAGAGCTACATCTGCTTGAACCGTTGGGCAACTCGCTGAAAGATGTCTCCGAAGTAATGCGAATCAATGTTGCCCAGATCTACGGCATAATCTGGGCCTATGGGCTATCCGACGATAAATTTGATCAAGAGATTACCGATTGCCTAAATAATCTGACACAGCGTACGCTGGAGCATAAACACGGTTGGCTTTTGGTGCTCGGACATACATTCAATCGCAAAATCGAACAACTGAAACAGAAGAAATCCGTCAAGGACTATGAGAAATGGACACAATTTGTAGAAACTGTCAAAGTAATCGGTAAGTCCAGTTGCAAGTCGTAGAAGAAATTGTAGTCTCAATAATAACGTCATTGCAGCTAAAATGTTATGCGAGACCCAATGGTTACTTGTCTCAGCTGCCGTCAAGTGCACCTCGATGATTGGAAAGACGGTAGAGATACCCAATATGCAGGTGGAAATTCAAGTGCAATGCAATGATGGAGATGAAGAGGAGCTGGCCGAATACAAGAGCATTGAGGCATCTACTAAGATGATAATTTTTGGCGTGGTCTTTCAATTGCTGCGCAGCACATCAGCCCGACAGAAGATCCGGGAAGAGGCAGCCAAGTGCTTGGGTTATTTGGCAATTGGTGACGGTGCTCACTTTACTAAGAAGAATCTAGAGAAGTTTCTGACGCTGGCCAAGGTGCAAAAGGATGCAGCACTTAATATAGCCATTTCTGAGGCCATTGTTAGCACTCTATGTGGATACGATGTAAACAAGGGACCACCAAGTGAGGGATTCGAAAATGAGCATTGCTCCGATGTTGACTTTGAGCAGTTCCTCAATTCCTTGATACGTCTGGTCACCGAACCTAATCCACAATCCCGTCAGGCCATCTCTGTTTGGCTGCTAGCTGTGGTTAAACACTGCAGCAATCGTCCTGCAGTGCTCAGAAAGAAACAATTGCTTCAGTTTGCCTTTACCGAACTCCTTTCCGATGATAGTGGTATGTTGTACAGTGACTAAAGTTGATTGTACTATTCTAATTCATTTATTTTAATTACAGAGTTCGTACAGGATGTTGCCTCGCGAGGTCTAGGACTTGTCTACGCGTTATCCGATGGGCAGAGTCAAACAGAGTTGGCCAATTCACTGTTGGATCAGCTTATTGGAGGCAAACGACAGGTGAACCAAGTCTCTGGAGATACGGAACTATTTGCTGAGGGCATGCTTGGCAAGACACCGACTGGTGGCAATATAACCACCTACAAAGAACTTTGTTCCCTTGCCTCGGATCTTAATCAGCCGGACATGATATATCAGTTCATGCAGTTAGCGAACCACAATGCCGCTTGGACCAGTAAATTGGGTGCAGCCTTTGGCTTGAAGACGCTTTCCGCAGAATCACGTCAAAAAATGCAGCCGTATCTGGGCAAGATCATTCCTCGATTGTACCGTTACAAGTATGATCCAACACCCAAGATTCAGAACTCTATGATTTCCATTTGGGACACAATTGTTAGCGATTCCAAGGAGGTAACCGAGCAGTATTATTGGGAAATCCTTAGAGAGCTGCTAGATAATCTAACCTGCACGGAGTGGCGCGTTCGAATTGCCTGCTGCCTGGCCGTACGTGATCTGCTCAAACGTCCCAATAGCTTGCGATTGCGCACCGAAGAGCAGCTGCCAGGTGCTTCGACTAGCAACGCTGCCGCTAGCCCTCGTCGTGTGACGCCCGACGGAATGGATGTGGATGTGTTGCCTGAACCGGAGCTGCGTGAATTGTGGTATCAACTATTCCGCGTCATGGATGACATACACGAGGGCACACGAATGACTGCACATGGCACAGCCGCTTTTCTTGGCAAGCTATGTGTGCTGGCCTCCTCGCAGGAGCACGGCAAGTCCGGCACAGCGGTAGCTGCTTCCATACTACCCTTTCTACTGGATACAGGTGTTGGTCACAAAGTGGCCGATATACGCAAAGTCAGCATTAGAACCATTTCGGACATGATTGACTCATCGGGCTCATTGATTGCCCCACATCTGGTCACGCTTATACCATGTTTGCTGCGCGCCACTGGCGAACTGGAGAACACCAAGTTATCTTATGTCTCCACACGCTTGGGTGCCGATAATGAGGCACAAGAAGCCGTCGATAGTCTGCGTGCTGAGGCAGCTAAATCGCATCACACCATGGAGACGATCAACAAATGTGTCCGTTTCATTGACTACCCGGTGCTGGAGCGTATGACACCCGAACTCTTGGAACTAATGAAAACAAGTGTAAATCTGGGCACCAAGATTGGTTGTGCCCACTTCGTATGTTTGGTAAGGAATACCATCTGCATAATTTTGTAGCAGCAGCTAATGTGAAAATTAAATATATCAACAGGTTAGCATACGTCTGGGAAAAGAGATGACACCTTTGGTGGGCAAATATCTAGGCGCTTGTTTTGGCGGAATCAAGGATCGTAATGTTACTGTTCGCAAGTATAACGCCAGCGCCATTGGTCACCTCATGGGCCTTGCTAAGGTAAGATACAGTTTTGCATTTTAGGAATTCGTAATGTAATTTTCTCTTTCTTTATTTATAAAGGAACAATCCATAAAGAATCTTTTTACCAAACTGGATGAGCTCTATATGGATCAACCCAATAATCGCTCTATTGCCCAGACTATACAGGCAATCAATAAGCGCCATCATGAGTTGCTCAAGGATTACATGGACTGCATGCTGCCGCTGATTTTCTTTGCCATGCACGAGGAACAAAATGAAGAGAACAAGGCAAACATTGAGCTTTGGAAAGATCTGTGGAACGATATTAGTCCTGGTGATGCGGGAATTCGTCTCAATTTGCATGTAATTATACCCAAACTGGAGTCATCTCTGACAGATGCTAGCTGGTCACGAAAGTCACAATCTGCCAATGTCATCCACAATATTGCAACGCGCCTGAGCAATAGCTTAGAGGAGCCAGATCGCGTGCGCCTTATCCGATTGCTGCTAAGTGGCCTGCAGGGACGTACATTCGAGGGCAAGGAACGCTTGCTCCAGGCACTGGCTGCGCTCTGCAAGAATCTCGATCGTCAACATGAGATCTGTGGCACAATTATCGAGGCGGCAATGCGAGAGGCACGCAAACAGGAGCCGATTTATCGCACAATGGCGCTGGGCGCCTTGGGCGACATATTGGATGTGCTGGAGGCAGATCGCTTTGAAGAGGTGTACAACATGATCTGGTATCTGCTTGAAAAGAAGGAACTGCGTGCTGCAGACTCCGATGACGACGATGAACCAAGCAGCAGCAAGAAAGACTTATCTGCAGATGAGCGTAACAAGCGTGCCCAAACTCTAAACAAATTGAAAGAGGTTGTCTGGGAGACACTGGGCAAGTCGTGGCCCAAGCATGCTATCGTCACCCAGCACAGATATCAGCTCTTCTTTGCTGAGAATTGCACAAGCATTCTGAGCGAAAGCACACGCCCCGTTCAAGTGAGCCTTTTGGCCGCCCTTACCAAGTACATTGAGCGTCTCTACATCTTTGACGAGGCAGCCAAGATTCCAGAGTTGCCAGTGGTACGCGAAAATCTGGAAAAGAAACCGAAAACAGAAACGCTGCCTGCACAGCAGACACGTGAGGCCATCGTTCAGAAGATCTGCAATGATGTGCTAGCCGCCGTAACCCTTGCCTCAGGTGTACCACACACGGGCCTCAAGAAAGAAGCGCTCAATATAGTACTCATGTTGATCAAACGACTTAGTCCGACATTGGATCACACAACGCTGGCGCTGCTCAAGCAGAACTTCGAGTCAAATCTGCCAAAATTTCAACGTGACTCTGCACCAGAAGTGCGCTGTCGCATCAAGGACATTGAGGAGAAGTTGAGCAAACTGGAGCATACAAAATAAGCGATAAAGGGCAGTGGAAATAATACTCTGAGTCACAACGAGTTATTGAAAAAACATGTAAGCACATTAAGGAAGATCAAATTCAATTTATTATGCAGAGGAAATAAAAATAAAATATATTTATAAATTTTGAACTAAGCGCAATTTTGTATCTTCTCTTCTACATGTATGTATAAATTGATCATTAATGTATGATCGTTGTTGCGTGTTGACTTTCGATTTTTTTCGATAATAATAGAATAACGTGACAAGAGATAATTATAATCACAGAATACTCAATCAATATTCGAATAGGGTGTACGAAATGACTTCAAAGTGGAAAATAACTTGCTAATATATAATTAAAATACCTTTGATATATATATATATATAAACTGTCAGATATATAAGGTAGGTTTCTCTAAAGAAGAATATAGGATTTTCTTCACTAAAATCTATATTCTCTTTTCAAAAGCGAAATCTTTTAATAGATTTTTAGTCACAGCCTAACATAATTATATCTATTCTATAATTATATCTATTCATTTTACTTAAAAGTAGATACTAGGGATCTCTGCAGAAGCGCAGATATATTTCGTCCAAGGACTCCAGCATGAATGTCTTGGGATTAAAGCGTATTTCGGGCACCGTTTGATCACAGATCTCCACGCGATGCGAACGCAGTATGTGAGCCACACCCAACTTGAGCTGCAGCAGGCCAAGTCGACTGCCGATGCAACCATGTGGACCTGCTCCAAAAGGTATATACGTCATTGGAGTGATACGTGCAAGCTGTGTGGGTGCAAAGCGTTCGGGATCGAAATGCAAAGGCTTGGGCCAGTACTGGTTAGGATAGAAAATGAAAGCTACGTATATGAAAAGTCTTAACAGTTAGAGTACTTACCTTAGGATCGCGATGCAGTCCCAGTATTGATATGTAAGCTGGCATTCCGGCTGGTATAACAAAATCAACGTGTGGCTGAAGGGAGAAGCTTGTGGTGCACTCACGATTGATGAAGGCTGCAGCGGGATAAAGACGCAATGCCTCAAGGCAGACCATTTTCAGGTAGGGTAAGTTATTTGCCACTTTATAACTCAACAGGCCATCGCTTTGAAAGGCAGCGTGCAGCTCCTGCCGCAGGCGTTGCTGCAGCTCCGGCTGCTTGGCCAGCTCGTAAAGCGTGAATCCCAACAAGGCGGAAGAGGTTTCGAATCCAGCCAACAATATGATACTCGCCTGGGAAGCTATGAAATCTGGATGCTGCACATAGTGTGTATCCGGTCTATTGCGTTGCAGTTGCTTCAGATGATTGATGAGATCGAGCTGCTTCTCGTTGGAATGTTTTTCTACCAATTGCCTCATGAAATGCGCATAGGGGCGTGCAAAAACTTTTGCGCGTAGCAAACCTGTCCATCGGGGCAGAAAGAAGACGCTCATGAAGTGCAACACCTTCTGCAGGCTTGGTCTAAAAAGTTCCTTAGCTTGAGCACGCAATGGCGAGTGCCCCTGACGCAGTCCACCCACATTCCAGCTATAGAACAGTCTGCCCGTCACATCTGTCGTATAGAGTTGACACATTTCACTTAGTGCCAGCACACGCTGTGCCTCCCCACACATTTTCCTTTCCACATGCAGCTCCAGATCGAGCAGCACCTGCTGCATCAATGGGTACATGCGCTGTTTCATCTGACCACTGGTAAAAAGCTGCGACATGCACTGCCGACTCTCTCGCCACATGTGGTACTTGGCCAGCGGCAGGGTTAGGGATCCCATGGCATCATGTACAGCATCCGCTGCTTCGTAGCGATTGAGGAAACTGTTAAACTCCTTGACCAATATTAGCCTAATCAGCTCAGGATCTCGAACAATCAAGGCAGGTGTCTGGAAAACAAAGAATCCCACCAGTTTATCATGACGGATGCGTGCATCCGCATAGATATTTCGAAACAGATCTCCGAACGAGATGCGTAGCAGTAGCAGCTGCTTGAGATGACCCAGCGGTGTCCAGTTAGAGATTGGCAAGTGGGGTAGCTTGTGGCGTTTGAAGTAACTGTAGTTTTGCCGCATGCGCAGCATGTTGAGAAGAAGCGTTAGAATGAGAAGGAACAGCCAGAAGAAAAGCATGGCTGGAAGAAGGAATGAATGGAGTCATAACTTTAAATAATTGTAAAAAAAAACTGTTCATATTTTCCCAAATCTATTTCCTCTTCAAATAGAATAGAACTGGTAAACAAATAAGCTATACTTGGTATACGATATACCTCTTCTTGCATGAACTTTGCATAAATTATTTCTGGACACGTTTCGAAACAAAGGAAACCGAGTTCATTGAGTAAACGCCAAGTGACACTCGCTGAACCCCGATCCCAATCTGTTCCTTTTTAAAAGGGTTTAAACACGCTGCGTACTCGCTTTGCACGCGCCAGTCGCTCAGAACACTCCGAGATGGAGATGTCACCGGGAATGTTATTACTACTCCTCATACTCATCCTGCTGGGAACCATCTACCTTCTGCTAAGGCGATACTACAGCTATTGGTCACGTCACGGTGTTCGCGAACTTCGTCCTCGTCTGCTGCTTGGCAACTTGGGCGGCATGTTGAGTATGCGTAGCAGTCCGGCGGATTTTATTGCGCAGCTTTACAATCATCCGGACGCTAAGGATCAACCCTTTGTTGGCATACACGTGTTCCACAAGCCTGCACTGCTGCTGCGGGATCCCGCTCTGATTAAGCACATCATGGTCAAGGATTTCTCTAGGTTCTGCGATCGCTACTCGAACTCTGACTACAAGGGTGATCCACTGGGTTCACAGAATATCTTCTTCTTGAAGAACCCCGCCTGGAAGGAGGTGCGTCAGAGGCTTTCGCCGTTCTTCACCAGCAACCGGCTGAAGCATATGTTCTCGCTCATCGACGAGGTTGGCTGCAACCTGGACGCATATCTGAGGCAACAGCCACTGGAGAATGAGCGCTTGCGCTGCTTCGAGCTGGAGGCCAAAGAGCTGTGTGCCCAGTTCACAACAGATGTCATTGCCACCGTTGCATTCGGGGTGCAGGCGAATAGCTTCACCCGGCCCAACAGCGAGTTCCGACGGCACGGACGATCTGTCTTCACGTTCAGCTTATTGCGTGCGGCTGAGTTCACGTTGGTCTTCTTCATGCCACAACTGGTGCCCCATTTGGGATTCAAGGTGGTGCCCGCCGAGGCCACTAAATTCCTGCGGAATACCATAAACTACGTCATGGCTGAGCGGGAGAGAACACAGCAGGTGCGGAACGATCTCATTGATCTTCTGCTTGATTTCAAACGGAGCACTCAAAAGGCCAAGGACGAAGGTAAATCGCAGCAATTCCAATTCGAAGGTGATATCCTTGTGGCGCAGGCTGTGCTCTTCTTTACAGCCGGCTTTGAGTCTTCCTCCTCCAGCATGTTCTTTGCCTTGTATGAGCTTGCCAAGCATCCGGAAATGCAACAACGTTTGCGGCAAGAGATTAAGGACGCCTTGGTAGCAAGTGGCGGTTGTGTGACCCAGTCGATGATCGAATCTCTGGAGTACTTGCAGATGATACTGCACGAGGTGCTTCGCATGTATCCTCCATTGCCGTTCCTGGACAGGGAATGCACTGATGAGGAGGGTTACTCCTTGGCGCCCTTTCACAAATTCCGAGTGCCCAAGGGAATGCCCATTTATATTCCTGCCTATGCCCTGCACATGGATCCGCAGGTAACTCACAAAGAGGCGCTACTGTCCCACATTCCTTACATTTCTTCTTTACAGTACTATCCGCAACCGCGTCAGTTCCAGCCAGAACGCTTCTCCTCCGCCAATCGCAAGCTACACACGCCCTACACTTACATGCCCTTCGGCTTGGGACCCCACGGCTGCATCGGCGAACGCTATGGCTTTCTGCAGGCCAAGGTGGGACTGATATATGTGCTACGCAATCACTTGGTAACCATGTCGGAGCGCACACAGCAACGCATGAAACTAGATCCCAAGGCGATCATATTGCAAGCCGAGGGTGGGATTCACCTGCGTCTGGTGCGCGATCCCCTGGGAGTCTAACATACCTGTAGCTGGAGTCGGAGTTCAAGTTGAAGTTGAAGTTGAAGTTGGGCTTGATAACGACCTGTCAGCGATTCACTTGCAACTAAGTTTGAGTTTCGCGTGTGCTGTCATTTTAAATTGTTGCTCCGTCATCTTCGGAAATGCAGTTTGATTGAGCGGATTGCGTGACCAGGCAGAACATGAAATCGAAGAAAGTGGAAGAAGTAGTTCCCCCTCTAAGCTAGAGCTTACAGCTTGTCCCCTGCACGCAAATTAGATAACGATATAGATATTACCTTTATGTGGATTCAAAACTACAAATAAAGATGAGGTCATTGTTTCTTTTAATTATAGAAGGTTTTCGGGAAGATGTCCTGCAAGAAAACCCATTGTACGTATATGTATACATAATAAATCTATATTTTATATACATACAATCGACATTAAAATTTCAACTGGAAACATCTTATAACATACTCATATTCTCACAATGTCACGCATTTCCGTAATTTTTCTAAAACCAAAATCGATATTAAAGTTTAAATAAGAAATATCGTATAAAAGAATATTCAACGGTTTTTGCCTGATCATGCTGACACGCATAATCGTAATCTTCCCAGAGCAGTGACAGCTTGTGGTCCGATTTGATAATAGGTAATCCCACTTTATTTACATCATCAAATAACGAAAACAGATTAAAAAGTTATTTTAAAAAATAAATTTGCCTATTATCTACAAGTAAATCTTGCACGCTTATCACACTCAATTCGTTTCTGAAGGTTATTAAAAGAGATCATCTGATAAAATGCCCCAAAACATTTAAGACAGACGACACAAGTCTACATTTAATCGTTGTTTGATATACAAAGTGTATAAAAATTAAACCTTAAGTATTTTCTTTATCTAAGCTCTATTATCGTATAGTTTATCGTTAACAATCTCTAGAAACATGCCCTGCTTCAACTGCAACACAAAGGTATTCGGATCGAATTCAATATTCTTTGCTGTCTGCGAGCAAGAGCGCACGTAGTGATTCTTGAGGAAGTGCACCAGACCCAATTTGGCCTGAAGCAGGCCAATTCTGCTGCCGATGCAGTTGTGTGGGCCTAGTCCAAACGGTTGATAGGCCATGGCCTCAATCGATCTACGATTCTCAGGCGAGAAGCGCTCGGGATCAAAGACGTCCGGATTAGGCCAGTACTAAGAAGGTATAAAAGGAAAATTATTATAAATTCGTTATAGGGAGAGAGAGAACCTACCTTGGGATCACGCTGCAGTCCATAGACAGGTATAAATATAGGCGTTCCATTCTCTAGCTTGAAGTCGTAGTATGGTTTTAATGACAGATCCGTCTGGCCCGTCACGCTTTGATATTCACGATCCAGGAAGGGTAGCACTGGGTACATGCGTAATACCTCATCCACCACCATCGAGAGATACTCCAGGGAGTTGATTTTCTCGTAACTCAATTTTCCACCATCCTCTAACATTGCATTATTAATTTCCTGGCGCAGGCGTTCTTGCAGTGCCGGCTGTCTGGCCAGCTCCAGCAGGCCAAATGCCATGGCCGAAGAGGAGGTCTCAAAGCCAGCGGTGAAGAAGACACCAGCCTGGGCAACTAGAAAGTCTTGATTATGGGCCAAATGTGGCTTAGTCGGCTCCAGAGCCGCCTCCTTACGCAGGCCAACCAATATGTCTATGAGATCGTTGCGCACCGTGGACGTACGTTCTCGCTCCGACATCACGTGACCAATCATGTTTCGTATAAATTTGGAGTACTGCTCAGTGAATACCTTGACGCGTAGCAGAGAGGTTAATTTGGGCAAAAAGAAAGCCACAAAGAAATCTTTGCTGCGCTGCAGTGACGCCTCTAGCACCTTGCGTCCCTGCATCAGGAACTCAGCCTGGGGATTCTGCAGGCTGTCCGCTCGAACACCAAACGCAATTGTCGCAATGGAATCTGTGGTGAAGCGAGAGCAAATATTCTTCACGTCAGTAATGAACGGCTGACTCTCGCCGGGATTATTCCTTGCCAAATGCGCCTCGAGATCTGCAGCAATCTGTTGATTGACCAATAAATGGGGATTCTAGTACATGATCGCACTGCGACTTACCTCCTGCATCAGGGGATACATTTGCTTCACCTTGCCGCTAGTGAAAACCGGCGTCAGCTTGGTGCGAATCTCTTTCCACTCGGGATTGCGCACAAAGAAGAGATTATTTGAGCCCAGTGGATCGCCATGTGGATCACAGCGGCCATAGCGATTGGAGAATCGATTGAAATCCTTGATCAGCACCGATTTGATCAAATTCGGCTCGCGTATTATCAAAGCCGGCTTATTAACCACATATATGCCGACCACAGCCTCATCCTTCATCCGCGGATCACTGTAGATCTCCGATATGTGCATGCCAAACGAGTTCTCTTGCTTAAACAATGCCAAGGTGTTGCCCAAAATGGGCGCGGGCTGCACATATGGTATTCCCTTGCGACGCCAATAGCTGTGACTCCGCTGGAACCACATATAGACGGCACTCAAGGCGCCCACAATGACAAAAAGTGCCGTCGTTAAGAACATGTTTACAACTAAAAAAAAAAATATAAATATATTTAGACACTTATAAACATGCAAACATGAACTAATCAAATGCACTTCAATCCGCTTGACAAGATAATTGATTGCAAATTAAATAAATAATAAATAATTTCAAGAGCATCAACAGCTATCAATATCAGGTTGTAACTAACTCTGTAGGTCGACCAGGTTTGATCGTCATTTTTTGTCAATTATTTTCAATAATATTGAGGAACTCAAATAAGTTTTCTTTAAAGAACTATCCAGGCCATTACAAAATTTCTCGTCACATAACTGACCTAAATAATATTGTTTGAATGTTTATACGTTTTTTTTTTTTTTTTTTTATCAACTCTGCGACCGTTCGACCGACAATTAAAGCTTCTCTCTCAATACTCTAGCTACTTCGTATTAAACTGACGCTTATATAGGCAACATCTTGACGTTACACTGCCAAGCGAAAAAAAAACAAGATTATTTGCAACATATAGACGCTGATAAAAGCAGACATACTAAGTTTCGTACATACATAAGAGTTTTTAATAAGTGTACAAATATAAATATATTAATTTACCCCTTTGGAAAATATACAAATATATGTAATTAATGCGTACAAGCATGTGTAACCGAAATGTATAAATTTTAGAAGTATCTTATCGTTTTGACATATCAACATTTATTGGCAGTACTTATAATTTTGTATGTATTTATATTAATTTAATTTTACAATTTTCATGTTGGGCTACAGGGTATTTTCTTGTAGAGCATTTCTGGATTTGTTTTGCAAACATGTTGTGACTACATAGATGAGTAAAAATCTTGTTTATACGTATACTATTGAGCTACGGTAGAAATAGATTTCTTATTTAATTATACATATGTCAAAATATATAATCAGATCGCTTAGATTTGTCTAAGCCTTAATAGCAACAATTGCATAGTGTCGGGGTGATATAACTGCATCGAATAGATCAATCAAATAGCTGTGCTCGTAGCCCAAGTTCCTTGAGGTACAGTAGTCGATCCAAGAGGATTACACTTTCAAGTATCGGAGCAAATGACATGCGTAGCAAATAGAAGAGTTCCAGAAAATGTCTGTCCTGTTCATGTTGCTTAAGAAGAGAGTGTAACTCCGCTTGCTCCACCCCTTCAAGCCAAGGTGTATCCAATTTCTGTGCACACTTTTGTACATATTCCGAAAAATTATCGAATTTTCGAACCTTTCCAACCTGCAGTTCGTTCTTCAGATGCGGCGCATGGCGACAGACTAGAACTTCAAGCAGTGCACGATAATAGAGCGTAATGTTTGGCAACTCCTTGGCTGCCAGAGTTCGTTCCATGGACTGAGCCGCTAGCATTCGTGCATTCCGACCTAGACGCACCTGCTTTTGCTGGAGATATTGACTAAGTGGAAATCCATCTTCCGTTTGCTGCTCCATTAGCGCTTTATTGCCAAAGAACTCTTGCTGGGAGTAACGTTCCCGCAACAAATGATAACAGCAGCCAATGTTACACAGGATACGACAGGAATCCTGTGCATGGAAGACTTGTAAACAAGTAGAAGCCAAATTACCACAGGTGTGCAGGCCGGTTAAGCAAATGCTCGGATTGACTACATCGACAAACTTCTCCGCCAAAAGATTATTGAGGTTTAACTCAGGTGTTATAAACCTGGCTGTAGTCTTGTAATTGTCAGCAGAAGGGGGCACGATTGTTGCATCACGTTTGATTGATTTTTTCCCACGTCTTGCCGGTGTTATTCCTTGATTTTGAAGTTCCGCGCGCTCCGTTAATCCATTCCATGCGCGCTAATTTATAAAGATAAACAGTGTTGAATAACAAATAAAATGTGTACAAAAATAATGTCAAATTGTGAATGCCAACATAAATACCAATACAAACATTTTCCAACACTAACCGTATTTCGGAAAACAACCCTGTTCTTTCATATGTCATTTGCTTACCGACGCAAAAACGTTTTAGCCGGCAATTTCAACGCAATTTTATTTTTATTTCATTCCAATAATTTGCAATAAACACACAAAATGTCTGCTGGCATGCCAATAAATCCTAAGCCATTCCTAAATGGTCTAACTGGCAAACCTGTACTAGTGAAACTCAAATGGGGACAGGAATACAAGGGCTTCCTGGTGTCGGTGGACGGCTACATGAACATGCAATTGGCAAATACGGAGGAAGTTATTGAAGGTTCTGTGACTGGAAATCTTGGCGAAGTACTAATCCGCTGTAACAATGTTCTGTACATAAAAGGCATGGAGGACGACGATGAGGAAGGGGAAATGCGCGATTAAGAACAACAAAAATAGCGGGCGCCGTTCTCTCAGTACAATTTGTCCAAGCAAAGTTACGTTAAGAATCGAAAGTAATGAAATAAAATTATATCTATTTTATAGAAAAAGAAACCAGGCACTTACTTGTAACTTACGATTGCGGGACAAGGCATTTTCAGTGTTCATCGTATTGGCATCAATTCCGAGCACGCGGTGTCCATACTGTAGCGCCAATCTCGAAGAGAGATACCCTTTGCCATCTCCAGCATCAATAATGTGTAAACTGTCAGTGTCCTCTGTTACAGCTGCGGCGCTTTTTACTAGCATGTTAACCAGAGCAGCAGTCGATTCCACCTAATTTAAGTGGATATACGAGACTTTGAAGTGGATTTTGCATTGTTTATGTTTATGCGTATGCAAACCTCATGGCATTTTTTAGCGCTCATAAATTCCTTTATGCTCAGATGACTGTGCGTGGAAGCTGCTAGTTGCTGTTCCAAATGTTCCACCGTAGTTAAGAGCTCCCTACAGCCGTCGAGACGATGGCGCTCTCCGGCAAGGAGAAATTCGGCAAGAGCAGGATATTGCTCACATTTTCTTTCACCTCGCCAAAAAAGTCTTTCTATGACTTCATTTACGTCGTCTGGGGAACAGAGCTCAGTCCTCACTGCCTTGGGAATGAAGTGCTCCCAGTGTTGATCCGTGAGGTAGTTAACCATGTGACAATTAACCAAGTCCCAGTACGGTTTGAGGTACGTGAGTACGCTATCGAGTCTATGCTGCAACTCTGGTACGCTTCCCATTTTTTTAAAAACTAAAGTCCTTTCGTTCTGGCGTTGAGGAACCCAGTTGAGTGCCCTTTTTGGTACCCAGCAACGCAGAAAGTCGGCGATGCGTGTTGCGGATAAGCTCCACAGCACCAACAATGTCTTCGTCGGGATCGTTGTGGCGGGGAAAGTTTTCTATGAGCGTGCGTAGCTGCCTCAGAGTGCGTTGCACTTTATCTGTATGCTTCTGTTGCTCTTGTGCCACCACTTGACCGTAAATGTTGCCCAGCTCTTCACCCAGCTGCACACCCTGGGCGTAGCCCAACTGGTAACCCTCTTGATTTCCCTGAGCTCGACCGTCTCTGATACCCTCTTCGTAGCCCAACCGTGCGTGTTTTTCCTCAGTGAGCACTATATCGTCGAACAGATCGTTTATATCACGCAATTCCGTGGACATTGTAAGGAATGTGGCCAAGAGTTGGTCAGAGATAATCGAAATTAAAACTATCGTTTTCTTTCGATATGATAAAAACGTAGTCACGTACTCGACTTTTTTATCGATTTATTCCCGTTGAGCGTATTGCAACACTTAACAAAAATATCACAATTTTAATGCTTGATCTGCCAAAAGATGATTGCATATTATTAAGAATTTATACTATTGCTTTGAGCAAGGCACATAGCTAGGTTAAATTTAGTACTATTTAACTAATTATTCTATTGCTACTCCTCCCAACCATCGTCTTCATCTGAGTTCTCATCATCGCTAGAATTCGCGATGTTTTGCTTACTTGGTGCCTCAATAACACTCGACAGATGCCTCATTAGAGGATTACCGCCCTGATCTGCCGAATGCTGATTACCAGAGATACCTTTACGTCGTAGCATTAGTTTATTGTGCAGATCCGCCATGAGATTCCCACCAGAAGCAGGGCCACCTGCCCTTGAACGTATCGTATTGTTCCTTTCCGTATCGACCACATCTAAATTGACAGGCGCCGCAGCCGGCGAACGCAACCGACCACCATGCGCACCACCAGCCTTACGTATTGCCGCCATTAATTCTGAGCGGGGATCCGGTGGAGCAGGTGGTCGAGACTGTGGAATATTAAGTGGTGTATCCATTGAAGGTGATATTGGCTTCATTGATTCATTGGAAGGTAACTTATAATCTCCCTTGACCGATAGTATAAGTTCGGTGGAAGGTGGTGGTGGCGGCGGTGGTATCGGGGGCGGCGGAGGTGGCGGTGGAGGCGGAGGTGCCAATGATAAAGGTTCAGTGCGACATTGGGAATAGAGCGGAATCGCTCTCTTGGTCATATGCGTTTGTGACGCTAAAGCTTCAACCGTTATATCCAAGGTCGTATTTATCTCTTTCTCTGGCTCTTCAAGACCAGGTAAATCCGGCAAGTCAACAAATTGATGCGATGGTGCAATGGGAGTTTGCTCTTCAACAGGCTCATACTGAAGATCGTTAGCGATACCCGGCAAATCTGGCAAATCCAAGGGCACATCAATAGCTGGTGCTGCCAAAGCAGCAGGAGTGTATCGTAAATCACCAGCTGGTGTTGTTAATTTTGTGGTACCATGGGCCAGTGAATGTGGTGCCGGTGCAAGGAACTCCGATTCTATCGGCTTTGGTCTATTGGCAATGCGAGTCTTGTTGTTTTGCTGCGGCTGAGTGCGTTTCCAGGCATTAAGATCCTGCCTGCCGCCTGTGCCACCCGCATAGACGAATTCATCGGAATTGAAACGCGTAATTGATGGCATCGATTTGGTAACAGGCAACGGGCCTAGTCCTGCTGTGCGATTAGTTTGTAGCCGTTCGGTAGCCAATTGATTATCTTGCTGATCCTCGCCCCTGACATGAAAAGTGATTGCATTTAGCTCCGCGTCAGCATCCAGTTTATAACCTGTTTCCTCATTGCGATTTCGAAGGCACTCTGAAGAATTTGTATTTTCTTTTGACGTGGATGGATCCATCAGTTTCTGCACGACCTGGGGAAACGTTGCTGGTATGTTGGTTAGGACGCTACTTCCAGGAAACCGAGCGGGCGCAAAGATATTTATTGACTTCTTAGATCCAACAAGAGCATTAATTTTCGCCTGTGCTCGCATGACACGCTCATTTATATGCTGGACCTTGGCACCATTTCTTTCCAACCGAGCATCGATGCGGCCAAAAATTGAGTTTATTGTTTTGTTCAAGCAATCGAGCGACTGTGCTGCTCTGATTATTGTTTCCTCGTGATGTAGATCCGTTGGAATTATCGATATCTGGTAGGCGCTGTGCAGGTAGGTGTCGCTCCCGTCCATTTCGGTTAACTTGGAATTCCACTAGAATCAATGTCTTTTCTCGCCTGATAACGAGGATACTTCTCGGAACCAATATAGTGCACCATCAATAAGCAGCTGGTATGCGGGTGCGGCGTTGCCAGCTGATTTAAAGCGTATCGTTATATCGATATGTTCATTTTACTCACATATACATCGATAACCAGCGATACATGCAACTTAATGGTTTTAGATATCATTTTCACATCTCTAGTGCACACTCATCATAAAATACATCGGCATCGCCAGTTTTGTTACGTGAGAAAGTTGTCAAAGGCTGATATTTAGTTTAAAAGTGCTCAAAAATATTTTTTACTACAAAAAAGTGCGTTAAAGTTGTTTTACAAATGTATTAATAATAAAGGTATGTCCGCCAATAATTGCGAATCACGCAAAATGTTTATAATTAAACCGAGGGCAAGTGTGCAGCACAAACGTGGATACAGTGCAGAACAAATTAAGAAATATATAATATCCTAAAATGAATCATTATAAACAGTGTAAAAAGGGTTCAATGTGTCTTTAAGAGTATGATAAGCAAATATTGTGCAAAAGTTGTAAAGTGTTTTCGAAAATAAGTGTTTTGCAAAAGTGTGAAAATAATGCGTGTTTGCTTGTCTGGCGTCCGCCATTTTGAATTTTTGCTGAACAGTTTCCCTCTCTTTCCACGTTGCCCTGTGTGTTTATTGTTCGCCCATAAACAACGTATTTGTATGTATGGGCATATGTATATAAGTTGGTATTTATGTACTTATATGTGTATTTGTTGTCTACATGTGGTTGTTTACTTCGGCCATTTGCTACGCTTGCGAAGCCACATCAACAATAAATATGCATTTAATACATATAACTGTTCATTTAAACATTTAATAATGGCCATATGACAGAAGATAAACGCCTCGTTTATCGAATAATAAATATTAATAAATTTGTTATTGTTGAGTACTGATCTTAGTTTATTTTACTTTTCCCTTGCAGCTTAACGACTGCAATTAATATAAGTCACTCGAGACAGTGATAAGGAAATATTGGGTATAAAAAATCCAAGGAGTGGACACCCTGTAATTATGGAACAATTATTCCAGTCGTATCCCGAAGATGCGCGCCGCATTGGCGAGGAATATTTGTCAAGTCTTACGGATTTAAATTGCAATAGCAAGCCGCTTATCAATATGCTCACTATGCTTGCCGAGGAGAACATCAACTATGCCCATGTCATTGTACGCGTGGTGGAATATCACATCAGCCAGGTTAACAATTAAAGCATTTTTAATTAATAGTCACACAGTGAGAGACACAAGTTATGAAATCCAACATACATACACCCAACACACCCGCAAACTATTGCGAGCATTCCGTGTCCTCGTAACGAAACTTTCCGTCCGGTTATTTAATTATTAAACATGATTCTCCTTGTCAAAAACGTGGGCTAGAAACGTAGATTCAACGGTTTTTTCAGGGCTGAAACACTATCAATAGTACATATAATATGCTGTAATTGTCGATGGCCTTCTTACTTTTTCTATCGATGTTGGGTTTATTATCCAAGTGGAACAGTTTACGTCTATAAAATAACTAAATAAATTAAACTACGATGAACGTTGATAATCCTGCTTTACATAAGCAATGATCAAAAGTTTATTTTCACGGACAATAGATGCATTGACATAATACTTTTAGTCGTATTTCATTTTGCGTGGTAAAATCTAGATATGGTATGATGATGATGATGATATGTGAAATTAAATCGTAACCTCAATATATTTATCGTATTTGGTTTTAAGCTGAGACTGATTTTATCCTGTGCAAGGTAAGCCGTTTCGTTGACAATAACCTATTTTCTTCTTTTCCTCGATACCTCGAAGTTAATTAAAATACACAAAAAAAAAAATCGAAAAGAAATTGTAATAAAAAGAGAAAATACTTAAACAATTGCCATCAAGTTGTCTTTTATTTTATACAAAACCAAAAACAAGAAGCTGTTAAATATGAGAAACAAAAACACGCAGCAAAAGTTAGAAGAATAATCCCATCGATATTTAATAAAATGGATAAACTGAATCTGGAAAATCGTAAGCCTTCTATCAAGCGCTTAGTTGTGCTATGAAAACATAACCTATAAATGTATTCGTAATAATTGATTCCTTTAAAAAGAAATATTCAAATTATAAGTTTCAGAAATATACTCCTTATGCTTTAATTAGTTATTGGAAACAAAACTTTCCTACGAGAACACTTTCCATTTTTTACATCAAATTCAAATTATTGATCTATTAAATTTGAGCGATACTTAGTTATTCATCTGTGTCGAGCAGCTATAGTCGTCGTTGTCGTCGTCGTGATCGTGGTCATGGTCATGGTAACATTCACATCATCAACATTGAAAAATTGTGAAAAGGATTTTTTTGAAACAATGTGTGCCTCCTCAATCTGTGTCAACACAATTAGCTAGCGACGTTGTCGAAACTTATATTCTATTTATGCTTACCTATCTTACCAAATCATACAGGTGGCGCCAGAATTCAAATTACCAATACTATATTTAATTGATTCGATAATTAAAAATGTGAAAAGCAGCTACGTCCAGCTGTTTGGACAATGCATAGTCAATATATTTCTCAACGCATTCGAATCGGTAAGTGAAAAATAAAACTCACATCTAAACAAATATTTTCAATTTTAAGTTGTTTTCTAAAGGTGCAACATTCACCATCCCAGGTGCTGGAAAAGGTACGGGAACGCATGTATTTATTGCGTCAGACCTGGAACGAGGTCTTCCCACCATCAAGGATGTATTCTCTGGATGTAAAGGTTAAACGTTTAGACAACAATTGGCCTATCACAGCCAAACCAGTCAATCAGTCAACCAAAATGCATGGCCACCCAGCTATTCATGTGAATCCAGACTTTCTTAAAACTGTAAGTCCCACTGGCAACAAAAATGAATTCATTTGTATATAATCTCGTTAATTCAATTAAATGTTCAGGGCATGGTTGCAATGCCGGTAAATACCACGTTGCCTAATGACATGGAGGAAATTCTGCAAGCCAAAACTCGTGAACTGCTCGAGTTAAGAAAACGAAAACTTGAATTAGAACTGGAACAGACAAAACTGCATTTACAAGAACAGGAGCGTCAGCTGAGTCAGGCCACAGATGCAATTTCTGTAGCTCCTATCGCCATGCCCGCTCCAGCTGCGACACTCCGTCCACCAGGAATGGAGTCGGCCGTACCGCCAGTTGTAGCGTCTACCATATACCCCGGTGGCATGCGTAATATGCGTCCCGTAGCACCTACAGCTGTCGGGGGCATAGTGCCTGTAGCTGGTCAACAACCGGTAGATTATAATTTTTGTTTTGTTTGTGAATATTTTCACTTATTTTAATTCTTCACAGCCTTTTGTCAATAAACCAAAGGTGAATCCAGTCAATCCAGCAATGCTGAGTTCTGTCCGCCAACGAGATCCTCGACTGGCACGACAAATGCAGTCGCAGGCGTCAACACAAATGGCAGCACCAGTAAGCTCACTTGATCCTCGTTTGGATTCTCACAAAACATCCAATCAGTCGTCCTCAACGCATAAGGCTAGTCGCTCGCGCAGCAAGTCACCGATGCGTAACACAAGCAATAATCGGACCAACAAGGGCAGTAGTCATCAGAGTTCATCGAACAGTCGGAAACGTAGTGAGTCAAAGAGCTCTACTGCGTCGACGTCTTCTTCGGGCTCTGATGGCAGGCATAAGGGTGGCAGTAGTAGCTCAAACCTTTCGCCTGTAAAACGTTCGTCTGGATCGCGTAAGGAGCACAATGACCGCTATGGACACAATGGAGGTTCTCCGGTTGCCTCCAAGCGCAAGAGTAGCTCACCTGCCAGTTCACCAACAAAGTCCAAGCGTAATGCATTGCAAAAACCTTCATCGTCACGTTCAGCAACAGGTGGCAGCAAATCTGGAAGTTCTAACAATGCACGTTCCCGCAGTCGATCGCCGATTTACAGGGATGTGGATATGCGTAATATAAGGCATAGCAATTCACCGGAAACTACATCAACCGCAGGAAGTAAGCCATCAACTACAACAACGGTAGCGGCTGCACTATCAACGCCTGAGCCAACAATAGACGCAGCACCAGCAAATGATTTAGAGAAACGTAAGAAACAATTTTTAATTCTAATCTCACATTTGGTAGCGAACGCCAACAGCCAAGTCAAGTTTGACATCCTTAGTCCTAGCCATACAAATGACAAAGTAGTTAAAATATGCAGAAATTACAAACCAAATCGGCGGCACCGAAGGCTCCAGTTTGAGGGGGAGGTTGTTGTGGGCGTGTGTTGAACCTGTGATCCAATTGTCCAAGAATTACCAGCAAAGTGCAAAAAGTGAGTAAAATGACTTCCAAAGAATTAAATTCGAACAATTTATCGAACCTAAATATTTATTTAGTCACTTCATTTAACATTTCGAATTGCTTTATAACTTTTTGCACTCTGCTCAGCAATTTTTGTTGGATATTCCAACTGATGTTTTCCCGATCAGGTAGTCGTTCGTATACTATTCGCTTTATTGCCACATCTGTTTGGTGAGTCTTTTCATTTGTCGCTTCACTTTCGGTCATTTTGGGGATGTTTTAAATAAAATTGCCTTTGAAAATATTCAAAAAATGAAAACGCCCTATATAATCATAATATTTTATGCCATTTTTATCACTTAAGAGCAAAATAAAAGTTCAAACTATACTAGAAAAAGATATGAAAGCAAAAAAAAAAAAAAAAGAATACAATTACAATAAAACATGTTTGAAAACCTTTTGCATTCCAGTTGTTTTAATTAAATGCAAATCGTAGCTAGGTGCCGCCATTGGTGTAATTTTAAGTCTATTTACTTTGTGTAATTGTAAAAAAAAAAACTAGAAAAACCTACCCGTGATAAACAGACACAAAACTGTGAAAAAATTTGTACCTGATAAAAAAAGATATGAAAACAGTTGATAAACCTAAGAAGAAATAAAGACTGCAGTTTTAATTTGATGTTATTAACGCCTAAAACAAAACTCTTTAAAAGAAACTCTTAAATAATTGTAAACTTTTACATAATTAAAACAAAAACATTTATTTAAGCGTATTGCTGTAGTTGTATTGATTGTAATACAAACAAATCAGTTGCATTTGTATGATGATATACGTATCTCAAAATATGTGTATATATATCTTATATAATTTATATTATTTTTATTTTTGTATTTGTAGAACGGCACTTTATATCTGTATTTATTTAAATTCTTATGAGTCCCTTTTTCATTTTTTATTTATTTAGTCTAACCTGGTTCCTAAACGGAACACACTCGGCTCTAGTGACAGCTCGACAATTGAAACTCCTTTATAAATTTTGCATTTATAATTCAACTATGATTAATTACAGTTTTTATAATTTATATAGAGTTTTCAAATTGCGAGCACTTACTATGAGTTATATTATTATTTTCAACTAATTTTTCTAGCCCAATTGCTGTGCCTGGTGTTTGTTGATGCCCTTCCTCCGTTATTATTTTATTTCATTGATATTATTTTTTATAATTTTCACAACTTCCTTTGACCATGATTAGTTTCTATAAAAATGCCGAGTAATTTTGTATAAATTGTATTCTTTTGGCACAAATCCCTTTTCGTAAGAACTTTTGGAAGCATAAACAATTTTAGATACATTTCACATACTTGAACCAGGCCCGCGCTCTTCTTCAGCTGTTACTCCCCCTCTTGCTCCTGCTCCGCATTTAGGGGCGATAACAACAGCAGCAACAACAACAAATATGGACGTCGATTTGCGGCCATTTGTTGGCAGACTGTTGGCTGATGGCAAGCCCCCAACGCCTCCGCCTCCGGCAATATCAATTGGCAGAGCAGCAGCAGCAACAACTACGACAGCCCAAAGAGCGGCAGCTAAGGCAGACAACACCAGTGGCACAACAAACGCTAGCAGCGACTCCAACGCACTGATCAGTTCCTCCAAATTGCCCACAAAAGTGTCGTTCAAAATACAAAAACAGTTTAATAAATTAGAAAAATCTACAGCGCATTTATCAACAGCAACACTGCTGCCCTCAGCACCAACAATAGCAACGGCAGATACCATACTACAGCAATCCTCGCCAGTGCTGGCTGGTAATGTATTGAATTCTGCACAGACGCAGGCCGCTGGGGAGAAACGTTCGGCCAGTCAATTACCGGTGGAAATTGACGACGGCAATGATGATGTTGAGGATGATATGTTGCAGCAACCGCAGCAGAAACGAAGCAAGTCTGCCAAACTGGATGCGTAAGTGTAAAACGAATTATGAATAAACTAAAAACAAACTTAACTAACATGATTCTGCTCTCTTGAAGACTTTTTGGCAGCGAGGATGTCGATTTGCGTCGTGTGTTGCCCAGCAAACCAAGTGCAATTATTTCCAGTGGTGTCATTGTCTTAGAAGATGACTCAATGGATAGCTGGGAAACCAGCAAGGTGCGTTGACTTATTGTTATTTAAATATTTTTATAAACTAATTTATTCTTACCATACTCTTAGCAATCCGGAAAATCCGTACAAGCACCCAAAAAACCTTCGTTAGATGAACTTCGTGCCAAGTTAGTTAAAACTGTGCGCCCGAACAATATTAAAATGCCCAAGGGTGAGTATTTATAATAGCAATAAGCCATGAGCATACAAATAAATAAATTAATGCTTTCTCCTTCACAGATAAAACCAAAGAACATCCTATTGCGCAACGAATTAAGCAGCTGGCAGAGCTTAAGTCCAACGATGATTCGCAGGAGGCGCATGATGAAAAAATGCGCACTATACTAACCCAGGCTCATGAGATTTACGAGAATCATGGCATGAATCAGGAGCAGTACAAGGAATTGGTCTCGAAAGTGGTAGACATGAATGAGAGCAACAAACTGAAGGATAGCAAACGTCGAGAAACTATTATCGATGAAGAAGACTTAGATCGAAATGCAGCACGTGATGCAGTGCTACGTAAGCGTATACCCAAATTGAAGGGCAATGAGAATCATGCGTCCAGTTCCCCACGTAGTGATGGATACGAAGAACCGGTGTCAGTAGCGATTCCTGAGAAGTCACAGCCACAGTCTCAAGCCAAGCAGTTAGCGAAGTCAAAACGCGAAAGCAAGCGCCGCAAGCCTAGCAAGTGGGGTGAGCAGGTGGATCCAGCAGCTGCACAACGTGCCGCCTGGCAAGTGTCTCAAAATAACAATAATAACGGCAATAAACGTATTGCTGGCGCAAATGGTTCTGGCCCTGGGCCTGGATTCCGCGGTATGCCCTGGCAGCACCAGAATATGGTTATGCCTCAAAGTATTGTACCACCACCTCCTCAACCGCCATCAATGATAGCCATGCCACCGGTGCCACCTGTGAGCATCACTAAGGCAATCAACTCTTTGGACAATCCCATGGCCGATGTTGTGCGCAGTATTACCATCGATGGTGGCAGCAAAGAGATACGTTTTTACAACCAGGTCGCCATTATTTTCATGGATGGCGACGAGCCTCATGAGATTGGTTTTCAACATGGTCAACGATCGATCTACATCGATCATAATGAGCCATTGGCGCTGAATTTTAACGATGACTACAAGCCTTTTCAGCTGGATGGGCAATTGCACCGCATAAGATTCGGACATCCTTCACGGGAACTATACATTGACGATCACTGGTACGAGATTTATTTTGGTGGTCCCCCAGTTTCCCTTCCTATTGGTAACAAACTACATGTACTGAAAGCCGAAGGACCGCCACCCAATGTAGACATTGGACGTGTACGTCGAGACTTAGTTGTGGGCAAGATAAACATGATAGTGGATGCGCACACAATTGTCCCACTCTTTTTAGACGGCCGCCAACAGACGTTCCATTTGGGTGCCGAGCAGCATTCACTGCAGTTTGTCGACAGTTTTCTTTATGCGCTTCTTGACGGCCAACTGCAAAGACTCGAGTATGGAGGATTGCCTAAAAGCATGAAGTTGAATGGTGGACGCACCTGTTTTATTAGATTCGGAACATTGCCTAAGGGCGTGCAGTCGGGTAAGACACACGTTCAAGATATGGTGTATATAAAGACGGAAGCACCAGCGGAACCACCACAGCCGCCACCGTTGCCAGTACCAGTAGTAGCTCCACCAGAGCTGCAGACACAACCAGCGGCAGTGGCACCGATTATTCCATCCTCAGGAGCACCCGCAGTCCCACTTCAGGTGGCTGCAGCGGCACTAGGCAAACTCGATATCGATGAACTGTTTCAAAAGTTGGTGTCATCTGGTATTATCGGTGGTCCAGCCACAACAGCTGTTTCTGGCGGCAGCAGCCTAAGCACTTTAAACAATGCACCGGCTGTTGTGGAACCGTCATCTGGCACAGATAAGGAAGTACCAGCTGCTGCTCCAGTCCCAGTTCCGTCAGCAACACCATCGGAACCGATAAAGCGCATTGATCTACATAAGCCAGATACAATTAAAACACGGCAATCGGCAGTTGTAGCTACACTGTACTTGGGAATGCAGTGCAGCAGTTGCGGTGTTCGCTTCCCACCCGAGCAAACCATCAAATACAGCCAGCACTTGGATTGGCATTTCCGTCAGAATCGACGAGAACGTGATTCCACGCGCAAAGCCACATCCAGACGTTGGTTCTATGATCTCAATGATTGGCGGCAATATGAAGAAATCGAGGATGTGGAAGAGCGTGAGAAAAACTTTTTGGAGGCGCAGAACCAACAGCTTGGTCCAGATGCCAACGACGATGTATCGCAGCAACGCTCTCTGGACTCGCCTGTACCCAGCTGTCCCGCCGGCGCCGATGATTTGGATCGCAGCTGTGATGTCTGTCACGAGAAATTTGAACAGTTCTACAATGAGGAGCTAGAGGAATGGCATTTGCGTTCGGCTATACGCGTCGAAGACAAGATCTATCATCCACTGTGCTATGAGGACTATAAGAGCTCACTTAACCCACCAGCGAAAAGTGATATTAAACCCAACAGCGGAGATGAGGAGATGCTCAATGCAACCGATGACAATGCCATGGACACGCTTATTAAGCTAGAGGATGATTCTGGTGAGTGTGCTTCGTTTAGATAATTGTATTGTGTGCAAATTGTTATTTTTTCACTAATATCCACTGAATTTTCTTACAGTTGTTGGCCATAAGGCATCAAGCACTCTGATGGATGATGATGATGATGACGTCATAGTGTTGCCCAATGAAGAGCCAAGCGTAACAGAGATTGTTGATGATGACGACGATGAGGAATACGTTCCACAGGTCCCGCAAGCGGCACCAGTTGACAATGATGCAGAGAAAGCAACCAGCTCTGTAGCAAGCGGCGAAGAAGAGCATCCACAGCAAAAGGAGAATGATAAAGAAAAGGACCAACATGCCAATGAGTCGGATGTAGAGATACAGGAGCCAAACATTCCCTTTACCGATCTAGACACATATGTGGAGAAAGAGCCGGTCCCAATGCTAAATGTCAAAATCAAAGAAGAGCCCAAGGATGATGACGAGGAGGACGAAGATGATGGCTTTGAGGATGTAGGCACAGTAGTGCAATTGCTTCCACTACCAGAAGATGAAATATCTATCCATAGTAGTGGTAAGTGAAATCAATGACTCATTTTTATCTCAGAATTAAATGAATTTTCCGCTAGAAACGCAAACGCAAACCATCGATTCATCTGCCTCGCCGGCGACGATGGAGCGTCCGGCGTCAGTAGCATCTCTGTCTCTACATGGCAATGAGGATGAACTGGAGCTAGAGCCGTTGGCGACGACGACATCAACATCTGAAGCTGAACTTAATGGTGAGAATCCGCAGGAGACGCATAATCTGAGCGCAGCTGGACCGGCGCCAGCGTTACCTTTGGCTAGCATAGTTAATAAAATAAAAATAAATATCACTAAGAATACAAGTAGTAATAGTCATAATAGTGCCTCAACATCAACAACCACATCGACGATGAGCGGGGCAGCGACGGACTCGCAAGTGTCGGCAATAAGCGTCATTGGCGGCTCTGGAAATGCAGACGTGCAGCAGCATCAGTCACAGCAGCATCAACAGCAACAACAAAACTCAATACAAACAATTTCTACAATTCCAGTGCTGTGCGGAGGCAATACGTTTGTCCCGAAGATTGCAACTAGCAGCTCGACAAATGCTCCGCCTGCCAATATCAGTTCCATTTCGGTAATTGGCAGCAATTATGGCAGCAGCAGCAGCAGCAGTAACAACAACAACAGTGGCAATGTCGCATTGCGTTTAACCGCAACAACAACGACAACACCAGCAGCGACATCAACTGCAACTGGTGGTAGCAACGCTTCGGCAGCAGCAGCAGCATCTGCTGCTGCACCAAAACCAATAACACCACCGCCAACTGCTGCAGTCGAAGCTGATCCAGAGCCTGTTATCGAACTGAAGCCTGCGCTGCAAAATGTAACGTTAAAGAAGACAAAGAAAGTGCAAAATGGTATTGAAACGTCGGGCCTCTGCTCGATCATGTAAAGCAGAGATAGAGAGTGGCGCAAGCATATTATTCCTATTCTCACAATAATTTTTAATTAGCAATTTTAAAAATTATTTTAGAACGTTAATTAGTTTTAAAGAATTTACAGACGCGCGATCGAAGTGCGGTTTTGTTCTCTGTAGGTACCAACCACCCCATCGCCACCGTGGCAGCGCAACAGGGCGCAACACTTAATTTATTTTATTACGATGATAATGCAAATAAAAAGAAAAACTACACAAAAAAAAAAACAGAGTATAAATAATTTGTGATAATTTTATAACACTTGAGTTACACAAATCAAGCTTAATTCAATCTATTATGTAATATGTTCGTTTGCAAATCTGAAACAATAAATAAAAAGCTGAATGAAGTTTATTAACACATAGTCTTATGCTTAATTAATTATAAATGCACATTTCGTAATAAAGGTAAAGGCAATAAAAAATATAAACCACATGTTATTACTTCTGGAGAGGAAATTTAGATGTAGATGTATATTGATCGCAAAGTGGGGGACTGATTTGAGGAGTTATCTCAGTTACCATATAGTTAATATCTGAGCATGTCTTAAGAACTTGATTTAACTGGGCGCGCAAAAACATTGAAGTGCAATTCACATCGATGATGGTATCGATATCATCGATATTTTAACAGCTCTAGTGCATTGCTATGAGTTGTTGGAGAACATAGCTACCAGCTTTTGTCACTCTGTATGCCAGCTGTTCGTACTAAAATGAACTAAAAAATCCTAAGCGCGTAATAATATGCACGTGGGCTTGTTTAGCGTTTAGTTTGATAGAATTTACAATTTCTGAAATGTCTTCATCGTTTTTTCTGAAACCAGGAGCAGCCAAACAGGCCAACAAAAAGCGCAAAGTAATTAGAGAAATTCTCCAAGGAAAAAGTAATTCATAATACAATTTACAGGTCAACGCAGTAAAAACAAAAGGTGCTGCAAAACCGGGTAAGCGGAATGAAAATGCATCGGGTCCTGGACCAAAAAAACAACGCCGCGCTAAGGCGGAAGACGAAGAAATTGCCAGCGATGATGAGGAGTTCAACAGTGAAGTGGGCGGCAATACATTAGCCTTTTCAACCGACGACGAAGAAGAGGAAACACCGCAGGACAAACGTTTGCGTCTTGCTAAGCATTATTTATCGGAAATTGAGAAACAGGAGGCGGAGCGAGCGGAGGATCGAGAGCTAGGGCAGACTATTGAACAACGGCTACAGACAGAGTACCTCGACAGTGTGGGACGTTTGCGGCGCAACATCGCCAGTGGTATAAAATCCTGTACTATTCATGGCGTATTGAAACACAAGCTGCACCACACTCCACTTTGTGCACTGGCGCTCAGCGCGGATGGTAAATTTCTGTTTACGGGCGCCAAATCGCAATATGTGCTCAAATGGGACACAGAAAGTGGGAAAGTAGTAGATAAATGTGATGTACTGAAGTATCGTGAGGAGCCCGAAACCGGCAAGAAGCGAAGATCCCACGTCATTTCCATTTGCCTGTCCACAGACATGAAATTCATGGCACTGGCTGAGGGCGGACCACACATACAGATCTGGTGTCCACAGACTATGAAGCATGTTCAAACGTTTAAGGGCCACAGGGATAGTGTTTCTTCGCTGGTTTTTCGAAAGGGAACGCATGACTTGTACTCAGCTGCCAAGGATCGGTCTGTTAAAATTTGGTCTGTGGATGAGATGGCCTACGTGGAGAGTTTGTACGTTCTTTTATACAATTCATCAGATCTATTTTAATATGGTTATTTTGTACAGATTTGGTCACCAGACTGCTGTAACGAGCATAGATGCATTAAGCCGGGAGCGCGCTATTACTGCAGGTGGCTCGGACTGCTCGTTACGCATCTGGAAGATTACAGAGGAATCCCAGCTTATTTATAACGGACATAAGGATGGCATCGAATGTGTCAAATTGATTAACGATGAGCATTTTGTCTCGGGCGGCGTTGATGGGTAAGATCATAAGTATAAGAGTTGATCAAGCTTATTAATTCCTTAACCTTTTATAGTGCTATAAGTCTGTGGAGTGCAATGAAGAAGAAACCACTTTGTACCGTGCATCTGGCACACGGAAGTGGTGACAACAAGGTAGCGAATTGGATAACAGCCATAGCTGTGGTGGTCAATACAGATCTTGTGGCAACAGGTGGGTGATAATTGAACAATTACAAATTGCCTTTCGTTTGTAACTGGTTTGATTTATAGGCTCTTGCGACGGCTGCGTCAGGCTCTGGCAAACCAATCCAAATGCGCGAAAGCTTCAGGAGATTCAAAGCATACCCATCGTAGGCTTTATCAATGGTCTCCATTTTAACACCGATGGCACTAAGTTGTATGTGGCTGTTGGCCAGGAACATAGGCTGGGGCGTTGGTGGCGGCACAAAGAGGCCAAAAACAAGATAGTTATAGTTGACATTAAGTTACAAAGCAAGGATAGCAACAAGTAGGTTAAAAGTAAGCTTTAATACAATTTATTCGAGTGGAGAAATACACATGTGAAAATTTTACTGCGAAAATAAATTTGAAAAGAATCGATTACTTACTGGCAAGTTGCTTTACATATTATCGATAGATTCGATTCGGTTTAAGCATTGTGGCGGCTCGTCGATATCTGTTGGTTACAAAACACGAAACATGCATAAGAAAGCCGGTGGGGGCCTTTTTGGGTTTTTTAAAACTGAAACTGGGCGAAAGTTGGTTTTCTATGCGGCTGGAACAACCACTGCTGGCCTGTTTATCGGAAACTTCCTCCCACATACATTTGGATTAAAATATTACCGTGACTTTGTGCAATGTTACCAGTAGGTGAGCGCATTGAGGTTAAATGGATCAATTGTTTACAATCCTCTTTCTTAATATAAAACAGAAACGGTGTGGGACGAACCGTACCAGAGGCAGTGCAGCGACGTGTGCAACAGGCCATGGACCAACTGCAAGTGGATACACGTGAACGTAAATTTGTAAAGCCTTTCACAGTCTTTGGATTCGATCTTTTTCAAGCGGGTACAACCAAATTTCGATTTGGAGCTGCGCTAGGTATTCCCGTAAATTATTCCTACGGCAATGTTGACGATATCAAGCGCGCTGATATACGTTTTCGGGATCAGCAAATCGACTGGAACTCTGAGAGCGGGAAGCTTTTAGAGCAGGCAATTGTATTGACGGAAGATGAGCAGGTGTTTGGACTTAGCAAAGCAATCTTGCAGCTGCAAACACATCGTGTACTTCTAAACTCCATATTTCCTAGTGTTAGCTTCTTAATGGTCTATACAATTGGACACTATTTAAACCTTCGCCTAAACCTGTTTGCACGCCATGGCAGCGTTAGTTGCACAAGTCTTGATTGATTATGAAGGCTGTTATAATTTTAACTTTCCATTTCATAGGTTCGTTTTGTTATGTACAGCATTTTGGGCCTGTTCGGACTTGGAAGCTGGTCATTTATGAAAGACTTCAATCAGGTGAGCACTGATGCTGAGATTGATAAGAAGCTGGCTAGCCTTGGTCCACAATTTGTGACTTCCGGATTCAGTTACTACGATAAACATCTAAAAAAGAACATCGCGCTGAGGAACTTAATTGGCGATAATACCTACACCGCCTTGGGCAACGAGAATTATTTGCTGCGCCAGAAATCCATGCCACTGACAGCGCGTAAGTCTTTCTTTGAGGAGAAGTGGAAGGAACTTCAGAGTGCTGCACAATCCACGACGGAATCACAGTAAAATATTTAACTCACAATAAAAGTTTGATTTAAATACGTTGAGTAATTTATTCTGTCTGGCTTGCAGAAAGCGATAAAACACTGGAATAGATGCAATGTTTATATCTAAATCGAGATATGAAATCGCGGAAAAGGATTCAAATTAGACTAGCTTCGTTTGGCAAATAGGCTTTGGAATGTGGGTATATACAGTATATTGATAGTTCATGTTTTTAGAACGTCTCCTCGCCAACCACATCGCTGATGGTAGCGACTAGACGCCGTGAGTGCTCCACGGCACAGGTAGCTGTTACAAGTCCCAAGTGGATGCAATACAACTCATAAACACGCACCTTTCCTGGCGCCAGTTTGGGAAAACAAAGCTCAGCTAACTCGCTGTAATAGTCCATGGGTAGTGCACCCGGCTCTGCTGGAACCTTCTGCCCATTACTGCCGGCACCAAAACCAGTGGATAAGAAGTGCTGCTGTAGATCGAACGAGCACTTTAGAACGCCTCCAGATAGATCTTCAAACCAAAGAAAGTATGAGTAATGGAATGTACGATCTTTCCACATGACTGTCGTTTGCCCCTTTTTCAAATAGCTGCGAGTAAACTCTACCATATTCCACAGTTTAGTCTTTGGTACCAACTGTGGGTTACTTTGTCGTAGATCCGGTGCCAACATTTGGCCAGTACTGCGATTGACGTACATAAAGTGTACTAATCCAGGGAAATCCTCCAAATAAGCATCAATAGAGATGTTACGAGCCGCTTTAACGGCCAAAAACTCGGCAAATTCTAATAGTTTGGCTTCAACCACAGCGGCCGAGTCAGCCAGCTGGTCCAGTTGATGATTGCCAGTGCTGTCGCAGCAGGCTAACGACAGCGTAAAGAGCTGCCTCAACTCATCGACAAATGCAGGCAAATTCGATTCGATACGCACAAGCATTTCTCGTTCGTAGCTCTTGAAGAACTCGAGATACATCTTACGCAAATTCTCCCATCGGGCTGTAAACTTTTTAACACTCGTGTCCATCTCCTCGTGCTTCTGCTTGAGATGTCGTTTGAGAGCTGTCAGAGTTTGACTGACAAAGGATTCCAAGCTCTCGTAGGCGGGTTTCAGTGCATCAGCATCGCCCTGTTGCTGCACAGCTACAATTTTCTGCATAACAAAGAACGTGTCGTAGATGCTGCTGGTCAGCGGCATGTGGCCATACTCGATGAGCTGCAGCAGCACCTGGTGGGAGTGCAGCCGTGAGATATGCACAATAGTTGGAACGCAGCCAGAATTGACATCGTGGGAAATGCCCTGTAGAAATACAGCAACGGCACGTTGCGATTTCTGAGACTGCAGCGCCCTGGCAAGGATGGCCAGAAAGAGTAAATCAGCGGGAGCCAGAGGTAACGCCAGCCGAGTGCTATTTAGTGCCACCAGTTTGTGCGATACCATTAGTACTGCATGTGCACGCTGTTGACCACCAGACTGGCGGAGCTGTTCCAGCGCTGCATCCAGTGTTAGGTGCACTGTACGTTTTAGCTCTGGATTGATGAGCAACTTTGGCATTGCCTCCAAGAGATAAGCCTGTTCTTCCTGCCATAGCTGAGACTCATAACAGTTAAGACACTGTGTCAATAGTTCCTGTTGCATTACTCCGGCCTGCGGACCAAACAAATTAGCACCATAACAGTACTTTGTCAACGTCATGGACACTCCCAGCTGTCGCATCAACTGCTCGATCTCGATTTGACCGATCTTCAAAAAACTAAATCCAAGCAGTTCACCGAAAACCAAGTTAAAGCCATTTTCGCACTGGAAACTGGAGTATGCATTGTCGAACTGGCAGTGCATAATTCGCTGCGAGCTGATTATAGGACTGAATATCTGCAACAGAATATTGCTGTCCACGGCAGCACCAGGCGCTGTCACAGTTCCATCTGGCAGCAAACCCTGTGCGATTGCTATGTTGCAAACTTTCTCTGTTAGCGCTTCGTTGAGATTCTGGTAGACCACATCGTTGGCGCTATTAAAAACGATTAGGCCGTTCATTTTCTTATCAGCGCACAAGACTGTGCAGCAAAAAACAAAAACACACAATACACAAAACTTTCTTTTGGTGTTGCAAAACGATTGAATCGAGTGTGATAAGCTACAAGCGTTGCCATCTTAATTTCAGAAAACTACTTCTAAGAGTTGTGCAGATAATGCGATATCGAACTAGTTCGGTGCTGAACAGTTGCTGATCATCTGATTTGTTATCAACAAAGAATATAACTAAGTATAAAGTCAAATATTAAAGCTTGTGCTGCACATTTAAAGTATGGGTCGTCTTATTCTTGAGCATACGTTACAAGGGCACAAAGGAAGAATTTGGGGCGTAGCTTGGCATCCTAAGGGCAACAGTTTCGCATCGTGCGGCGAGGACAAAGCCATCCGTGTGTGGTCGTTGTCCGGCAACACATGGAGCACCAAGACAATTCTCTCAGATGGACATAAACGCACCATACGCGAAGTACGCTTTTCGCCATGTGGTGAGTATCTAGCTTCTGCTAGCTTTGATGCAACAACAGCCATTTGGTCCAAGCACGAATGTAATGCGACACTGGAGGGACATGAGAACGAAGTGAAGAGCGTTAGCTGGTCTCGCAGTGGAGGATTGTTGGCCACCTGCTCTCGCGACAAGTCAGTGTGGATTTGGGAGGTAGCCGGTGATGATGAATTCGAATGCGCCGCCGTATTGAATGCCCATACGCAGGATGTCAAGCGTGTGGTGTGGCATCCAACAAAGGACGTTTTAGCCTCTGCATCGTACGACAACACCATTAAAATGTTTGCCGAAAGTGCGCTGGACAGCGATTGGGATTGTACAGCCACGCTCAGCTCGCATACGAGTACAGTTTGGAGTATCGACTTCGATGCGGATGGAGAGCGTCTGGTTTCTTGCAGCGATGATGGCACACTTAAAATCTGGCGTGCATATCATCCTGACAACGATGCCGGCATAGCTACACCCAACAAGACCACAGTGTGGAAGTGTGTCTGCACAATATCAGGGCAGCATGCGCGTGCAATATACGACGTATCCTGGTGCAAACTGACTGGACTCATTGCTAGTGCTTGTGGTGATGATGGCATACGAATTTTTAGAGAAGCCAGCGAATCTAAGCGTGATGAGCCCACATTCGACCTGGTAACGGCCGAGGAAAGTGCACACGATCAGGATGTCAACGCTGTTGAGTGGAATCCAGTGACAGCCGGACAGCTGATATCGTGCAGTGACGATGGCACCATCAAGATATGGAAATTTGTAGACTAGACTTATGTGCTTCTGTGTTGGTTTACTAAGCTTAAGTATTTTTTTATTGTAATAAATTACGGTTACAGTGCTTAATCTGAGTTATTTGCTGAGGAACGGCTCATGCAGCGTTTTGTACAACTTCTTGGCCTTGCGAGGACCGAGGCCCATTACCTGGGAGAGTCGTTCCTCGCTGGCATTTATCATATTTTCTAGATTACCGAAGATTTGCAGCAGCGTTACAGCATCGGTTTTATTTATTGGCTTAATGTTGGTTAATGCTGCAACAAGCTGTAAAAGCAATTAGAGTCAATTAAATGGGACCAACGAAATAAATACACATACCTTTTGATGAGGATTCGATTCCACGCGCTCCATAATCAAATCGGGAGGACGCTTTTCAAACTGTTTATACGTTTCTATGATTTTGCCTGCTTCTTCCGCGTTCCAAGCCAGCATCATCGTTAAATCGGCTAGCAGCGATATTCGTGTCAAACTTTTTAATGCATTATTAGGCTCTGGCGTGTCCACTTGCACCAACAGTACTCGCAACTCATACATTTTTCCCAGAGCTTTCAAGCGTTGGCAAATGTAATCAGGGTTGAGATTGTGGTACTTCAGTGAAAGGAACAGAACACAGGATGTGCGACCCACCACATAGTCGGGAACAATGTCATCTCGAAATTCCAGGGGGACGTTGAGGATTGATTTCAGAATGGGATTACCGCGTTGTTTAGTATGCACTAGAACGCTGTGAGGATTGGAAGGAGGCGGCTTTGCTGGGGCTGCTGCGGAGCTGCTACCACTGCTGCCCGAAGTAGCATTAGTTTCATTTGATGTCTGAAGCTTTGATTGCTTTGGTGCCGAGGGCATATCCATACAAGCCAAGACATCATCGAATGAATCGTCGTTGAGGTCGTCCATGATCCAGCCCGGGAGATTAACAAATTTCTCGAAATAAATTTATCGTTATTGACACGATATCAATTTATCGATAAGTTAAAAAAGCTGGCAACTCTAATATTGTTTTGCCCTTTCCTTTCGAGTTGTCAATTCAGCGACGACGACAACGACGTGTGCTTACAAATTGTTTATTCTTTCGCTTCAATAATTAGTGTAACGTTTAACAAAACAATGACTTCGCATCCTGTGTTTATAGATCTGTCGTTGGACGAGCAGGTAATGATTTTTAATTGGCTTAAGTGTGCAGAGCGGCGGGCCTCACAAAAAAGTGAGGTTATGTTGTAGTTGTGTGCGAAAACAAATTGTAAATATAAAAATATTATATGAAATTAAAATTTTAGGTACAAGAGCTGCGCAAGTATTTCAAGAAACTCGGTGCTGAAATCTCATCGGAGAAATCCAACAAAGGCGTCGAGGATGATTTGCATAAAATTATCGGCGTCTGCGAAGTTTGCTTCAAAGACGGTGAGCCATCCCAGATTGATGGAATCCTAAACAGCATTGTGTCCATTATGATAACCGTAAGTCGAGTCACATTTATTCAAATATCAATTAAACAATGTGTGTTCATTTAGATACCTCTGGACCGTGGTGAGAACATTGTATTGGCCTACTGTGAAAAGATGACTAAGGCACCTAACCAGCCGCTGGCCAAAGTGTGTCTGCAGTCCTTGTGGCGTTTGTTCAACAATCTGGACACAGCCTCACCTTTGCGCTATCATGTCTACTATCACCTGGTGCAAGTGGCCAAGCAGTGTGATCAAGTACTTGAGGTTTTCACTGGCGTCGATCAACTGAAATCGCAGTTCGCCAACTGCCCACCATCCAGTGAGCAGATGCAGAAGCTGTATCGTCTGCTGCATGACGTCACTAAGGACACTAATCTGGAGCTGTCTTCCAAGGTGATGATTGAGTTGTTGGGTACCTACACGGCAGACAATGCTTGCGTTGCTCGCGAGGATGCCATGAAGTGCATTGTAACCGCTCTGGCTGATCCCAATACATTCCTGCTTGATCCATTGTTGTCACTAAAACCAGTACGCTTCCTGGAGGGTGATCTTATTCACGATCTGCTGTCTATATTTGTGTCGGATAAGTTGCCATCATATGTGCAGTTCTACGAGGATCACAAGGAATTTGTTAACTCCCAGGGCCTTAACCACGAACAAAACATGAAGAAAATGCGTCTTCTTACGTTTATGCAGTTGGCCGAGAGCTTCCCCGAAATGACTTTCGACACGCTGACCAAGGAGCTGCAGATTACCGAGGAGGAAGTCGAGCCGTTCGTCATTGAAGTGCTGAAGACAAAGCTGGTGCGTGCCCGTCTTGACCAAGCCAATCGTAAGGTGCACATCTCGTCAACAATGCATCGCACCTTTGGAGCGCCGCAATGGGAGCAATTGCGCGACCTTCTCCAGGCTTGGAAGGAGAACCTTAGCTCGGTACGCGAAGGTTTAACAAATGTATCATCGGCGCAAATGGATTTGGCACGTACCCAGAAGCTTATTCATTAGATTTATAAACTATAAAGAACCGTAGTGACAGCAAGATCAAATAAAAAGCACCGGAAACGATTAATTAAATTATTTTGAGAAAATGCGTGGAAAACGAAATCTGAATAAATTTCTACAAAATTTCTTTTATATGACATCTAAGATGAATTTGTTCTTTAATGGCAAAAATACTTTCTAGCTTAGGACTACGAAATGTTTTAAGATGCGGTCAATCCTTGAATTTGATACTATTCCTTGTCGTGAAAACTTTTGCATTAAAGCTCCTCGTGCACCTTGGTCTGCTGGCGTTCCTTTTCTTTGGGAAAAGACCAGAAATATGACGGGAACCCATGTGAATCGCGCTCGCGTTTAACAAATGCACTATAGGAAGATATACAGTTTCCAATGAAGTGATTCGACTGCCCCAGTATAGCCAAGTCCAGATAAGGATCATCCTCAGGCAACTTATGCACACTGATGTCCATCCGACTCAGAGCGGTGGTGAGTTCGCCAATCATATGATTCGAATCGGATGCAACGAAAACGGACTTCACCTCGTTCTTTGGCTGAGTTTGCCGTACATTTTTGATGGTACGCTTTAGCTGTCGCACAATAGACTCCTTGCTGGGCATGCAGAGTTCGGAGTACAGCTGCCCACGTTCGTTTTTATAGCCCAGACACTGGGGTGATGCAAACAACTGCTGGCTATCCTTAATGTGATCACAGGCGCGCACCCAATCAATTCCATTGCGGAGATGCAGTCCGACGAACGCCCCGCGCGGCAGCTCATTCCGTATGAATTCTCGAGCAGCTTCTCTATATTTCAGACTCCATTTTAAATATTTCTGCAGTTCACGATTCTCCAGCTGCACGGGAAAACTAGCGGGTGCACCGGTAAAGGCCAAAACAGGCCATTTGTCAGCTGGATAGTTGTTTTGCCACTTTGTTGCTATGGTGCTATGGTGTACATCGAAGTGCAGTGGACCGTAAAATTCAGAGGCCACAAAGTCAATGTTGTATGTGTCCCAGAAGGGACCAAATGGATTACCATCTTTGGCATGACAGTTTGGTGAATCAGGATCATTTTTCTCCTGCTGCAAGCTTTTGCGTTCCATGTAACAAAAGGATACACGCTCCGACGTAGGCCAAACTCCGTTGGAAAGCTGGGCCATAAAGTCTTCCATGAGAATGACTCGATGATAGACTCGCAGAGGTTCTACCTCAAAGTAGGTATCAAATGGAACTTGACGGGAGCGCATTTCACCTTTGCGGTACTCAACCCATGGCGGCAAAATAAGCGTTCGATTAAGAGCCTGGGCAAAGGCTAAAGACCCTAGAAAATGATCTGCCTGATTTCCAAAGCGTCCTGTAGGCGTTTTTGTAGGTGTTGAATTTAACGTATTTAATAAAAATATTTACAACTTACCCATACAAGGACAGTATGTGACATAGCCATTCGGATCACGTTCAAATTGTGCTTCAACTATCAATATTAACTTAATAATACAGAAAATAAAATAGTTAGACCAATGCATTCTACCGGCTTCGTATGCGAACCGCTTTCAATCGATTGATGGACTTAATCTATCGTTAGTAGGTTGCCACTTAATTCCATGCAAAATGTTGTAGAGTATGGCAACTTGCAGTATGCCGATTTCGTGACTATCGATTCGTGTTTTGCGCTGCCATTTAGTTAATTACAAAGTCTGGTAGCACTTTGCGCAGTAAGTTGACAGTTGTTTTTATTTCTTATTTACCTTTTCTATCTATTTCATAACATTTGTATGCTCATTTATGTGTGATCCCAGATAAGATTTAAGGCCAACAATTGTACAAATGACTTCCCAGATATACAGTCAGAAGAAGTTCATACCCACCGCGCCAGAGAAGGGCAGCTTTCCATTAGATCACGAGAGCTTGTGCAAGAAGCACTTCCTCATATACGCGAGTTGCTTGCGGCGCAACGAAAACGATAACGGCAAGTGTCGCACCGAGGCAAAAGATTATTTGGGCTGCCGCATGGATAATAATCTAATGGAAAAGACAGAATGGTCGAAACTGGGATTCAAGGACAAGGAGCAGGCTCCAAATCAGCAGCAACCACAAAAACAACAACAGTAAAACCAGAGCGCAATGTACTCATTGCGACTACCGGCAGCGTGGCCACTATCAAAATGATGCAATTAATATCCGAACTAAGCCACGATGATCTACCTTATAAATTTAATGTGAGCATAAAAACTGTTTACACTCTGAATATCATTTAATCCTCATTAGTTTTGTAGATAAAAGTTATGGTTACGGAACACGCTAAACACTTTTTTGAATTGGAACAGATTCCGGAGAACGTGCCTATTTTGCACAATCGTGACGAGTGGTTGATGTGGAACAAACGGGGAGATCCCGTGCTACACATTGAGCTGGGAAAGTGGGCAGACCTTCTAGTGATAGCTCCTCTGAGCGCCAATTCCCTGGCCAAAATAGCTACAGTAAGTCAATGACATCGTTCTTGAACTTTGGTATACAAATAAAACATACTTTTATTACAGGGTATTTGCGATAATCTAGTCATGTGCGTGGTGCGCGCTTGGGATCTACAGAAGCCTCTGCTATTTGCTCCGGCAATGAATACCCGCATGTACGATCATCCCATAACGAGGCAGCAGATTGACCAGCTGACAAGCTGGGGCTACAAGGAGATCCCTTGCATTTCGAAGACACTAATGTGCGGCGATACAGGGAATGGCGCAATGTCCGAAGTGCCTACAATAGTTGCTTCTGTTGTGTCGGCATTTCAATTGCCTTTGTAAATAACCAAAAATAAATGATTGAAGTTTTCTCAAATGATTGTGATTCACCAGTGGCTTATTCTATTTTGGTTTTCATTTTATTTGTAATAATGTTTATTGGTTAATTTTGAGTGCGTCTAGGAGCAAAATGATTTTCGTTTTTATGTATTTGTATGTCGTTTTGAATTTTGTTCCTTTTTATGTTATTATTTATGCTTTGTTTTGTTGCTTTTTTGCTTTTTCATTGCATTTTAGTTTAGTTTTCGTTTTTAAATTGCTGTGTATATTATTTGTGTTTATCAACAGTTTTATGCATTTTATATAATTTTATATGCGAATTATAATTATATTTATGCGCTATATTTACGTGAATGATAGAGATGTGTGTGGATGTGAGTCTGTGGGGTTTGTGGTTGGTTGTGGAGAATGAATAAACTTAGATTAGGGAAATTAAAAGCTTACACTATAAAATACACAATGAAAAATATGTAAGCATGTATGTTTGTTGTAGTTTTATGTATGTATGTATATTATGTATAGTTGCTTATGTAGTTTAAAAACGAACCAACCAAATAATCGACAAATTATAAAAATATAGTCTTCCGGCGTATGTCAACCTAAGTTGTAAGTTGTTTCGATTCTATCTTAACAATAAATACATATGTATATATATATATATCTGTATATATATACTATATCTATATAATTTTCTCAATTATAAATTACATTTTAATTTTAAACATAAATATTTACATAGCTTTTTACTTAAGTTTCCGTTATTGGTTTTACTGCTGCCTTTTTTCGGTTCATTTTTAATTGTTTTACGTGCTCCAGTCATATCCTTAAAAGTGACCACTAGATTACCAGGTACCTTAAGGATATGCAAGAAGCACAAAGTACACAACACTCGTTTGTAGTATCTTCCACCTAGGCTACTATATATATAATATATATTATACAAATGGTGTAGAGCGATTCTATGTGTATCTATGTATCTGTGTATAAGTGAGTTGTGTGTGTGGGCGTGTGTGTTTGTCGGTGTGCGCGCACAAGCCTCTGCACTTTGAGTTGTGTCTATAGCTTACAAATTTGTCAAGTAAAAAAAGTGAGAGATTTTTGAGGTGTTGGTGTTGGTGTTTGTCTACCATGTCTACCCATGCCTGTCTCTTCGACAAAACACTCACAATACAGTACAGTTCATAATTGTATAGCCATTTGCATCTAAATATGGGGTATGTATCACTATATATAACTATAATACGTAGTTCTTATCCAGTTGCATTTGTGGGTGTAGTTTTCATCTGATCACGCAGGACACGCACAACTTTGATGCGCTGATGCAGTCGTCGTGGCAGAATGCACCGCATTGCTGGCAAATCACCATCGCGTTCAGCGAACAGGCGCAGCTGTTGCTGTTGTTGGTCGGCGTCTGATCATTGCCCGGCGGCGTATTTTCTCCGCTCTGATGCAGTTGCAGAAGCGCATGTGCTTGTGGTTGTTGTTGAGTAGCGGCCTGATTTGTTGTGGCACCAGCAGCTGCAACAGCAGCAGCAGCCGCCGTTGTGGTTGTTGTGGTTGTCACAATGAAATTGTTTCCAGTCTCCATGAGAGCTGCTGCTGCAGCAGCCGTTGCCGTTCCCGACGTGTTGCTATTATTGCCTCCGTCAATGTAGGTGATGTTGGCGCCTATATTAGTTAATTTAAGGATTAATCTTTTGAAATAACTTTTTAAGGTATACTAGATAAATAAAATTCAATACTATTATTAGAAAATGCATTTGTGGCATATTTAGCGAAATCCATTAAGCCCGCCTCTATGTGCCACCAATTGCAATAAAATAATAATAAAACATGCATTTTACATACTCGAAAAGTTACGCATACGCAAAGGGATTACGCAGAAACGAAAAGAAATGTGTCAACTGTAGGTAAATCTAACAAATCTATGTATAATTAATGGTAATTATGAGTTGCGTGCCAATTTGTTCAATGATTGATTGATTGAGTGAATTAATGATTTTGATTATGGACGGTGATTTGAAAGACGTACCTCGCTAAGCACTAATAAAACACCAATTTACCTGCAGCGATATTGCGCCGCACAATATTCGCGGCCGCGCTAACATTGCCAAGCTGCTGCGGCTGCTGTTGTAGCTCATGATGATGCAGTACGTCATTCGAGGTACCATTGGCAGCTGCTGTATTGTTGTCAACAGAAGCCGGACGCCCGCGTCCTCCCATTGTAATGCCGTTGAGACCATGAAGTGGATTTTGTACAGTGACAAACTGCAAAGTAGACAGTTGTTAGCTTTCCCCGAGTGGAGTACAACTTCGCCGTCTACTCACCTGATTCTGATGCAATGGTGGTGCACTGGATGCCCGTGGCGCCTGATTATCCGCCGCACCGACATTGGCGCGATGCACCAGCACATATTGTCCTGTACCATTTTGATGTAACAACTGCTGCTCTTGCGTTGGCTGTGCTTGCTGCTGTGCCACCTGCAGCTGTTGTGGTGTTCCGCCTGGTGCTCCAGGTGCCGTGGGCAACATGTGCCGTATCACCGTTGTCGGCGAAGGTTTTCGCTGTACATACTTCTTACGCGGAAAGCCACTCATGCGCGGTCCAATCACCTAGTGAAATACAGCAACAAAAATTAAATAAGGAAAGCATTCGACATGAGCTCTCACATACCTTATAGACGCCCTGCCTGCCCACACCTATTACGTTGGGTGGCATGCCGGTGGGCAGTGTGGTGGGCACTGATGCAACCGTTGCAGCTCCACTTACTAGCAATTCTTCCTGCTTTATCAAGTTTTGAGGCGGTGCAGCGGCAGCAGTTGCTGCTGCACTTACTGTAGTCAGATTACTCATGGGTGTGGCAGCCACGGTTGACACATTCAATGTCGAGTTGCTGTTGATATTGTTGCTACTGCTGACAGTTGTCGTCGTCTGCTGGTTGAGTATGGCCGCCGGTGGACGCAGCTGCGCTTTGAGGTTCTCACGATTCGGACTGTTCTGTATGACGGCCTGACAGATTTGATAGCTACGCTCCAGATTGACAGCGCCCGGTGGCAGTCGATTGGTCGTTGCCTTGCGTCCCTTCCCCGTGGGCATCTTTGGCTGCAATCGCTGCTGTGCAATTGTCGTGGGTACTCCCGATGGCGGTAACGTCTTCATGGTAAGCACATTGTTAACAGCAGAGACAGGCAATTGTTGCATGTTACTGTTGTGATTGCTAGGTTGCTGTTGTTGTTGTTGAGCTACTGCAACAGCTGTTGCTGGCGGAGGCTGCTGCACAGTTACAACATTCGCAAAGGTGGACGGAATTTGAGGATTATTTGTTGCTGCCGCTGCTGTTGGAACTGCTGTGGGCGCAACAGTGTTGGGTGAGGCATTTGCAGGTCGCGTCATAGATATAATATTCAAAGGCTTCGCTATAAATTTAGGCGGTTGCTGCTGCTGTTGCTGATAGCTTTGTTGTTGTTGCTGTTGTAGTTGCTGCTGTTGTTGTTGCAATAGATTGTTGTTAGCTGCCTGTGCCAGTAACTGTCGTTGATGCAGCTGCGCCTGTTGCAGTGCAAACTGCTGCAATTGTTGTTGCTTCTGCTGCACCTGTTGTACTTGCTGTTGCTCAAGTTGTTGCTGCTGTTGTGCAAGCAAATTGGGCGCCAAAAACTGCTGTGCTCCATTGCTGTTGATTTCAAAGGGCTTACGCAGAGTCACTGGCAACGTTTGGTGGGTCTTCTGGAGGGCATTGCTGCTGGTTGCTTGCTGTTGCTGCTGCACCTGCTGTTGTTGTTGTTGCTGAGCCGCCGCTTGCAATGTGAGCTGCTGTAATAGTTGCTGCTGCTGCAATTGCTGCTGTTGGCGTTGTTGTTGTTGTTGCTGCTGCTGTTGTTGCAGCAGAAAATTGCCAATTATTTGTCCATTTGAATCAACCAAAATCTGACGTTGTTGCTGCTGTTGTGGCGCAGCAACTGGCGGCGGTACAGCTGCAGTAGCTGCTGGCTGCGACAACTGATTAATTGCAATGTTGCTGCTACTGCTGCTGCACAAACTTAGATTATTGCTGCTATCATTGCTGTTGCTGCTGTTCGTGATAACCGTACTGGAAACTTCCATTTCAGCCGCCGACATTGGCACAGCGTCGCACAGCATCTCGTTGTTAATCTAAAAAAAAAAACACAACATAAGTTAGTTGAATATTACAGGGTAAAAAATGCTGGAACTTACCTCATTTGCATATTCACTACTCTGGGGTTGAGGCATAAAAGAATGCTGCGCTAATTGTACCACGTCCTGCAACTGGGCCTGCAACTGTTGCTGTTGCTGCTGGTGTTGCTGCTGCTGTTGTAGTTTGTCCACAATATCGCGTACAGCATCGCCATCACTATCATCCATCACATGGTCAACCATTGCACTCATCACTTCATTCTGATCCGGCTCTTGTTGTTCGGCATCAATACACTCAACAACATCATCATCATCGTCCTCCTCGTTAAGAATTTCTTCTTCGTCTTCCTCCTCATCATCCGCTACGTTATTATCTAGGAGATTATGACACTCAACTATGTTCTCCATGACCTCTTCCGCCTCATGCACTACATCCATAGATATTTGAATAGCCTCATGATTCAATTGCTGTTCGACTGATGATCCCGCATTGCCAGACGACGACATTAACTTGATACCGCCAAAATTCCAATCGTGCTGCACGTGCTGAAACATTTCGCTGGGTGTCGCCTGTTGCTGTTGTTGTTGCTGCTCCTGCTGCTGATGTTGTTGCTGCTGCTGCTGCTGTTGGAGTGTCGCAACAGTTGTCAGCATGGCCTGCATATCAGCAAGTGATGATTCAGCTGCTGCCAATGACAATGGTGTTGCTGGTGTTGCAGTTGTTGTTGTGGCTGCTGTTGTGCTACTACTCGAGTTGCTGCTAGAGCAAGATGACGACAGTGAAGAGGACAACGAGGATGAGGCGCAACTGCTTGATGCCAATGAGCTGGTGGGAGTAGTTGTGGCTATTGACGAGCCGCCAATGGAACTACTTGCTATAGGCATGTTCATGGCCAGCGTTATCGCGGAATCCTCCATCTGTTTATCACAATGATCGTCGAGTTTGATGATTGTTGCTGACGCTGTAAATGCAAGACAATTATAGTTATTAAAGTACATCAGATCATTAGGGTTAATAGAATTTACAGTTTGGCGATGAGGAAGATGAATAGTAGGCGTGATTGATGGCTGCTTGGTGATCGTGGAAGTAAGCTTTAGTCACGGATGCAACAGTAGGCGGAATGAGCAGGAAGATGACATTGAAATTTGATAAATTATAAAATGTAAGCAATTAAAACCGGTAGGAAAACAAATCAAAGACTTATTTTATATTTACCATGATCGATTGTATCTGCAAAGACGAATTCATGGGCAGATGTCGTTGATGCAGTTGCCGTTGGGACCACATCAACCGTTGCTTTGGTATCTAAACATAAAAATGTAGACATTTAATTTATATATCTGATATAAACCATCATGAGATTGTCACACCTTCAACGAGTTCAACGTCATCTAAAAAGCCGGCAAAGTTGTTGACAACCTCGGGGATTACACTTGATGTTGTTGTTGCTATTGAAGGCATAAGCGTATTTGTCGTTACTGTAGTTGTTGTTGTTGATGTCGTGAATGTCTGTGCATCAGGTGGCTCAATTTTATCACAGGTACTGTTGATAAGTGACTGCTGCTGCTGCTGGTTGACTATCGTTGCAGTTGTTGCAGCCGCTGCTGCTGCATCAATAACAATAACATCGGTTACAATTGCCATTGAACTAGGAACAATCTCAGCAATTTCTCGTTTTATATGCTTGCTCTCCTTCGACGTTGTAGGCAGATCATCGGCCAAATCTACAACATCTGCAGACATGCTTGCCAATGTTGTAGCAGGATCGCTGCGTTTGCGTTGTGATGGACTGCTTGAAGGTCGTTTCAGGATGCGTCGTTGTTGCTCCGTTAAAGGATTAACCGTACTACTATTGGTTGTTGGGGTTGTTGTCGCTGTTGTTGTTGTAACTCCTGCTGCTGTTGTTGTTGCTAATACGACATTGCCAGTGGTTGTTGTTGTTCTAACATCCATGTTAGCTTTTGTCGGTGTCATGGGAGTTGATGTCTCGCACTTTGTGCTCTGCAAGGTAAATGGATTGATTAATAATTGATTTAGCCACTGCCACTACATTGATCTTACCAAATTAGGTTTCTGTTCAGTCTCATTATCACATGTTGCTTGTTGTAGTTGCTGCTGCTGCGTTTGCTGTTGTTGTGGTGGTGGCGATGCTGCTAGAACTGGCTGCTGCTGCTGCTGTTGTTGTTGCTGCTTCTTCGGTTCTAGCTTAAGCTTGCTGGGAGGCGGGTTCGGATTCAATGCACGCTTTACATTCTTTTCACCCCAATATGGCTCGAAGTGCTTTAGTTTCCAGGGATCCAATTTATTTTTCTCGCGCTCTGTTTCCGTTTTCAGCTTCATTTGATTCTCCGGCGTGAACTCACCTTCGCTTAGACGTTCACGCCATTCCAGGCAGGCGCGTGAAAAGAACTCGTTGTTCAAGCAGGATGCACTGAGCCGTATGGCTTCATGGCATGAGCCAATGCCGCTGTCGGCGCCGCTACTCGTACTTGGCAGTTCCAATTGATCCGACTGCAGCGGTTGTACCACCTCGCTGGCTTCACGATCCACGCTTGGCAACAGTTGAATGAGATTGTGTTGATACAGAGGCGGCAGCAATGAGAAAGTCTGCTTATTGAGCAGCGCACGCAAATTCGTTGAACTCAGTATGGAGTCTGGTGTCTCCAAATCGACTTTACCATCTTTAAATTGTTCAATTTGCGCGGCGGTTGTGAGTTTTTTATTGCTACGGCGACGCGGCTTGACACTAAGGCCTGGAATAGAGGCTAGAACTTCGCGCATAGTGGATGCTTGGGTAACAGCCTTGGCTGAGCTTGGCGATGAGCTATTGGCGGCTGTTGAAGCCGCTGCCGCCGCCGCCGCTGCTGCTGCTGCCGCCGCCGCTGCAGCTGCAGCCGCCGCAGCTGCTGCCTTTGCCTGCTGTTGTTGTTGTATGCGTCGACTGCTGATGCCGCGCACTGGAGTTGTTGCAACAGAAGTGGCAACGTTTGGTGACACAGGCAGCACAGATGATGATGATGTTGCTGTTAGTATCCCGACGTTATGCAACGCATCTTCACTGGGCGTTGGCTTTTTCTCAGGTGGTATGGGTTTCATAATGATGCGTGGCAGGTGGCGCCTAGGAATTCAATCGGATTATTTGGCAAATAAACATAACAAATAAATTACAATCAACATACCTCAGACTATGAGTGTGCTTGTTCGATGACACCGGCAACAGTTGTTGCTGATGCGACATCTCGGATGACAGTGTCGGCGGCACTGTGGCATCCAATGCTAGCGGATCCTTTTCGTCGTCATCGTCCACGAGATTCACATGCGCCGTTGCTTCCATAATCACCGGAGTAATATGTTGTTGTGGTTGCTGTTGTGGAATGCTGGCGGTTTGGGTGGGCAATTGTTGCTGTTGCTGGTGCTGCTGCTGCAGCTGCAGCTGTTGATGTTGCGGCGCTGCTGTTGCAGTTGTATCCGGCGTTATGGTTTTCATCGTTCTGATTTGCAATTAATTATTTACAACCACTCTCAGCAATATTTATTTTGAAACTTCTGTCCATGGCAGTTTACTGTTTTCTTGCGAACATACTAAAAATACAATCAATATTATTTATATTTATACAACCAAAAATGGTAGGTGTAAAAACCAACCTGACCAGCAGCAGTTTTAGCCATTTCCGTGGGGGGCGGGGGAGTTACAGTGGTAAAGTTGTATTTTTGTCTTATGGTTACAGCAGTTTCTCCCTTACTCCCCGTCACTTTTCCCGTTTATTAAACACGCTAATTTACACTTAATTCTCTTCGCCTTTCCTTTTCATATACGTATGTTGCCTACAATAACAAACACAACAAAAGCAAAGTTGGTTCGTTTGTTGCTTTTGCCCCTGCAGGAATAATACATACATACATATATAATTATAATGCGCACACAAACACACACACACATACAAGTATATAAAAACTCACAGGCGCACGCACGCACATATAAAAAATCGTTTTACGTGGTTTGTTATGGCTTTTCATCTATTACATGTTAATAATGCAATAGCTTATGCAGCTACACACTTTGACTTGTTTATTGTTAGTCCGCATGCACTAAGACTTAATTAAAATATTGAATGGATATTTCAAAGACACAAACAAAAGCAGAAGCAGAGAGCTAAAATTTTGGATTCTTTTCTGCTTCTTGTGCTACATGCACAGTTGACTCTTTCTGACGCTAGCCTTTGCATATGCCTTGGCTGCACGCCAACGTCTGTCTTTGTTACACGCACAGTCCGTAGCTACGCAGCAGCAAAAAAGCTTGCATGTAATTGAATGAAATTATTATTACTTTTCTCACTAAAAACTAAACACTCTTTACACAAAATTGTTGATTTACATTTTTATTAAAAACTATTTTTTTATATTTTAACATTAGTATTGGTTATCGAGCTCCCTGTTCGAGAGAGCACTACGCTCTATTGATGTATGTGTGCGCGTGTGTGTGTGTTGTTTTTGTGCCCATTTACAGCACAAGAGACTTAACATTTTTTTTAGCTCCTTTAACAGAAATTGTGTTTTTCAGTAATTTAAAACTACAAGTATGCCTAATAATAGCTCAGTAATATTTTAAAAATATATATATTATTAAAAAATCACCTGTCTGCCAAAATTTTTCACAGAACAGTAAATTATTTTAAAATAAAAATGATCAGGGTTTAAATTAACAGCTGTTAAGTTGTCTACGCTAACGTCTCTACAAATTAACATTAGACACGTAACAGAATCATAACAGAACACAGCTGTTCAAAATAATTGAGATTTTACATGAATTTATTGAAAATTCAGTTATTTAATTTACTTTTTGTACGGCCCAACTAAAAGTATTTTAATTAACAAGCAAATCATACGAATAATTAATACATGATAACTTTTATCGATATTCATATCAATATTTCCAAAAGAACTAGAGTTGTCATCACAATTTCAGCAAGCTATATTTAATATGGAGATTAAACAACATAAAACATTATCAATTGTATTAAAATAAGTTGTATTTTCATATCCCCGTTTATTTCCAAAACCATACATAAGCTAGAAAGTTAAGTAAAATATAAATTATTTAAATTCTCAAAAGCATTTAAGTTATCAAGTAATCGTAACTATCGATAGCACCGATGATAGTTTTGTCAGCTCTGTGGCAGATGTGAAAACAGATGTAAACAACGCCGGCAGCGCAATTCCTCTTTTTGTTGTGGTTTTAATGTGCAAAATGTTTTAAACAGTTTAATAATTCAATTAAACCCCTCGATCAAGATGTTTTCTATGTGCAAGCAGTCACACCCGGCCACGGCAATTGAGTTTGCCATATCATGCCGCTTTTTCAACAATGTCGAGGAAAATTTGGTTGTGGCCGGCGCCAATGTGCTCAAGGTGTATCGCATTGCGCCAAACGTGGACGCTGCGCAACGGCAGAAGCTTAATCCGAGCGAGATGCGAATTGCACCAAAGATGCGATTGGAATGCCTTGCCAGTTATACACTTTACGGTAATGTAATGTCGCTGCAAAGCGTCTCCCTGGCGGGCGCAATGCGGGATGCCCTTCTCATAAGTTTCAAGGATGCAAAACTTTCCGTGCTGCAACTGGATGCAGATACTCAAACGCTAAAGACACTCTCACTACACTATTTCGAGGAAGATGATATACGTGGCGGTTGGACTGGCCGATATCATGTGCCGGTTGTTCGCGTCGATCCTGATGCTCGTTGCGCCGTTATGTTGGTCTATGGTAAACGTTTGGTGGTGCTGCCCTTCCGCAAGGACAACAGCTTGGACGAGATTGAACTGGCCGATGTGAAACCGATTAAAAAAGCCCCCACAGCCTTGGTTACACGCACGCCAATTATGGCCTCATATCTGATTGCTTTGGCTGATCTGGACGAGAAGCTCGACAATGTACTGGACATACAGTTCCTACACGGCTACTACGAGCCAACACTTCTTATATTATACGAACCGGTGCGCACATGTGCCGGCCGCATTAAAGTGCGTTCTGATACCTGTGTTCTAGTAGCCATCTCCCTGAATATACAACAGCGCGTGCATCCCATCATCTGGACAGTGAATAGTCTGCCCTACGATTGTCTTCAAGTGTTTCCCATACAGAAACCCATTGGTGGCTGTCTGGTGATGACCGTCAATGCGGTCATCTATCTCAATCAGAGCGTTCCGCCATATGGCGTCAGCCTAAACAGCTCCGCGGATAACAGCACCAGTTTTCCCCTTAAGCCGCAGGATGGTGTGCGCATCAGCTTGGATTGCGCCAACTTTGCATTCATCGATGTTGATAAGCTGGTAATCTCTTTGCGCACAGGAGATCTGTACGTGCTAACGCTTTGTGTCGATTCTATGCGAACTGTCCGCAATTTCCATTTCCACAAGGCGGCGGCCAGTGTGCTGACCAGTTGCATTTGTGTCTGTCACACCGAGTACATATTCCTGGGATCACGACTGGGAAATTCATTATTACTGCATTTTACCGAGGAGGATCAGAGTACAGTGATTACGCTGGACGACGTGGAGGCAGCTGCAGCGGCAGCATCGGCGGTAGTTTCTGTGGAACAGCAGGCGAGTGAATTGTCGCCAGAGCAGCTCGAAGAGGAGGAACCGACCTATGATGTAGAGCAGCATGAGACAGCGCCGCCTCAGTCGAAATCTCGTCGCATCGAGGACGAGGAACTAGAGGTCTATGGATCCGGAGCGAAAGCATCGGTGCTGCAGCTGCGCAAGTTTATTTTCGAGGTGTGTGACAGTCTCATCAACGTTGCACCCATCAATTACATGTGCGCTGGCGAGCGTGTTGAGTTCGAGGAGGATGGCACCACGCTGCGCCCACATGCCGAGTCTTTGCAGGACCTAAAGATCGAGCTGGTCGCGGCAACGGGGCACAGCAAGAACGGCGCGCTTTCTGTATTCGTAAACTGCATTAATCCGCAAATTATCACCAGCTTCGAGCTAGATGGCTGCTTGGATGTCTGGACAGTTTTCGACGATGCGACCAGAAAGTCGAGCACCGCTCGCCAAGAGCAACATGATTTCATGCTCCTCTCACAGCGTTCCTCGACGTTGGTGCTACAAACGGGTCAGGAGATCAACGAAATCGAGAACACGGGCTTCACAGTCAACCAGCCTACCATCTATGTGGGCAATCTTGGACAACAGCGATTTATTGTGCAGGTAAATAGATTGAACTGTTGAAAAATTCGAAATAATACAAATCTCTTTCCTTGGCAGGTTACCACTCGGCATGTACGGTTGTTGCAGGGCACGCGTCTGATCCAGAATGTGCCAATTGATGTGGGCTCGCCTGTGGTGCAAGTTTCCATTGCGGATCCATATGTCTGTTTGCGTGTTCTCAACGGCCAGGTGATCACATTGGCGCTGCGTGAGACTCGCGGTACACCGCGCTTGGCAATCAACAAACATACGATCAGCAGCTCTCCGGCCGTGGTAGCTATTGCCGCGTACAAGGATTTATCCGGATTGTTTACCTGCAAGGCTGACGATGTGCTCAACCTGACAGGTAGCTCAGGAAGTGGATTTGCCAATAGTTTTGGTGGCTACATGAAGGCGGAACCGCACATGAAAGTGGAAGATGAAGAGGATCTACTGTATGGAGATGCGGGCAATGCTTTCAAGCTGAACAGCATGGCGGATCTGGCCAAGCAATCGAAGCAAAAGAACTCCGATTGGTGGCGTCGGCAGCTGCTGATAGCCAAGCCCAGTTACTGGCTCGTTGTGGCTCGCCAGAGCGGTACGTTGGAGATCTACTCCATGCCGGATATGAAACTTGTCTATCTGGTTAACGATATTGGAAACGGTGCGCTCGTATTGACCGACGCCATGGAATTTGTGCCCATCTCACTTACTCAGGAGAATTCCAAGGCGGGCATCCTGCATGCTTGCATGCCGCAGCATGCGAATTCGCCACTACCGCTAGAGCTTAACCTAGTGGGATTGGGTCAACATGGAGAACGCCCGTTGCTGCTTGTACGCACACGCCTGGAGCTGCTGATTTACCAGGTTTTCCGCTATCAGAAGGGACATCTGAAGATACGTTTCCGTAAGTTGGAACAACTGCATCTGCTCGACCAGCAGCCCACGCAGATAGAGGTAGATATGACCGGGGATGACAACCAGGAGTCCGAGGCGTATAATATGCAACCAAAGTACGTACAGAAGCTACGGTACTTTGTGAATGTCGGCGGCCTTGCAGGGATTATGGTGTGCGGCGTGAATCCTTGCTTTGTGTTCCTTACATCGCGTGGCGAACTACGCATCCATCGACTTCTGGGCAACGGAGAAGTGCGTAGCTTTGCGGCCTTTAACAATGTGAACATACCACATGGATTCCTCTACTTTGACACCACCTACGAGCTAAAGATCTCCGTGCTGCCCAGCTACCTGAGCTATGATGCTATATGGCCCGTGCGCAAGGTGCCACTACGTTGCACACCGCGCCAGCTCGTGTATCATCGTGAGAATCGCGTCTACTGTCTGATTACACAGAAGGAGGAGGCCATGACCAAGTACTATCGTTTCAATGGCGAGGACAAAGAACTGTCCGAGGAGAGTCGTGGCGAACGATTCATCTATCCCATTGGTTCACAGTTTGACATGGTTTTGATTAGCCCAGAGACATGGGAGGTTGTGCCGGATGCCTCCATTCAGTTTGAACCATGGGAACATGTTACCGCCTTTAAAATTGTCAAGCTTTCCTATGAGGGCACAAGATCCGGTCTCAAAGAATATCTCTGCATTGGCACAAACTTCAATTATAGCGAGGATATAACTAGTAGAGGAAACATTCACATCTATGACATCATTGAGGTGGTGCCAGAACCGGGCAAGCCCATGACCAAGTTCAAGCTCAAGGAAGTCTTCAAGAAGGAGCAAAAGGGTCCAGTTTCAGCGATATCGGATGTGGTTGGCTTCCTGGTCACGGGATTGGGACAGAAAATCTACATATGGCAACTGCGGGATGGCGATCTGATTGGCGTTGCCTTCATTGACACCAACATTTATGTGCATCAGATAATTACTGTGAAATCGTTGATCTTTATTGCTGATGTCTACAAGTCAATCAGTTTGTTGCGTTTCCAGGAGGAACATCGCACCCTGTCGCTAGCCTCGCGAGACTTTAATCCTCTGGAAGTCTTTGGCATTGAATTCATGGTGGACAACACCAATCTGGGCTTCCTGGTCACCGATGCTGAACGCAATATGATTGTCTACATGTACGCACCAGAGGCACGTGAATCGCTTGGAGGACAGAAACTGCTCCGCAAAGCGGACTACCATTTGGGTCAGGTGGTCAATACCATGTTCCGTGTACAGTGCCATCAGCGTGGTCTGCATCAGCGCCAACCCTTCCTGTACGAGAACAAGCATTTGGTCATCTATGGCACCTTGGATGGCGCCATTGGATATAGCCTGCCGCTGCCCGAGAAGGTCTATCGACGTTTCCTTATGCTGCAGAATGTACTGCTCTCATATCAGGAACACTTGTGCGGCCTCAATCCCAAGGAGTATCGCACAATTAAATCTGTCAAGAAAATGGGCATCAATCCGTCGCGTTGCATCATCGATGGCGATCTAATCTGGTCCTATCGCCTGCTCGCCCATTCCGAGCGCAGCGAAGTGGCCAAAAAGATAGGAACACGCACCGAGGAGATACTCGCTGATCTGCTGGAAATCGAACGTCTCTCCGCCGTCTTTTAAATGCATCTTTCGAGATGGAGCACAATGCTCCTCCGACTGTAAAGTTATATGCCTAGGTCTAGTCGTAAGTCCAATTCTATTATCAATCCTACGATTAGTTAGGTTACGCCAGTTGCTTCAACCTGCGACTTAGTTCAACTTCTTCATGTACCCCAGGGATAAATCAAACAAAGCAACAAATTACTTTGTTAAATAAAGCGATGTCCAGATTATCCCATACTACCTACTGTATAAAAATCCATTTTTTTATTTAAAAAAATAGATATATATATATTCAAATCGAATATATTGTCCAGTTGAAATAAAAGAGAATTCGTTTAGGTTTATACTCTTTTACTTAGCACGCACGATCTGTGTCATATATGGTATATGCTTGTATGTTTCGTATAATAAGTATGTTTGTTTGTTTGCATGTGTGTGTGTTTGTTTGTATGCATGAATGCGTATAATTAATTCATTGTATAAACTAACAACATCATCAGTTAATCAATTCAAATGTGACAATAGCAGCCAGCATCATTAACGAAAGTGGAAGCATGAAAGATAGATAGATAGATAGATATAGAGAGAGAGCCGTACACTTTTCCGTACGAAGAAAATACGTATTTCAATCGAAGATCAGCCGGGTAGCAGGAAAACTTACGAGCAATGTTTAGAAAAAAAGTATATAGAAGAGTTACACATCTTAGCGAGTCTAGTTTACTGTGTGTGTGTGTACTATATAAGAATATATATATGTATTGATGTGTTGTGTATTTGTATGCGTGTATGTCTGTGTGTGTGTGTGTATGATGATAACTTTTCCAGGTGTTCAAATGTTTTGAAGATCGTTGAGCAAAACAATTTAGTTCAAAACAAACAGCTGAGTTTAACAATTTGTATATAGTGTGTAAAGTGTGTGTGAGTTGTGTTTGTGTGTGTGTGGTGTTCCATCCCACTCAGAATTCTGAGCGCAGTCGGGGGCGTGGCAGATCACCAAAGACAGCCTCACCATGCACACTCTTGGCCAAGGCTTTGATACTGGCTGCAATATCCACTGTATTGTCCAGCACCTGCAATATAAAACGATTTGTGTCATTTCAACATTTGATTTATTAATCCAATCACAATCTGCACCCACCTCCACATCCTCGACCACGTTGTTGTTGTTGTTGTTGCCGTTCATTTTATTGTGAATGACACGCTCAGCCAGCGGTGAGTTGGCTATCTGGACTGGCATACTTCGGGCAAAGTTGGAAAATGGCTTCTCTGCGGCAATGCGCATCGGTATGGAGAAGGAGCTATTAAGTGCATCTGTAGAGGGTAAAAAACAAATATGTTTATAAGGAAGACGCTCTTTTGCGAATAATAAAAAGCTACGACTTACCCTCCGCCTCATCGGCATCGCTCATGTTGTCCTGTTGCTGCTGCTGCGGTAGCAATTCTTGTGGTTGTTGCTGCAGCTGTCGCTGATAATGCTGATGTTGTTGCTGTTGATAGATTCGGACGTTCTGCATGGTTTCCACAGACTGGCTGCCCGGTCCATCCATATCATCCAAAGCGAACAGACAATCATCGGCATCTTCGGCGCTAGCCGATGCAGCTGTTGGCGAAGTGTTGCTAACTCCAGCTCTGCCGGCTGTAACAGCCTGTTGCTGCTGCTGCTGCTGCCGGAAAGTTGGGCTGCTGCCCACGCTCATGGGCGTGGATTCTGGTGTGGCAGGCGGTGTATCGAAATTAGACATTTTGCGCGTCGTCAGGATGGTGCTACTGGGCAACTCATGTTGCGGCTGCTGCATCATTGACAGTAAACTAGAAAACTGAGGCGGCTGTTGTGCCTCCTGCTGCACCGATGACAGGAAACTGGGCGGTTGCACCAGTGGTGTAGTCGGTGTGGTCGGTATACTCAGTTCTCGACGGCTGCTGATTGTGTTACGGCGGCGTGCAGTAGGTCCGGCACCCGCATAGTTAATAGCACCACCTGTTACCTCCAGGGCAACGGGCATGGCACTGTCCAGCAGCTCATTGGCCGCTTCAGGTATTTGCTGTATAAGATCCATCAGACAGGCGGCCTCCTGATTGGACTTCTCACGAAAGATCTTAAGGAGTTCAAATTTCTGCTCAGTGAACCGCTCGATAAGCTGATTCGTCTCGGCTATCTCGGACTGGACGCGCTGCTGCTGATGTGATTGCAGCTGCCGCAGTCGCTGCTGTTTACCATCGAGTGGGGCGTGTGACGACAGGGAACCAATGCTCAGGCTGGATACCGAGTTGACCACACCCGTTCTGGGTGGTATAATTGCTGAAGCGCCCTGATTGGCATCATTGCGCTCCATGATAATCAGCCCGAAAGTTTCCGAGTACGATTTGTGGTTGCGTCGACGGGATAACTCATCGTTGCTGCATAGCAGATTGCTATTGAGGTAGTATATGGTCATGGAGACGCCAGCGCCGGCGCCGGCGTTCAATCGTCTTGCATACAGCACCGAATAGCAATTTAGACAGATGCACAGCTGCCATCTCTGGCCGGATACATCCAGTGTGGCACTATAGAGCAGTGGCTTCTGTGCAATGATATTAACCGTTAGATCTGGAATGGGACCATATGCCTGCAAGAAAATCAAATTGAAATTAAGAATGTCAAATTATTTGCTTAAATACATTTAAAAGTTCGATAAATAAACGATAAGCCGAAGGCAGTTTGAAAACGATAACAGAGAGTTGCCAAAAAATGCAGTGCATCAGACGAATGTAAATCTAAGTAAAAGAAACAGGTGGCAGCGCCAGTGCATCCATTTTAACAGTAATCGAAGCCAGTTATCGATTACCCAACTGTAAATGATTATTTGGCAACAGTTTCAGTTGACCTATCAAGCATGATTTCTTTCTATTTGTTATCTCTATTTTTCACTCGGTCAATGTACGATTAGCGTACACATTTGATAAACAGGAAGGAATGCAATAAATTCACAAACTTCCACATAGAAAGAGTAACAATTTTATTTGGTATTTTTGGTATGTTTTTGGTTTGTATTCATATTCGTATTTGCTTTGCCAGTGTCGCACGACAACGCACAGTAGTTCAAGTGCAAATTTGTCAATTATGTTCGTCTGAAGTGGAGTCACTTTTGCTTATCAAGCAAAAGAACTGAGAAGAGAGAGAGAGAGAGAGAAAACAAGCCAAACAAGTCAACAGCAAATAATTAGTGCAATGGCAAAACGTTGTAGTCCCCATATTGAAAAATAAGTCAACATTTCATTATTTTTACTTATTCGTTTCATGTATTTTACTGTATAATACTAGATGAAACTTTTAGCCGGGTAAATTGATTATAATTGTTAAATTTGTACAAGCCATAAGGAAGACACATGTTTTAAATTCGCATTTGATTGCACCAATCATGTGCATAAATAAACAAAACACCCTGTATATTGTATTATGCAAAACGGGACAGTCTAAGCAGACACAATGTAATCACAACTAACATACTCTGTTAACTAACATAAACAACAAAGCAAAGAGGGTTGTCATCATCACTTTCGATCTACAATTAAACTGATAGTCAGTCTGTAGGATATTAGTTCGTCGAGTCATTTAGATATTCAAATTTTATAGCACGTGTTTGCCGAGTGACAGACTGCTCTGCTGTTGCTAAATTTGACACTTAGTTTGAATACAATATCATTCATATGTATGATACAAACCATACACATGTGTACAGCTCGACAATGAACTAAGTTACCAGGCGGTCGGTCGGTCGGTCGGTCGAAATTAAATTGAATTAAGGTATGAACTGCAAACGTCAACACAAATCAAATGACAATGTTGTCTCCTCCTCAGGGCACCCTATGCGGACTGCTGCTCTTCTAATGGGTGTATACATTTCATGCTAGATTGCACATAGAAAACAACAATAACAATTTGCCGTAACACTGTTTCATCAGGTGGAATTAAATGCATGGACATGGGTGTCGCATATACGATGTAAACACACAGCAGCTGCAGTCAGATATATATTGTTCATCTCAATTTTATATCTACATATGTAAATTCACATCACTTTGCATTAGGCAGACTGGCGGCGTGTGTATCATTTCCGCATTTGAGAGTGCAATTGACCTCTTTCATTTTATTAGGGGTAGCCCATTACTATACGGATAGTAAATATATAATTATGTCAATGACAAATTCTTTGCAAAATTATGCAAGTTTTTATGGAATTGTGACAAGTTTGCAGATATTAAATAGTATGAGAACAAATTTACGCAGTTTCAGATATACAACCAATCAGGCAGGACGACTATAATAAATATTTTTACGCACAAACAGAATGCAAAATAAAGCCATATAATTTTGTATATTATACTATTTATATACATATGTATGCTATAAAGATTATGGTTAAACTATTTTTGCAGTTTGTTCATGGCAATTTTTTGTTTTGACATGCATACAGTGCGAGCAATAAGTAACTCACTCACACACACACACACACACACACACACACACACACACACACACACACACACACACACACACACACACACACACACACACACACACACTTTTACAGTCAATGTTTTGCTTTAGTCTTCCGCCTCCGCTGCGCCCCCCCTTCAGCTGTCTACGCGTGTATCTTCCTCTTCTTTTTGTTATTGTTGTGGTTATTTGCCATGGCTTTTGCATTGCAATTTTATGATCTCTTGTTGTCTCTGTTAGCGACAGATAGAAGTAGGCAGGGCCAAAGCGAAGGGGGAGCAGAGAGAGAGAGAGAGAGAGGAAGAGACCGAGAGCGAGAGTTCTTGTTGTCGATTTGCCTTTTAGCCATATTTACGGACTTTATGAGCGCCTCAAGTGGGTGTTGCGGGCTACAGAGGTGTGTGTGTGTTTGTTTGTATGTTTGTGTGTGTTTGTGTCTTTATCGCACTCGCTAAAAGTTGGCAACAGCAGCGTCTGTCCGTCCGTCTGTCTGTCTGCTTGTCCCTCCGTTCGTTTGCACAACTTGCCGCAGCGCGGCGCATCACTCGGAATGTGCAAAATGTCAATGACTTCGACTTCAGTCGGCGGTTGCAGCAATAACAATAACAATTGAAGCCCAGCAGCAGCAGCTGTTGCTGTTGTTGTTGTTGTTGCTGCTGCTGCTTAATTAACACAAACGCCGTTGCACCAATAACAATTTGTTGACTTTTTGTTAATTGAAACTAAACGTCTCTCTGGCTGTCTGTCTGTCGCCTCGTCTCTGTCTGCTAATTATGCTATGGCGCCATCTAGCGCCAGCCGCTCTAATTTAATTGCCATTTATTGACTTGTTCAGTTATTTTCTATAAGCATATATATTTATGGCTCATTTGATTAATCGCCGCAAGCAACGAACATAGAGAAACAGAGAGAGAGAAACCCCATGCTAATCGACGCGATCCAGAGAGAATATAATAAATAAAAAAAATATCGCATGTTTCTGCTCGTACGATGTACGAAAAAACAGAACACAAGCTGAGAAATCCAAAACGGAAGAAACGTGCTGACATGCACGTAATACCCGGCGACGCTGGCAAATATCGGAAATCAATATGAACAATAATAGCGTAAAATGTCGAAGTTAAATGTAAATTTAGTTCAAACTGCACGACATTTTTTAGCTGTTAACAGAATGCAAAATAGTTCAACAACAACAACAACAGACGTCACAATTGGCCTGTTTAACAGTTATCCAATGTAAGTTAACAGCGGCAACTTTTACACGCAAATGTTAAGACATTTTATCACATGCAATAATGTAAACTGTCTCCGCCCAGTGCATGTAAAACTGCACTAGGAATTTACTATCAATCTGTGTCGCACTTGAAATGTCAAACTAAAAAAACAATTGTAATTCATATCAGACTGTCTGGCTGCACATTGCACACTCTCTACCCCCCCTGCCCCTGTCCCCCTCTCTCACCCGTCTGCTTACAATATTTTTAACAGCCTGCACCGTCTGCTTATGCAACAAAAAAATGCAACGCGCCGACGACGGCCTGTTCGAGCACAGGCTATAAAAGTAACAACTTCAAATATTAATTTGCACATTTTGCATAATTTATATTGTTGTTTATGCGTTGCTTACTGTGCTGTGGCTGCTGTAGATGGCGGGGTCGGTCGGTGGGTTTGCAAATATAATTGATTGCTTGGCATTAATTATATGCATGGCGCTAGTTTCCTAAGTAGTTCTCGGTCTCCGCCTGAGACTGTCTGAGAATGTCAAATGCGCCGCCGCATTTCAATTAGCTTTGGTCCGTAGCAGAAAAACAAAATAAAACTGTAGCATGATCTGTGTTAAACGCAGGGATGAGTTTAAAATTAGCTGAGCTTGTCAAACTGTTAAGCTGTTAACACCACGATTAATAACAGTAAGTAGCTTGCAAGAAGTTGCGCGCTGTGATTAACAGCTGCTAATTAACATAATTTAATTTGAGGTGTTCCCCATCAACTTGTTGCACTTTTCTGCACACTGTGTGCCCCAACTTCATCATCATCATTATTTATCATAATAATTATTAAGACCCATTGGCGCACCTTTCGGCAATGAAAATCGTGCCTGTCTGACGTTCATCTTGACGCATTTGCCTTTGTTTTGTTGTTGATTTTTTGTTTTCTATTTATATTTTTCTTTTCGTTTAATTTTACTTTTTTTTTATTGCTCTTTGATAACTCGGCTCGGCTCGTTTCGTTTCGTTTCATCAGCCAAAAAGAAAATAAGTTGTAAACAAATCAGCGTGCAAAAGAAACTACGAAAATAATCTTTAATAGATTTGCCTGGCTTTTTGCTATGCACTTGTGTGTGTGTGTGTCTTTGTGTGTGTGTGTGTGTGTGTGCGAGATTGTTGCTTGTGTATTCGATTTAGGTTTTGTTTGGTTCGGGCTATTCGGGCGCGACTTATATAGTTCGGGGCCCGCACAGTCGCTCACAAAAAATATAATACCATTTTTTGCTGTTTTTCTGTTTTCGTTTTGCTCTTTTTTCTTTATTATTACTTTGCTGTTTCGCATTTTTTTGCTTCCCCAAAAGCGCAAACACATTTCTCAGCAGGCGCAGATACGTCGTCGTCGCCCCACGACGAACCGATCCGATCCGAACCGAACCGTCGTGAGCCCATTATCATAAACAACAACTTTAGACAGCTGGGGCCCAGGGCCCCGTGGCCCCACATCACCAGCGCGCCAAAGCGAAGACGAAGGCGAAGAACTTAGGGGCGGGTAGGGTAGGGTCGGGTCGGTTCGGGTGGTGGACGTGTAGAGTCTCTGGTTGGATTAGCGAGCGAATTGGCAATTCGGTTTGTGTTCTTTGCCAGTTGCTGGCGGCGGTATGAAAAAATGTTCCATTGGGTTTTGGTCTGTGCTCCGTTTGGCCACTCTCTACCAATTGGAGTTTTATTCTTTACACACGGATGACTCACACACTCGTTTACAAACTTAACTTGGTCTTACAAACATACATACAAGATGACACAACTTGTTTCGCATGGAGTGAGTTCGAAAACTAGGCATGATAAACAAGATTATTGCGGCTTCTAAATCTCTCAGTCATTTAATAGGGACTATATCAATATTTGTGGATTATGTCTTATAGCAAGGCATGGTAAAGTTTTTGTTAAGTTTATCCACTTTGACATGGTATAAGCAGCTTGTATTAAATGTCTCAACTGTTTATAATCCCTATATACTATGTACTGTATGTCGAGAGCTATTATCAGTCACTCTCTCTCCCCATCCCTCCCTCTTTCTCTCGCTTCGATTTTGCTGTTTCGTTTGCCCTCTTATCAATATAAATTCAAGCTATCTCTAGCCTTTCAATGTCGTTCGAAAACAAATCGAAAAAATCTGATAAGAAAGCAAAACCCAAACAGAACCCAGACCCCATCATGGGGACCAGCCAGTACCCTCCCCGTCACTTCCCTCCTCTCGATCGCAAGTCGAAGGTATGAATAAGTTTTCGCTAATAATGCGCGCCCAGCCTAGTCAAAACGTGCACACGTGCGATGATAGACCCTATTCAGTATTTAGCTTATATATATGTATATATATATGACGCCGGATTATATAGATACTCACACACAAACAGAGAGAGAGAGAGGGACAGCATACTCGCATACAAAGAGACTTTAAGTCATAACAGTAAATTAAGCGCAACAATGTTTGCCTATCGGCTGCGGACCGGGTCCGGTTTTTTATTGTCTCGCCCAGCTAAATTCATGGAGCCGGTAAAGAGGGACAAGAGGAAGGGTGTACGGGGAGATACGAAGTGGGGACCGGGTGTTATCTAAAAACTTTGACAAACAATTTTCGTTGACGTGTGTTGTTTGTTTTGCTAGTCGAGCCTATGTGTAGGCTGCCATATCTTTTACATACATGTGCAAGATATAGGTACACTTGTGAGTGTATGTGTGTGTGTACATAGGCTTTTGTGTTTGTGTGTAACTCAAATGAAATGTACAAACAGCGTCGAATTTACCGCACAGATGTGTGCGTCTCCTGTTAATTGTTAGTTTATAATATGAGATCATCTTTTTGAGACTTTTCGCCTTGCGTTTTATTTTGTATTATGGCTACCTTAAAACTTGATAAGCCTCGATTTGCACGATTATTTATAGTCTGTTTTATTTGCGCAAGGAGTGTCACTATGGCACACACACACACACGCATACACGCAAACAGAAAGGCTGCCAGACGAGCCTACCTTGTAACAGCTGTTATGTTAAGCTGCTGTTAGGCCAAAAAGCCGGCTGTTAATTAAGCTCCTGCCTTACAGTTGCGCCATTTTTCTTTTCACTCTCTCGCATTCGAATGTATGTAGAATATCCGAGTGTGTGTGTGTGTGTGTGTTTATTTAGTGTTGTTTTGTCTTGTTGTTCTCATGTTTACTTTGAGCTAACAAATCTCAGGCCGCACATTTGACACAAATTCAGCGCCATTGTTGTTTCTGTTTAGAAGTAAATATTTATGCACAAAGAGCGTAACCATAATTGCGAGAGGGGAGGGAAGGAATCTGACTGCCGGGCTGCAGTGCAACCCCTTTCGAAAATCACGCAGTGTTATCGTGTGTGAGAACTACCGAAAAATCAACCCCCCCCCAGGCCACCCCGCCTGGCTATCGACCTAGAATCTCAGCGTCTCCCGTTTTACACACGCAAATTTAACGAGCTCGAAAATAAAATTCTCGTAAAAATATTCGAAAAATCTGCGCTAGCCAAAGGTGTTTTCATTTTCTATTGATTGCCGTTGTTCTTATTGTTTTTGTTGTTGCCACTGCTGCTCGTGTACAAATTTTATTTTTAGCGTAAAAGCGCGCACATTGTGAATTTATAGTTTTGTTTACATGCAAATTGGCAACACTGCGAACGAATGAACTAACCAACACTCGCCGCGAGTATGCTTCGTTGTTAACCGCACTGCGCGGCCTCTTCTGTCGTCGTCCCTGTCCCTGCCCCTGTTTACAACAAAGTTCATTAAGCTGCCAATGGGTTAAAAGTTTAACTGCGTGCGTTTAACGCTCGTTAAGCCATATGACAAGAAGAAGAAAAAAAGCAGTGTTGGGCAGTTCTGGCAGCAACAACCATCATCACCGTGAGTACTTCTTCTAAACGAGGTGGCAACGCCTGTTGCTGATATTCTTCAAGGTTATATTTGTTAAAGATTAACATTGGTTTTCAATTAAGCGACACGCGCTGGGCCGCCTGCTGGCGAGCGAGCGAGCGAGTGAGAGAGAATAAGTGGGGGAGCGATTGATGGACAGCAGCAACAGTTCGATGCAGTGGCTGTCAAACCGTAACCTTGTCAATTGTGTCATTGGTTTTGGCTTTTTTTCGATGGCCAGTATGTCCTTGTCCTCCAAGTTCAAAGGACAACTAAACTAATATAGTTAAAAATCAACATATTATTTTACGACTACTAATCTCCACAAAATGAAGAGCTTTGTATATACAATTGTCTTATCAGTTGTTGCTTTCTCCAGGCATTGCTTTCATTCAAAATATTGAGCAAGTCATTGCATAGACACAAACAACTGTTTATCATCGAAGTGTGCAAGTTCTGTCTATGATTAAATACCTTTTATTTGCTAATCGCGACGTCTGTCTGATAAACAACATCACAATGTAAGTCAAGCACTGTGGCTCGCATGGTTTGACAATCACTGAGCTACAGTTTTTAATCAATCTGCTTGGTGGCACAAATTACAGAACTTTTTTACTTAAGATTTGATAATACTTTTCTATTTATAGACAATTGTAGCATTTATTATACTTCTCTCTCTCTCTTTCTGTCGCTCTCTTGCTCTCTCTTTTATTGATAACATAACAGTGTTAAAGTAGGCAGTCTCAAAGAGTTTCTCGCGTTTCATAATTAAAGCTAAAAATACACAACAATAACAACAAAAAGCAGTATACATATTTACACTGTGAAAAAATATATATTTCCATATTAATATGTTTATTGTTGTTTTTATTTTTTAATCAAACTTGTTTCGCTACCAATTTAGGGGGAGGGGGTCATTAAAAATAACAAATAAGAGTTTTGTCATGTTAATTGAATGTGTCGCGCTCTTTTACAAATGTGCAAATAAATTGGACGCTGCAGCTAGAGAGAGTTTGAGAAAGAGAGAGAGAGAGAGAGAGAAATACACACATATGTATACAGATTGAAATACATAGTGCGGAGGTAGACCACAAATTTGTAAAAGAGCTAAAAACAAATTAATTATGAATCTAATCATAAATAAATCAATTAAAACAGTCGCGACGTTGCGACGTCGGCATCAACGCTAAGCGCTTACACACACACACAAACACAAATAAACATACACACACGTATGTATATGTATGTCGCATTGTTGTTGCCGCTGTTGTCGCTTTTACCGTTTGATAACCTAGAAATGCGACTGTAGCGTGAGCTTCGTGTTTCCATGTGGGCACACTTTGTGCACTTTAAGTGTTAAATGATGGACACACTGCACAAACTAAAGTATTGATAAGAGACGTGCATATGCTTGCAGTTAAACTGTTGCTCTCTTCACTTCTCTCTCTCTCTCTCTCTCAAAACAACCTGCAGTTGCCGGCAACATAACAGACTGTTAATAACAGATATTGCTCATTTATGCTGCTGCTAAGCCTCTGTTAGCTACAGCCAAACAGTTTCTCAAACCGCTCTCACTAATAATGCATTCATTCTACACGCACACGCGCCACTTACTTTTTTGGGTATAGTCCATTAAAAGTTAACTGGCTTGTTTATAGGGCGACGAGACTACCAGCCATAAGTTTATGCATAAATTCATAATTTAAACAATCCAAATTTGAGCTCTATGCCCATGGCACAACGCATCAGCAGCAGACAAAGAGAAGCCCCAAAAGCGGTTGAAAAGTGAAGAGAGGGCGACGCCGGGTGACGCGGAGGATCGTGTAGGCACAGAAGCTGCTTGTCAACTGCGTTGTCTCTGCCTACCAAGCTTGAAGAAGAGCGGGAGCGAGGGAGGGAGGGAGTTAAGGCTGGAGCGGAAGCCTGTGTACCCTTTCCAACACCCTGCCTGCCCTATATACGACTCCCAACGTTGACAGAGCACAACAGCAGAGCACAGCCCATAGTACCGCATCCTCCCCCTCTCCTCCTCCCCCTCTCCACGCCCTATAGCTGGCCATCGGTCGCATTTGGAAATCTCAAAAACTTGTTTATACAACAAAATGTATAAACAAGTTTTTTCTCTTGTTTTTTTTTGTTGTTCTCGTTGTTTTTGTATTTTTGTGCTGCTGCTGTTGCGGCTGCCTTCCTTCTTTGCCTTTGCTTGTGTTTGTCGTCAGTTTCGTAATTTATTCTAAAAGTGTTCCGTTTTGGGCTCTACATGGAGAGTGAAAGAGAAGGAGAGAAAATACATATTTATGTGTGCATACACACACACACACACAAACACACTCACATATTTGCATATGTATGCGCGCGCGCGTGTGACTGTAGTATATGGCGATATATATTGTATTTGAATACTCGCTTTTGCCTGACTTTTATTTTGTTTTATTTTGCGCTTTGAATTATTCAAAATAACACTTTTGGTCTATTTGCCCAAGCGTCGCCCATTGTTGTTATTGTTGCTGTACGCCTCAGTGCTTTTCAAGTGGGTGCAAAGCGAAAACAGCAAGCGGCAAGAACTTTTGCACGATCTCCAGACCGCAACAAAACAAAACTCAACAACAATAATAATAATAATAATAATAATAATAGTGCATAACAATTCAATTTCCATCAAAATAGACGCAGAATGCAAACCGATCCACCCACAAGAATCAATATGACAAACAGGGGTAGAGCGAGGGGGGGGGGGGCAACTGTTTGTGGCGGCTGCTTGACTTGCACAATGGGTGTGCCCTACACATGTGTTGTTTGCACGTGTATGTGTGTGTGTGTGCAGTGCAGCTTAGACTATAGATTTGTCAACAGTTTGAGCACAGCTGTAAAATCTAAACCAAGCTCTGTTAACAGTTTGAGTGTAACTGTTAATAGGGCACTGTTGCTGCTCACTCACTACAGCGACACGTGCAGACCGGCCGGGGAATATCGAAGCGAAGCGAAGACGGGAAAGAAAAAGACAGAAAAAACAGAAACAAACCGAGGGGACTACAGCTGTTGTTTGATATAACCTTGAAAATACCAAACAACGACAAGTCTCTCTCACACACACACACACACACGCCCGCACACTAAGGCGTATGCAAACAGAAAAAGTTTTTGCTACTTTGCAGCTTTTACGCGTGTCTCGACTTGTCTCTTCTAAAGTGTTTTATCATTTCCAGCCAAGTCATTGTCGAAATAATCAAGCTGAGATATTTGAATATTATCCATTATATTTAGAAAATGAGCCGAGAGTCATACATATTTAAAACCAGTATATATCATATAAAAACAAACGATATTAAAGTGGATTATTGTTTTGAATGCATATTCAATTAACAACTAGTTATCGTTTTCATTATGAATCGGCATTGTTTTTATTATATTTAAAATTCTGTTAATTGTAATCTTTAATTCAACAAGTTCTGTCAGGCAATATGTTACATTGTTGTGTTAACTGCTGATCTAGATCTAAAAAAAAAAACCAAACTAAAAACATTTCTTCGAGCAAAGAAGAAGAGCAAAAAATCATGAAAAAACACGAAATGCTGTCGATGACTTCACTTAACCCCCCTGACATTTACGTTGTATATGGAAAATTGTATAAAATTATGCAAATTGTATGAAGTAGGCGTGTATGGGAGGAGGAGGGCAGAACTAACATAGGAGAAAAAGTCTGCATAAATCATACGTTTTGAAAGAAAAAAGAATAAGAAAAAAACAACAAGCCGCATACGAAAAGGAAAGCGAAACGGGAAAACTAAAAATACGACGATCGGTTATAAAGCAAACGGCAAGAAAAGGAAAATAATAAAATGAGCAAACAGGCAGACGAGCGAGCACACATACAGGGTGCCCAGGCGAAGGAATAAGAAGCAAAACAGGTGTAGGTAGAGAGAAGTAGGGAAGTGCACGCACACACACACACACACATACATATGAATATTTATAGTATATCAGTTTGACTGTGTGTGTGTGTGTGTGTGTGAAAACATACCAATTGTCAAAAGGCAAAAGGAAAAGGTCTTTTTCTCAGGAGTAGTTTTCTTCTCTGCTCATGAATGACCCTATTTTTCTGCCCCTCGCACACTCTGCTTCACTATCGCATACATATCTATGCGTGAGTGTGTGTGTCTGTGTGTGTGTGCGTCAAGAATAGGCCGAGGCAGCGGCAAAACAGCGGTCGGCCGGCATACAAAGCATAAAGAACGATAATACATACATACGGCAACTCGTACTCATAGCATACACACACAACCGAAGTGTGTATGTATGCGGCCCTAGCATTATTCTTTGTTGTTGCTTTGCCTTTATGCTGCGTGGAAAATTGTTACGCTGCGCATAAAGCAGAATGCGATAAAATGAAAGTAAAAAAAAAAACAATACTTATATACACATACGCATTCACACATAAGCTTAAATGTTGTGTATATGTTTTAAATATTTAGACAACTTACATGTTTAAAGAAATCCATAAAATCGTCGTAACAGAAAAAACTCCTTGAAAATTTTTGCACAAATGCCTGCCGCAGCATCTCCACCGAAGCAGGGTCGCCGGCAGCGGCATTGCTGCTGTTATTATTAATAATGTTATTGCCACCCCCTCCAATGTTGTTGTTGGTGGTGGTAGTGCTGCTGCTGCGCTGCAGCTGCGGCGAGGTGCCAATAAAATTCAGGCAACGGCACGAGATCATGATTGGTTTTGATTTTGATTAGTTTTGTTTTAAATATACCGGAATCTTTCAACTGGCCTTTGGATTGTTTCACAATTCACAATTTTAAATTCAATTGCACGCTTTTTGTGTGTGTGTGTTTCCTACTTATGATTTGTTTGATTTTGTGCGTGACTTCCTCGTTCGTCCTCTTTTGCGTTTGGCTTAGCGGCGCGGGCGCGTACAAAATCACTTTAATCACCCACAACAACTGCTTTACTTTCTCATTTTTAACGTCCGGCTTCGTTCAATGGTATTTGTCGACTGATGCCAGCTGCTCTTACTCACGCCGTTCAAATGCAACAGAACGCAAAACAGCAGGGGACATAACATTTTATGTAATGTTAAGTTACAGCTTATAAATAGGTAATAGATGTAAATTGTTTATTGCTTTGTTTTATATTGTTAAACTATATAATATTATAAAGATGGAAAATACAAATCGAGCACATAAGTATACGTGAAAGTTGATTGCAAAGATTGTACAATTGAATCTTGAATTTAACTGGTCCATTGTGATAACAGATCCATTCGAGCATAACATGACATGTATTGAGCAAATTTACCATTTGCTAAATACGATGTGTATATTTGATGATTTCAAAGACATATTTGTCAAAAAAAAAGTATATATGTCTACGTATTTTATTGAGAAGCTTGAAAAATTAAAATAAATATCAGATTCGAAATCAGCGCTAATTTGAGTAACTTTACAGCTGTATACGCAAAATGATTTAATATTAGCGCAAATGTGCGTTACATCACAGCTGTAAACGCAAAATGATCCTGCATCAGAGCAAATGTGCGTTATTTTACAGCTGTAAACGCAAAATGATCCTGTATCAGCGGAAATGTAACTTTACAGCTGTAAACGCAAAATGCTTCTGTATGCGAGCAAATTTGCGTTACTTTACAGCTGTAAACGCAAAATGATCCTGCATCGCGCAAATGTGCGTTACTTTACAGCTGTAAACGCAAAATGATCCTGCATCAGCGCAAATGTAACCTTTACAGCTGTAAGCGCAAAATGATTCTGTATACGCGCAAATTTGCGTTACATTACAGATGTAAACGCAAAACTGTTCTGTATAAACGCAAATGTGATTTTCTTTACATGAATATTTTATTAATTAATTTCAAGTGTTCTTCATGGCTGCAATTGGCATCGGTTGTTTGTTTCTCACTGCCAATCGAAAGATAAGCACAGCAGATGCATTTCACTACGCGTGACAAACAACCGCGACAGAATATTTGCTTTACTTTATTAAAAAATGTACAAACGTCTCTATTAACTACGATATTATATATTATATTATATTAAGTAAAATAAAAAAAAAGATGAGCGTACTCTGTATACCAAAAAGAAATGCTTCTGTGCTGCATTTGAAAGTGCAATAAAAGAGCCGCCTATTATTCAAATTAACAGCGCCAGCTGACAGCGTTGCCAGAGTCTGCTATAGCTTAACAGTGCTAATTGAGTGCGCTGCACATAACATTGACGAAAATATAACTCTGGTGCAATCGGTTTGCGCCCCTGTTCTTCTAACAAACATATCGAGCGAACGAGTCTTGATTATCGGTTCAACAGTGCTATCGACTGTCGCGCAGGTTTTCATCGGGGAGCCATTTTCGCTGCAGCTGAAAAAGTCAAATTAAATAACTTAAAAATGTAAAAGAAATACAATAAATGGCGGAAAACAATATAATAATAGTGTGTGCATGTGCTTTAATAGTTTATCAGTGTTTTTAAATAGTTTCTTTGCGGCCGCGTCTGTCTTGTTGTTTGGCCAACAGCATCACATACACACACACACACACACACACACATCTCGCTCGCTCGCACATAAGAAAATACATTCAAAAGCACTGACAACAGTGGCATTCGTGTGTGTGTAAGCATTTAATTTAGTTAGAGTGATTCAATAAATTATATTATCGCTGATCTGCGAATAGAGCAGCATTTATGCAGCGTGGCATCCCTATTATTGCAAAATAATAACAATAAGGCATCAATTCAATTAATAAATTACAATTGACGACGCGCGACGATACAGGCGCAACAAACACAGTGTAAAAGAGCGAAAGACAGAGAGAGAGAGAGAGGGAGATAAGTGCCAACACCCCATGGTTGATCGCGAGTGAGCAAACAAGCAACAACAACAACAACAACAACGACGGCAACAAATAGTATTCGCCTATGTGTATGTGTGTGTTTCTCTGTGCATCGTCCTCTTCGTATATAAACAAACTAGTACAATTGCATTGTAATTGGTCTGCGCTGGCGTCTCTGCCTTTGTCGCTATCCGTGTGTGAGTGAAAGTAACAGTAATTCCACTGCAGCAGCTACAACAACAACAACGACAACAACAACTTGGCTTCCATTCATATCTATTGCATTTAATACGTCACAACTGAGACGCCACAATCGACTGAGGATTCAACTTCCTTCTTCCTCTGCGCTCCCCCCTCTCGTTGGATTCATTTATATCTTCATAATGGGCAACTGTCTACGCACACAGAAGGCGGATGAGAAGCCTCATGCAGGCGATGTACGCAATCCCATGGAGGATCCCGTTGCGGGAATTGGTGGTGTCGGTGTCGGTGTGGGTGTACCACAAATTGTTATACCCATGGCCGGCCAGCCAGCGGAGCAAATACGCCCGGTGCCACAGATACCCGAGAGCGATGCCGCAAATGCGAATGCAAAAATATTTGTTGCTCTCTACGATTACGATGCACGCACAGACGAGGACTTGAGCTTCCGCAAGGGTGAGCACCTGGAGATAATGAATGACACACAGGTGAGTGAATCATATGAAACACAGAGAGAGTCAGTAAGAAATTGAGAGAGAGAGGGAGAGTCAAACATAACGGTTGATAACACAGTCGCAGTAATTCGCTTGGCCAATCGAATATCTTATCAAAGAAAATGAAATAAAAAAAAATGTGCACGCAAACACAGGCACACACACACACACACACATTCCAATTGGGTTCGTTTTGCATAAATTACAACTTCATTATGGAATAAAAAAAGTTCGTGAAAGCATTATTATCCGATTCATTGGAGCAGGCATCGCATGCGCGATTTATGTTTAATCATAAAAGTTTTCGTCATGCGAAATGTTTTAAATATTTTTCAAAGTTTGCTGCAAAAACAAAAAAAGCTTTTAAGCGAAATGACTCTATACTACTATCTCGATGTGTGTGTGTGTGTGCTTTATAGCGACTACTTTAAGTCGCATGTGTTTTATTTTCTAGCGATATAGAACTCATTCAATCTAGGTAGTTTTATTTTTTATACTGCATACTGGTATGACTATTGATATCATCGATGGTCTGCAACAAGTTTTGCTATCATGAATTTTGTTTATTTCTTTTTATAAATCACGTTTATTAGGCAGCGTATTTAAGTTACAACTTTGGACTTTGGCATACACATAGATTAATGCTATATGAAAGTATACTGCAAAATTCAAAGGGGTTCCTTGCCTGTAGACTCTCAAAAATATATAAATAAAGTCACACGATTTTTTCGAACATTTTGAAATACATAATAAGTTAGCCATATATAATTTATGTATTGGAATTTCTTATAAAACAGTTTTCTTTTTGTATAGTTAGTTTTTTATATATTGTGCATATAGCCTGCGTATATCATGCCAAATAATCAGTTTATCAATTATAAACTTTACATTTTCCTCTGTACACATTTCTCGGAATTTTCACACTCACACACACACACACACCCATACGGGCACACCAGCGTGTGTGTGTCATGTCAGCTTATCAGCTTTTAAAATGATAATAAGAAAAAAAATACAAGTTTTTCATATTTTATTATTGACGTGCTTTTGACAGCGTATGGCGAGTAATTATGGGGATCATAAAAATAATTATACACATTTTTTTTTTTATATTTATTTTATTACATTTGGGATCAGCAGTTCAGCTTTACAGAGTAACGAAATCTGTTGCTTCTCACATCTACATCTATAAACATAAATACAAATATTCCTAATGTTCTATAGTTTCTATCGACATTTTGTTTATTTTTATTAGTTCTGTTTACTTTGCTCGTTTGCTTTGATTTCTCTCTCTCTCTCCCTCTCTTCCTATTAAATTTCCCTATTTTCCATTGCAATTTTTAAGCTGTGCGTCATGCAGAAAAAGCTAAAACTTTTGTTTTGTATTTTCTTCTTCTACTCTTTTTTTTTGCATTTGTCGAGTTTTGTGACTGTTTGTTTCAATGTCAGCGACTTTTTGGTAGTTGGTAAAGGGGCGGTGGGAAGGTGTGGGGGACATGATTGCAGCTTTAGTTGAAGTTGGCAGCAAACCAGACGCTGCTGCTGTAATTGCGGCCAACGCAGTTGCCACTTGCCACATGCCACTTAAAGCGGCTCGCAAAAAAAAAGGAAAAGAAAACCGAAAGCAAACTTGTTGTATTATGAAATATACACTAACTGGAGGTATTTCGAGCAGGTTGTGCAGTAGGAAGTTAAATATGCATTTAAAGATAGTTGCAGTAGATACTCTGCTTTAGATTAAATATACATTAATTGTGGAAATATCATAGCAATCAGTTTGAGCACTTAAAATTACTTGCTTTACCGTAGATATTCCCATTTAAATACTTTTCAAACAATTCTCAATACATACACAAGTTTTTGTTTTAAATTCAGCTGTTTTACAATTTAATCACAGCTTGTAGAAACAAAAAAAATAACTAAACTATTTACAACAACTACACAAGCTGTTGAAGTGAGAAAGATATGTATGTACAAGAATGTGGGTTAGTTACTTCATCTTCTCTGGAGACTGTAAATAATTTCAGGTTTATTTTTTCGAACTAATTAAAGCAGCAACAACAACGCCAGCTGCTGCAACTGGGGAAAACCCCAAGCAGATGTGTAGCTGTAGCTGATCTGATCTGAGACTCGTTTCCCCCATATTTAGGCGATCTCTCACTATGCCATTGAGTAAGAGAATTTTTTTTTTATACAAATAGTTGGCATATTTCTTGAATTCTATGATTAGCCAGGCGGAGGTCATCTGCCCAGGGGGGGAGTAGGAGGCTTCAATTGTGACATAAGCAAGAGACCATAAGGCGCATTCAACTCTTGTAGAACACGATTACATAGATATCTATGTATGTATCTGAGGCATGCATATTTAAAGAGTTTACGTCAGAGCAACGACAGCCATGACCACCTTACGCTCAGCTGAAAGGAATGGGATGATCTGTTGACCAAGGCGTGGGCAGGGAAGGGAAGGGGAAGGCAGAGTTGGCTCGACCGCTTGGCTGACTGCTCAGACAAGTGGCGGCGCCTAAGAGGCATGACGTCCACCTTTGGCACTGGGCCAAGTGTTGGCGAGAGAGAGCACACAAAGTATCTGACGACGGATACGTATGTATTTAAAATGTGCTGCAATTTTGTGGCCCTCATAATTGAACGCATATAGAAATGGTCTCTGCCCCCCTTTTACTCTCTCTCCCGCTCTCTTCCTCACGTCTTTTCTTTCTTTTGCCTGAAGCTGTCTCTGTCTGGCCTGCGCTCTCTTGCGCTGCTTGTCGCCAAACAAGTTGAGTTATCAACGCCGGCAGCCTGAGGCTGTTTCCGGCGGTTTTTTTTCTTTTACTTTTTTTTTTTGTGGGGACAAGCAACGTTTAATTAAAGTACAAGCAGCAACAGCAACAACTACAGCTGCAGCAACAACAACAACAGCAGCAACAATTACAAGACTTTCAACTTGCCATAGGCAGCAGCAGCAGCAGCAACAACAAAAATGCTTCCAAGTTGCCTTTTGTAAACTTTAAAAAACAACAACAACATCTTGAACGTCATGCATAGAAATCAAAATTGTATGTTCAAGTATTTTATGGGTGTGTCGCTTCATCGTCATCGTTTGTTGTTGTCTCCTCTGTCTCCTCTGCTGCAGTGCATTGTCATTTGCCAAGCGACAGACAGCACACACAACATGGCACACACGCACCCACACATACGTACACACTCATTCATACACACACTTACACACACAAGCTCATACTCACACACACGCGAGTACACACTCACACTGTACAGTTTTGTTGCCTGCATTCTTTGTAAACTGTAAAAGAAGCTGCAAAAATTCGCTCGCTCTCTCTCTCTCTCTCGCTGTCCAGGAAGCTAAGTAAAGAAACCCTTCAAGGATGCTGTATGCCCCCCTGCAAGCTGGGATTACTCCTCAGTCCGCACACACTTCTAGCAGGCTGCTGCTTTTGTTGGGGAAAATTATGCATGAGTTTTTTGTGCGCTATAAAGACAAAACAACCAGGTTTATTACAGTCTTAAGCACGAGCTAGCTGGGCTTTGATATACATAATACAAAAAATATAAAGCAGGAACTTTATGTTAGGTAGAAAATTATTAGAATTATAAGCTTATAGTTTGGGTAGTCCAAATTTTTGAATAATCTAGATTCATAATATTTTGATGCAGAATCATTCCAAATGTGAAACCATGAAGAAAAAGCCATCTACCGTGAGAATCTGATAATTTTTAACGAAGTTACGACTTTTTGAAGGTCCAAAGGGTGTTCTAGGGCTGGAAAAGTCTGGCAAAAAGACAGTGTGGATAGTCCAAATTTTTGAATATTCTGGATTCATAATATTTTGATGCAGTATCATTCTTAATGTCAAACCAAGAAGAAAAAGCCATCTACCGTGAGAATCTGATGATTTTTAAGGAAGTTATGACTTTTTGAAGGTCCTATAGGGTGATTGAGGGCTGGAAAAGTCTGGCAAAAAGACAGTGTGGATAGTCCAAATTTTTGAATATTCTGAATTTATAATATTTTGATGCAGTATCATTCTTAATGTCAAACCAAGAAGAAAAAGCCATCTACCGTGAGAATCTGATGATTTTGAAGGAAGTTATGACTTTTTGAAGGTCCTATAGGGTGTTTGAGGGCTGGAAAAGTCTGGCAAAAAGACAGTGTGGATAGTCCAAATTTTTGAATATTCTGGATTTATAATATTTTGATGCAGTATCATTCTAAATGTCAACCCATGAAGAAAAAGCCATCTCCGGTGAGAATCTGATTATTTTTAACGAAGTTATGACTTTTTGAAGGTCCTATAGGGTGTTTAAGGGCTGGAAAAGTCTGGCAAAAAGACAGTGTGGATAGTCGAAATTTTTGAATATTCTGGATTTATAATATTTTGATACAGTATCATTCTTAATGTCAAACCATGAAGAAAAAGCCATCTCCCGTGAGAATCTGATGATTTTTAACGAAGTTACGACTTTTTGAAGGTCCAAAGGGTGTTTGAGGGCTGGAAAAGTCTGGCAAAAAGACAGTGTGGATAGTCCAAATTTTTGAATATTCTGGATTCATAATATTTTGATGCAGTATCATTCCAAATGTCAAACCATGAAGAAAAAGCCATCTACCGTGAGAATCTGATGATTTTTAAGGAAGTTATGACTTTTTGAAGGTCCTATAGGGTGATTGAGGGCTCGAAAAGTCTGGCAAGGGGACAGTGTGGATAGTCCAAATTTTTGAATATTCTGGATTCATAATATTTTGATGCAGAATCATTCTTAATGTCAAACCATGAAGAAAAAGCCATCACCCGTGAGAATCTGATGATTTTTAACGAAGTTACGACTTTTTGAAGGTCCTATAGGGTGTTTGAGGGCTGGAAAAGTCTGGCAAAAAGACAGTGTGGATAGTCGAAATTTTTGAATATTCTGGATTTATAATATTTTGATGCAGTATCATTCTTAATGTCAAACCAAGAAGAAAAAGCCATCTCCGGTGAGAATCTGATTATTTTTAACGAAGTTATGACTTTTTGAAGGTCCTATAGGGTGTTTAAGGGCTGGAAAAGTCTGGCAAAAAGACAGTGTGGATAGTCGAAATTTTTGAATATTCTGGATTTATAATATTTTGATGCAGTATCATTCTTAATGTCAAACCATGAAGAAAAAGCCATCTCCCGTGAGAATCTGATGATTTTTAACGAAGTTACGACTTTTTGAAGGTCCAAAGGGTGTTTGAGGGCTGGAAAAGTCTGGCAAAAAGACAGTGTGGATAGTCCAAATTTTTGAATATTCTGGATTCATAATATTTTGATGCAGAATCATTCTTAATGTCAAACCATGAAGAAAAAGCCATCACCCGTGAGAATCTGATGATTTTTAACGAAGTTACGACTTTTTGAAGGTCCTATAGGGTGTTTGAGGGCTGGAAAAGTCTGGCAAAAAGACAGTGTGGATAGTCCATATTTTTGAATATTCTGGATTCATAATATTTTGATGCAGAATCATTCTTAATGTCAAACCATGAAGAAAAAGCCATCACCCGTGAGAATCTGATGATTTTTAACGAAGTTACGACTTTTTGAAGGTCCTATAGGGTGTTTGAGGGCTGGAAAAGTCTGGCAAAAAGACAGTGTGGATAGTCCATATTTTTGAATATTCTGGATTCATAATATTTTGATGCAGAATCATTCTTAATGTCAAACCATGAAGAAAAAGCCATCACCCGTGAGAATCTGATGATTTTTAACGAAGTTACGACTTTTTGAAGGTCCTATAGGGTGTTTGAGGGCTGGAAAAGTCTGGCAAAAAGACAGTATGGATAGTCCAAATTTTTGAATATTCTGGATTCATAATATTTTGATGCAGAATCATTTTAAATGTCAAACCATGAAGAAAAAGCCATCACCCGTGAGAATCTAATGATTTGTAATGAAGTTATGAAAGAATATGACAATCTAGGGCTAATAGGGTAGAATGAATTTTAAAAATATTAAAAAAAAACTATAAATATTTCTTAGTATTATTACCAAAGCCAGTTTAAACTTTCCGTACTGGAGTTCACTTCCTTTTAGAAATTGACAAAGACGTTTCTGTGCATTTACCCATTGGGGTCAACTGCTTATCATGGGTCATGCAAAGCAGTAAAAATCAGTCTCAAGTAGAACGACGCAAGTCGTAAAAAATAACCTAATACAAAAGAAATCGCTTGAAATACGATTTATGCTTGACTTTTTGAACGGCAAATCGAAAGAAATACGAAAAAAAAAAAAAATAAAAATAAAAACAAAAATCAAATGAATTTTCATTGGAATCAAGGCAAACATAGATTTGTATGTATTGTATATAGAGATGTCTGTGTGTGTTTATATAGCGACTGTTACCGAAAGCAAACACACATGGCACGCGATTATGAAATGCATTTTAAAGAAACTTGTCGAGCGTCAAGAGGGCGATAGATAAAGGGAGGAGGGAGGAGGAGGCGTGAAAAAATCAAAACAAGCTTCAAATAAACAATGAACCCTAAAAATGCTCTGTTCATTGACCTTCCCTATAGACAGACAGGCAGACAGGCGAACAGACAGACAGACAGGGCGGGCGGGCAGGCTAATGATGACTGCGTACGCAGCACTTGACTTCTCTCTCAGACCTCTCGGGGAACATTACGGGAATGGGCCATTGTTAGTCAAGAGATACGAGAGACGAAACCCAATTGCAATTTGGTGTTAATATTATATAGAGGAAAAAAAGAAAGAGAGCCAAGACGAGTGAGTGGGAGAGAGGGAGATAGTGAAAACTAGTTTGCTGTTTGATATTCCTATGAATATCTAACTGTGTTTTGCTTTTATCTCTATCTCTCTCTCTCTCTCTCTCTCTCTCTTTCTCGGTAGCGAAACCCCAAAAAGCGCTGCACAAATTTGGCAAAAGCCAGTTTCGTGGCTTGTGGTTTGTTGTTATTGTTTAAAATAATACGAAATATACGAAACCAGACATGGAAAGCGCGTAACCGAAGCCAAACAAAAAAAAAAAAAGCGAAAAACCAAAAAACTACCGAATAAAGTTTTAATTTAATTTTCGTCTCTCTCTCACTCACTCCCTCTCTCTGTTTGCTCTTTCTACTTTTTTTTTATTATTTCGCGCAAATCGTAACAAAAACCCAAACCAATGCGTGAATGAATGGTAGATTGCACGAAAATAAAGCACAATATGTAATAGAAAAAGATTGCAGATGGAAAATTAGTCAGCACATGCGACCGCGACTAGCAAAAATGATGGCTAGGCTGATTGAACTGAAAGATACCCTGTAGGCAGGTTGGCTTTAATTTGAAATATTAATAAATAACGCAAATAAAAGACAGCATCATATGAATTACAATACCAAATTGTTCGCTTAATTGCCCACTGAAATACCCCACTTAACTCTGCCCTCACTTACAGGGTATACACAAACAGAAACTTTACTTTTGCGTGCCTCATTGCTGCTGCTACTGTTGTTATAGTTGTTGTTGTCGTTGTTGTTTATTATTACTGATGGTTATTGCTATAGCCAGGTCGACTTGGTCGGTTGTCAGGTTGCGTGTGTGTGTGTGTGACGGGTTTTTTTTCTTTTCTTGTGTTTTTTTTAACGGCTCTGCCGACGCGACGCCTGCGTCGCCCACTGCAAATTGATAGTCCAACAATCAAGAAAATTTTTATTACTACTTGCCCATACACAAATATGAACTATGGCCAACTACAGCAACGGCAACAACAACAACAACAAGTACAGTAACTGGGAATGGCAAGTGCCGCCAATGAGGGAACTGATAGCCAGCCAGACCCGGGCATGTTGAGTCGAGCTGAGAGTTGAGCTCCAAAACAAAACTCTCCACAGCGTGTCATGTTGTTGTTGTTGCTGTTGTTGTTGTTGCAGTTGTTGCTGTTGTTGTTGTTGTTGTTGAAAAGACTGCGAAACACGTTTCGGTTGCTGGCAAAATTTTGTACGAAACGAAAATGCACGAATCTTAATTCATACGGATTTTCGCATTCGTATTCGAACTGGCATACGTATTCGTTTTTATTTTGTTTTTTGCACTCACTCTTTATTTCCCTTGACGACAGCTTAATTAATTATTGTTTAAGCTTTGTGTAAAATGTTGTACAATAGCAACAACAACAACAACAACGAAAATGCGACTAACAAGCGTAGAAATAGCAATCAAAGCAAACCGGCAGCAGCAGCAGCTCAAGTTTGTTAGTTAATTAATTAACACAGAAAAATGGTTAAATTTTTCTACGAAATTCCACATGATTTTGTTGAGTTTTTAAATAACCATTTTAATTAAATTCCCCATTGCTTTGCACATTATTCTCTAATGATATATTTAATTTTCACAGCATTCCCAGACAATTCGCATTCAATAAATCTCTGATAATCTCTGTGTAATCTTTAGGGAAATTGCTAAGCTTATTTGTATTGTAAGTGTGACTCAGTCTAGACAGACTACTCTTTTAAGTGCAAATAATCTATCTATCTATCTATCTATAAATAAAACAAACCGAACGAACAACAAAAACATTCATTGTTGCTGTTATCTAGCGAATTGTATGGCAAATAGTATATATTACAAGTCCCTCTCTGATAACTGTCCATCTCTAGTGGATTTATCTCATTGTTTTTTTTTTCATTTACATATTATGCTGGTATTTATCTTGTTTTATTCACGCTTCACTGTACCTCGCTGTTGTTACAGGGTGACTGGTGGCTGGCGCGCAGCAAGAAGACACGTCAGGAGGGCTACATTCCATCCAACTATGTGGCCAAATTGAAATCTATCGAAGCAGAACCGTAAGTACTATGAAACAAGCTTAATTTCTATTCGATTGTACCGTGTGATTCATATCAAAGTCTTTAACGTAGTTACGTTTAATCTTGACTTCTATAACAAAGAATTCGCATTCATTGAGTAATCCAAAGCAAATTTGGCTTAAATATATTCTTATTTGTGCTATGAAATAAAATAAACTGGAGTATACAAGAAAGGCAATTCTGACTCATTAAGAAATTTAAATTCTTTTTCATGTATACCCATGACTGACTGACTTACAGGGTATCCTTTTATTTTTATTTTATGCTTATTTGCTCTACTGTATTTGTGTCTCTGCTACATTTAGTAACTGCGCTTGAAAGTATGCCACATTTTATTTCTTTAATTTGTTGCTGTTTTCCATACAATTGCAAGCAGTGCGCCAAAGATCTAGGCTAACAGCGCCTGTTAATACTCTGTAAGCCGAAAAAAGGCACTGCTTGAATTGCAGAGGCGACATTTTCACAGCACTCAAAAGTAGGCAATGCAAATTTGTTAATGAACGTTGAAAATTGATAAATAAAATTCAAATTAACTAAAACAACATTTTGTAAATTAAACAAAAACGCAGATTTGAAGGGAATTTCGACAAATTTTATATTTATAAAATTATGACCTATAATTATGACCTCGACTGTTTGTGTCGTCATAACGACAATAACCAAATTTGTTGTGCGTGTGATTTGTGCCAGGCGCCACATATAATAATTTATACATGTTGTATGTATGTATGTGTGTGTGTATTTTTATTGCTTGCAAATGAATATTCAGTTAAAAAATAACATACAGATAAAATTATGTATGCAACCAATTTATCTGAGAAGAAAAAAAAAGAAACTAAAATAATAATTCTTAAAATAAAACTATGTCAATTTGCTTAATCGAAACCATAGTTTATTGACTGCAATTTCGCAACTTTGCAAAATATATAATATGAATCAGAACAGTTCAGGGCTTTCGACAAGTAAAAAATTAAATAAATTAGTAAGCCCAGCGGCGCGTTGAGGCGTTTTTCATTAATGAATTTAAAATGCGCCGCTTTAAATTTTTAACGCACTTGAAACTTGTATGATATATGGAATATTTTAGGTGAATTATGATAAAGAAATGTAGCTTATAAAGTATGATAACTTAATAATAACTATATATATAAAAAATAGTTCTCGATTCCACCTCGCTAGCAGCTCTCTGTGTATGTTTGCTTGTAATCTACATATAGCTAATGTCAAAGCAATTAAGATTTGATGAGCAACCTTATAGACAGATTGCCAGTTCTCCATATCAATTGCTTGCTGGCCAAAAAGTAAATATCGTATACGACTCGTAAAGACAATAACAATTACATTCACAACAATAATAAGCAAGCTTGAAATTTGTTGTTTATTTTCATTCAAATGTTCTAGGAGACACGTGTGCGTTGTCTCTGTGTGAGTGTGTTTTTTTTTTTATATGTAAGTCAGTGTCAAGTGCAAAGTGCCCATAAAAAACCCTATAGACTTGACCCAATTTCGGGCTTAGTTCCTCACATGCAAATACACTTATGTGAGGATTAATTCTAGAGTCTTTTGACATACATTTCCGAGGGAGAGAGAAATGCATTTCTCTGAAAACTGAAATCGAATCGAAAACCAAAAAAACAGCTGCATAAATTAAAAGAGATGGAGAGAGTGTGAGTGAGAGGGTGAGAGACAGAGAGAGAGAGAGAGAGAGGAGGAACACTTGAACTGGGCGTAGGGAAAAGTTCAAAAACCGGTAAATCGAACGAAAAATACAACAAAAATCATCATTAATTAAATTTATCTTGGCCCTGTCTGTCTGTCTGTCTGTCTGCGGGACTGGCAGACGCCTGCTGCCGAACATAACTGTAAATTTAGAGGTACTCAGAGAAATATAAAAAAACAAAATAAATACAAATATTGAACAGGTCAGCGTATAGAGCCAGCAAGGGGCTCGACTGGCAGATACGCTGTAAAGAGAAAAAGAAATTAAACTTGAGAAAACCGAAAAACAAAAAAAAAAAAATAAAAAAAAAATTTTAAAGTATCAGTCCATCGATTTTTGCCTTTATAAAACTAGCCAACCCTGCTTTCAACATTTACAGGGTACTTGTATTTGTGAAGCACGGGTATTCACACAAATCAAGGAATACCCATAATCCCCATTCAATAATCTGCTCTCAAAAATACCCGCACTGCATTAGTAATCTATTTTTTTTTATGCATTTCATGTCGCATTTCTCAAAAGATTTCAAGGCCAACGTGAAATATCAATATTATTTTGGCCTAATTGCGCTAGCAACTGTTGTCGTCGTCGTCGTTGCACATGAGCAACACATTGCTGCTGTTGTCATCCCATATATAATTGTATGCATAACTCACAGCATTAAGGGTAGCACCGTCTCAAGTCTCCATTTTATTGATTTGCAATGCAATAAATTGCCTTGTAACTGTAATTGCAACGAGCCAAGTCGCGCTTTCTTCCCGCTTAATGACCCTTAAATTTCCAATTTCCAATCCATTTACAATAAAGGCGAAGGCTGTGAAACTTCTGATATATTTTACATATATTTTATATTAATTTTTTGCGGCTTGCTCATTGTTGTTGCATAATTTAAGCTGTATTTTTCCATTCATGGAATAAGTCTCTGTTTTATGTAAAATTTGTAAATTTTGTTTAACGTTAATTTTGGTCGAACCACCGCTTCCGCATAGTCACGAGACCACGAAGAGACAAGGTCCTAATGCATATTTATGATAATCATTCGAAAATCTATTGCAAAACTAGTGTGAAAGGTGAAAAATCGAATAAACTTTTAGATTATAATATTGTTTGTAGAATAAACTTTGTTATAAATGAAGTTAGGTGAGATTTTAGATTATGTTTGCAATTGAGTATTTCGGGAGCTGGGCTATATTCTAAAACAAATTTGCAATACTTGTGAGTGTGTTTATAAATTTTGCTGGCTCTAGCTCTTCAAATCTCTTTGATTTAGGCGTTCATACAGACAAACCAAAAGATATTACTCATCTAATAAGACTGTATCTTTATGCAATATCTCCATAATATAGTGTTCTCTTTCCTGCTCTTATAACTCATTTAATTAGATTGTATCTTTATGCAATATCTCTATAATATAGTGTTCTCTTTCCTGCTCATCCATTTCAATGCAATCTACGTCATTGAGTCAACAATTTGTATACAGAGTGTTAGCTAAGCTGACCCCCAATCACAGAGCTCTCGCTGGCAACAGTGCGGGCCATGAATGTAGGTCATGCAGCGGCGCATTGAACTCCCTCTGCCTGAGATGCTGCTGATGCTGCTGCCGCAATGACGTCAAACCGAGCCTGTCATCGATTCCAAGAGTTGACAGTGCGTTTTACCAGATGCGATGAGGCTAAAACATGCTTTAATTCAAGTGAATTTTGTTGGAACGTTTTTTTTTTTGGGGAAATACCAGGTATATGTTAATTGTATCTTTGTTTGTTTGCGTGTGGTTTTTTTTTGGGTAACTTCCGTTGATGGGAAAAACTACGTAACTCTATTTGCTAAATTGTTGAGCGTTTTAGCCGTAAATTCGCAAATGACCATTATCGCGGCAAATAAATCGCTAATAAATATGCTCCACCAATTGACTGTCAATAAGTAGCGATAAGGAGGAGGAGGCGCAACCAAAGAGAACACATGTCGGAAGTTCGCATAGCACATTGAACCGACCGAACCAACTCAGGCCTGTGTACCTGTGTGTAATAATGATTTGCAAAAAATTCTAGAAACCACCCACAAACCCAAAGAGTATCACAAATAAACCCATAAATCACACTACAGCAGAGCATAGAATAATATAATATAATATAGTCTTGTGTATATATATCGATCACATTTGCATGCACTGTTCGAGGCATCATTATTATTATTTTCTTTGGCGATTTGGTAGGCATTGTGCGTATCAATTACGCAAGTGCAAGTTTAAATTCAGATCTATCAACGATGGGTACTCGTATTCATAGTCGTAGTTGTTGTCAATCAATTGATATCGCCATAGATATTGTAGCTCTATGTTTATGTTGTGTGTGTGTGTGTGTATTGATTGAGCCAGCAACAACCTCATCTTCCGACACGGAAGGCGGCGCAACCAGAAGCGGCTGCTGATTTTTAATATTTGCTGTGATTTTCGTACGAAATTGTCACCAGCAGCAGCAGCGAAATTTGCGTTAGTGTTGCTTAACGTGCGCTGTTGCCAAATTTCAATGTCAATGGCAGCACTAGGCGCAATCATTGTGTGCATATTAATTGCACTATTTAAACCATTCAAAAGCTGATAAGTGTAAGTTATAGGGTTTTGGGGTAAATAAATCTTAAGTTCAAGTACTTTTTTCTGAAATTACGTGATATTATCATTTTTAATAAAGCATTTTAAGCAAATTAACTGGAGTAGTGAAAGGGAAAGGAAAAAGGGCTGGGGTTGCGTTCATTGGGTTAATTAATATAAGATCATATCGGAAAGAAAGCTACTTTAGTTTTGTTTTAAACATGTATATTATTTCCCCTCTATTAATATGCAACAATGCGATTAATTAATTTAGTATTTTGGTTTATTTTCATTTCTGTTGCCAATTGCAGTGTTTTTGTTATTGAACATGAACAAATAAAATGTCATTGAACTGTTGGACAATTGTTCGATTATGCATTGCGTGTCTGAAGTTGTTTTTTCATATTTTTTTATATATATATACACAGCTATGTATACAAAAAATACACGTGTGTGTGTGTGTGTGAGTACTTGTTGATTAAGTTTTAATTCAATTTTGTCTCTTTTGAGTTCGATTCATGTTGCGCTGTTTTGTATTCGTTGTTAACGAATGTGTCTGACGCTTGACACGTTGATGTCCGACAACAAAATGCTGTCAACATTTCAATAGAAGCAAAATTTACTATATAAAACAAAATCAGAATAACAGAAAACAATTGTTTAAATAATTTTATCAGCTGCTGTAGCAGAGAAGATACACACCGCATATAAAGCCAATGATCTCTCTCAAAGAAGGTCGAGTAATATGGTTTTTGTTTTTTTTCTTTCACTCGCATTATATTTGGATACATCATCAATTCGATTTAATTGTTTTTAAACAGTTAATTTGACTAGAGAAATTGCACACAGGAAGTGCGGAACTGGGGAACTGTAAACCCAAATCAAGTTAGACAGACAAAAAAATTAAACTAATTGAAAGTGAATTGAGATATATAAATTTGTCTAGTCGGGTCAGTTTTTTTTTTGTTTGTTACAATTTTGGAGGCTTTTGCCTGATTGGCATTTGCATTAGTTTTTGGGCTATTTGATTCGAATTTTTATTTGCGCTTTCCTGATGACCTTAACACGTAACTGTGATAATCATATCATATATATAAATGCCTTGAACCAACTGTATTTTAAAGTTTTAAAAGTTTTAAGTGGACTTTAATAGGGATAGTGTGTGATTGGATTCTATGTTATTAAGTCATAATATATATGTTAAATTTCTTTATACTAATGTAATCTTTTTCTCTTCTATCTCATTCTAGGTAAGTTAAATATGCCTTCTATCTATATAAGATACTATCGTATCTGGAGCACTTTTGACATGCAACGGTTTGTATTGCCTTTTGTGGGAGTACTGAACATATTAACCCACTGAGCACATGTTATAATCACCTATATATATATAAGAACTGGGTTGTCTCATGCGATATTCGCAGAATTTATATTCGCATGAACGTGGATCGATTAATATTCCAGGGGAAGCCTAAGCAGACACTGTATGTCTTTGTTTTGTTTTCCTTATCCTCTTTAGAGCGAATTCTTCTCTATCAATGACGAGTTCAATAGCGTTCACAAGAACTCAACCGTTGGCATTTTAAAACACATAATTTGTGATCGAGTGATTTAATATACATTTGCTGTTGATATTTATTTATAAACAAATGTCAGAGCTAATTATATTTATATATATTATACAACTGCCTGCTGATCTTTACAATCGACGCATTTTGTGACTAATTGTTGTCATCATCGTAATTGTTGTGGAAGTGTAAAGTAAATCTCATTTATCTCATGTGGCGAGAACAAGATCAATCCCAAAGGCATTTGCTCTTTAAGCACACGCTCTCTTTAATCGCGTGAGCGAAGAGAGCGAATCAGCTGTGTCATGAGATCTTAACCTTATGGAGGTGACCATTGCTTTTTGGCCATTCCAACACGCTGCTCTCAAGACGTATAAGAGAGCGAAAGCTTGGCTCACATGGATACACACACAACCAGTCGCTCTCTGTGCGTGTGTGTGTGTGTGCGAGTGAGTGTGTGTAAGACGTATCGCCGCTTCGTGTGTCTCGCGCGGTTTTTTAAACCTTTCTATAAAAATTTCATAAACGTATCAGTTGTCTGCGAAGCGGTGCACAAAACGGACGTCGAGCGGAAGGTGGCAGCAAAATAAATAAATATAAAAAAAAATAAATAAAAATCGCAAGCACAAAATACGAAAATCAAAACAGAAGAAAAAAAAAAAAGAAACAGAAATATATTAAAATTAATTTGTGATTTTGTAGTAGGAAATCGATTCGAATTCAAATTGAATTTCCCCGTGCGTGTTTCTTTCTTTGGTCGATTAAAAGAGTTTAACTCAATCCGAATCGATGCGCTTTTCGATTTGGTTTTTTTGAGTGCAAAGAAATATACAAATCTTGATATATATATATATATATATATATATATATACAACTATATTAATATTGATATAGTTAGAAAGAAAGAGAGAGAGAGAGAGAGACTTGTTGCACGCGTGCGCGGCATGTTGGCATACTTTTAGCAGTGACTGTGTGTGCGTTTTCTTTGTCTCAATCGTGCTGCCAAAGCGTCACTTTGTGTATATTTTGTATTTACGCGCGCGCGGTGTGTGTGTGTGTGTGTGTGCTTCGTGTGTGCAACTATGTGTCTATGTGTGTGTGCAGAATATGCACTTACAATGTAATTTGTGTTTGTATATGGATCGACGACGACAGCTTCAACGGCAACATTTAATTGCTTAGCTACATGTTGCCGCAACATATGTGAGAAAAAAAGGTAGTGTGCGGCAAAATAGTTTAAATAATATGATAACAACAACAACAAACAAATGTGCAACATGCTGTATTTGTTGTAAACTGTTGTATTTGTTGTTACTTCAATTGCGGTTGTTGTTTTTGTTGTTATCTATTTACACACTGTACAGCGCTGGCGCAGAACTTTCTATTTTCTTTGCTTGTTTCGTGCTGTGTTTTTTAGTAGTATGTAGAGAGAATCACTTGCCTCGGCATTGTATAGAGGTCTCAGTACCCTCACTCAGCTCAGCCATTAGAATTTTAATGAGTTAGTTTCATAAGATACAGAAAGATAGGGGAAGAAAAAACAAAGAATTGAGAGACGCAGAAAATTAGAAATACCTGTCACTCGCGTTTACCGTTGAAATGTGCCTGTCTAGAATAAGTTTCGTACATTCTTTTTTACATAATATCCATGGTGCTTTATATAACTCGACATAATATCCAGAGAGAACTCTCCTCTTATCTGCCAATATGTGCTAAAATGCAAATTGCCATTGCCAATGCGAGGGTAAAAAAAGAATTGACAAGTGCCTGTAGTAAAATATGAAAAAATATAGAAATATATAGCAAAAACTACACTGCCTGACAAATGCATATTTCAATGCAAAAACTACAAAAAAAAAACAGCTTAAACACTCCCGATATAAATACTTAGTTAATGGCAACAACGCTCCACTCTCTGACACTCTCGACCAGCTTTAGTTTTTTTTTTTTTTTTTTTTTACCAACAACCTGCGCCATATCAATTTGAACTTACGTGACTTGAACAAACTGCATTATTTTGCACACACTCGCCCCCTGTATGGCAGTATATATAATATGTATAGTAGTTCTTTAGCGGTTTCCATACAAGTCTCTCTCTCTCTCTCTCAACCTCTGGCCATATGTTATAATTCTTGAATGTCATTTAAAGCGCGTTTTTCTGTTTCTCTGTCTCTTATCGGTCTGAACGGAAATGCGCTTATTCATTTCATTTGTGGGAATATGTGACTGTCATTAAATATAAATATATATATTCTTGATTAGTATCTCAAGTGAAGAGAATATAGTCAAATTAAATCTCGAAGATTATGAGAGCTAGAGCTAGCAAATTATAATAGTAATTTATATACAGTCAAAATTTAACTTCTTTTCACCCTATAAATCAAGAGCTATTTAACTAGCTATAAATATTAGTCTAACTTATTATTGAGTAGTTTAGGGTAGGTTAGAGACTAAGTTATTAGGGGCTTTAGCGCATAGTCAAACTATTAATTTATATATCTCATTTCGTTTTTTTAATTTTTTGTGCTTCTAGAGTATAATTTATACGGTTTATTTATTATTATATATGATCTATTTTGTTTATTCTGTATCTTTGCTGGTTTGTGTTTATTGCATGTTCGTCAACTCCTTTGGCGCGCACTTTTATGACTCTTTTGCGTCACTGTTGTTGGCGTGTGGCTGCTGCTGCTGTTGCCAATGTTGTCGTTGTCTTCTCTTCTCTTTGGCCCGTAAATTTCCTGTACATGAGTCATACAGCGCGTCAGTCGTCGTCAGCAATAACGATAAAGACACAGATACACAAATACAGATACAGATACATTGACGTATATACACACACACACACACACACACACCTACTTGGAGAACATATGAAAATTGCTTTTGAACCGTGAGGGCGCTGTAAAACAATAAGAAAAACAAAGGGTAGAAAAACAGTACAATTGTTTTGTTGTAGCCTGTTGAGGCTTTACAACAGTTTCAAGCTCTTGTTACTACTCCTACGAGTATAGAGAGAAAGAGAGAGAGTTGCAGGGGGTCTTTCAGAACAAAGGTAGTATGAAAGCCATATGATTGCTCTAGAGATACAGTCTGTAGTTAATTATGAAAACAATTTATACTCCATAAACTAGATTGATTTTATAAGAGTATAAATGTATTACAGTATACAATTTATACGCATAGAAAAATTAGAATTTCGCCTAGATTTATTATTCCCTGACTGTCTGTTCCTAAACTCTATCAGCAGCATTGATTTATAGCATTATAACGAAATTTAGACAAGATTATAGCTAGGCCTGATGGAGCTAAGAGCCAAGTTTCCTGCTGATCTTTTTTTTTTTTATAATTTTTTTCTCTCAAATCTGGAGCTGTGCGTTGTGTAGAAAATTCCCACACAATGACGCTTACTTTTTGGAATTCAACACCAATAAGTATGGGTTTTTTCTACCCCATCTTAAGTGTTTTTTTTTTTCGGTAAAAACTCAAACTGGTTGTCAAAGGAGCTTCACTTTTGTTTTATGAAGCCTTCGGCTTGGGTTTCGTCGTCGTCGTCGTGTGTAGCTTTCGATTTTTTTTTTATTTTTTCATAGCTAAAAAACCGAAACGGTTTCCAAGCCATTTGCAATAATTACACATCATTCGAGAGAGTCTGTTGGCTTTGCTACACGCTCTGCTCGTTTCGTTTCCATTTCGTTGTAGCTAGCTAGGGCTGGGTCTGGGGCTGCTGAACTCTTCTCTCTCTCTCTGTCTGTCTCTCTCTGTCTGTCTGTCTGTCTCTTCAGCTTAGTTGGCGCTACTAAATTTAGTCTCGACGCTGCTCTTGTGTTGCCCATTGTGCAATGACCCAAATCGAAGGCCCAAACTCTGTTTTTTTGGCAACGTTTTTTTTATTTTTATGAGTTCCCGCGCGAGGTTCCCCCCCCCCATAGTTGAAAATATTTAAAACCTTTGGTATTAAATTGTGCATAAATTAAGTTTGTACAGTGAGGGGAGAAAGTATGCACACGTGTGTAGGGAGTGTGTGTGGCAAGTTAGTAAGCTAGTAAATCTTTGTGTATAATTATTGATTTGAATGGGGCGTGGCGTATGGCGTTTGTTTCATAATTTGCTTGGCAACAAATGCTTGTCAACAATGTTGCCAGCAGCAAAATCAAACACAAAACTAATGCCAAATAAAAAGCCAAAAAGCCAAAAAACGAAGAAACGAAAAAACAAACCGGTTCAAATTGGGTCGTAGTACTTTTGAGTGCAATTGTTACCTTTGAGCAGCAGTGGTAGCAACTACCACAATGGGCTCCTCCACTCGTGGCCAGTGCTGCTGGCTCATTATGCTGTGTGGTTTGGTTATTATGTTGGTCTTGTGCGCTTCGGTTTTCTTGGCACGCGCCAATTGACTACAACACCCACTATACACACTCAAACTGAAATTCACTCTATATTCAATGGATTTTGTAACGATTCATTTCATTGTACTTTGGTTAGCATAGGTCAGTCTCTATATAGAGAGAGAGAGAGAGAGAGAGGGAGAGACCCTATATAGCACTAACCTTGCCGGTTCTAATGCCACAGCCTTTGGGCATTCCATTTGCGAATCGAATAATGCCAAAAATGCGCCTCAGAAATTGTTTATTAAACATGAACAGATTAGGCCAACTTTGGGGCTACTGTGTGTGTCTGTTTTAGCCAACTTTGCAGCTACTGTGTGTGTCTGTTTTAGCCTTCCCTTTGGCTCGTGCTTTTTGTGAATATATTTATTTTATTCATTTATTTATTTACTTACTTATTCAATTGTGCCTTGGCTCGATAGTCGATAGACCACAAAGTGCATTCCTACGAGTTCTTGCAAGCTACACAGAGCGAAAGACAAACTGGTGTTCTGGCGACAAAGTCCAGCTAATAAATACACTCACACACTCGTCTCGGGGGTCTGGTTCGACAGGTTTGTGCGTGCTTAATATAATATAGATATATGTATACCTTCTATACATATAATAAATATAATATAATACCATTTGTTGTTTTTAAACACAGCTGTTTTTTCTTCTTTTTTTATTCAAAAGTAATAGCACACGATTCGGTTAGCACTCTGTATAAATATGAAATTGTCAATAATACCATATATTGTTTAGATTTCTTTGTCTTTCATCTGCCGAATAAGTTCAAAAATGAAAAAAAAAAAGCTACGTCATCTTTGTTGATATTTGCTATAAACTTGTATATTTTCATGCGGACAACTTTCTTAATCGACTAATCGATCGTTTATGCTAATAATGCTTTTAAGAATAAAGAAAAACAAGGCAAGAGAGCAACTCAATAGATCAATCATTTTAATGTACACAAAATCAAAGATGTTCCACAAAACGTAACATAAATGATGATGTATTGCTATTGAATGCGTTAATCAGCTTGTGGCTTGAACTCTTAAGAATCCATGTATCACAACGTAATCTCTCAAGTTACTTAATATCAACTTGAACTTATAATCTCTTAAGTTTATTCGTTGCTAATGTTGTAAAACTTTGTCTTACTGTTGCTAGATATCTGAGACTTAGGTTGGTTAAACTGCTAGGGATATCTTAAGTTTAGCTAGAAAAAAACTCTGGCTATTATAATAACTATAGATATCTTGAGTTTAGCTTTGTCTAACTATTGCTAGAGATTTCTTAAATTCAGCCATATAAAACTTTGTCAAATTGTTGTCAGATATATCAAGCTAAAACTTTGTCTAAGTTGAGCAAACTTAACGATCTCTCTCTCTCTCTCTTAAAGGTCAAATGAATCATTGGCAAAGCTTTAACATATTTTTGCGCTTATCAATGTCTCTGATAATGATGCGATATGCGAATGATTCTCAATTTTAATACTGAAAAAAAGAATAAGAAAAAATAAATACTGATGCCTTGATGCAGTTTCTTTTGTTGCTGTTGTATTAATATTTTTTTTAGTGCTTCGTTGTTTTCGGTTTCTTTATGGGCCTGACATTGACATTTGCTGATGCTGATGCTGACTCGCTTTATATGGTGGTTTTTTTTTACGACCAGCCTGTTGTTGTTTTTGTGCAGATGTTCAGAGTTCAGTTGGAGGCAGGTGGCCAGGGGGGAGGGAGGGAGGTAGGGAGGTAGAACGGAAGCATAGTAGCTTAAGCCATTTGTCTCCAGTCTGTCTGTGCTTCAGGATGTGCACATGAATGCATCAGGCTGGGAGCTACTAGTCTAGCTGCCTGTGGTGATTTCTTTAAATCGTTTTGTGTCTCAAGTGCCTGTGGCACATGCCTTCTCCTGCTCCTCTCCACACCTCCCTGCCACCTCCCCTGTAGTATGTTTGCTTTGTCGGCAAAGTTGTCAGTCTCAGTCACCGTAAACTTGAACTGCTCTGCGACTGCTGCCAAGTCCAAGTTGTTTCCATTTCCATTTGCGGCTCTGCAGCCTTGAAGTCACCACATACACTTATTTACATACACACACACACACACACACACGCACACACACACATTCTTGTGCGTGTACTCTACTCTTATGCACTTACATGGCATAAAAAGTTCAATGGTCAAGCTAATGAAGCCACCTTCGGATAGCTACAAGTGTCGACTGGTTTTACTCGTGGTTATTGGCCGAATAAACTTGCCTCTCTGTCATAATTGTTACCAATAATTTCAAGCTCAAACTGCCCACAGAGCAACAACACAAATATCAAAAAAAAAAAACCAAGCGGGTTCAAAATATTTCACAGAGCAATTTCATGGAAATTCACCATAATTTGTCACCCAACTTCTATCATAAATCTCCCTCAAAATTCCCTCTAATAAAACTTGTTTATTTCGTGTGTTTTTGCTACTTCAAAGTTATCGAAATCAGTAGCTACGACTTGGACAGATTCTTTACTCCGGACAGTCGGCGTCATTAAACGTATTTTTTTTGTATTCATAGTTGACTGCGATTTTTACGATGCTGAAATATCTGCATATTATTCTATTAATAAAATATTTTGAAAGCTCTGCAGGTTCAGTCTATTTTGCTGAATTCCCTCATTGTCTTTTCTAGGAAAGCAATTTTGGCTGAATCATGTCGAATGACGCAGCTTAGAAGAAGATTCTTTTCTTATTTAAACAGTTTTCTGTTCTTTTTGAATTATTTTTGCAAACACTGCTCTAGATGCTGTGTTGTGTAGTTCTTTTTGATTTAAATAGTATAAATAAATAATAGTAATTTAAATATAAATAATTTAAATATAATATAAGATAAATAAATATGTTAGATCAGTTGCCTTTTCGCTTTAATTCTTCGTAACTCAAGTACTTTTCCAACACTGTTCTGGTTGTTCTATTTGACTGAACTCGCATGTAGATTGCAATTTAAGCAATGTATGCAATATAAATCAACCATTTTATAGCACTCCCCAATTCCATCACATGCCAAAACCATAAAACACGCTCAAAATTGGACATAGACCCCCATCATCATCATCATCATCGATTTTGAATGGCGTCCACACGACCAAGCCAAGCGAAGAGGAGAAACATTTGAATTTTGTATGTGTTTTTATTTTCAATTTATGTCGAAGTCGGAACAAAATAAAAACAAAAAAAAAAGCGAAAAATATATATATGTATATATTCGTGCATTTTTGCTGCAATTGTTTATACGCTTTCGGTTTTGTTATTGTTTTTCCAATTGTTACTGTTTTTTTTTTTTTTTGCTTATAAATCAAGGTTGTGTCTCCAAGTAGAAATTGAAATGTTTTTGCATTTCGATTTTGTTTTTCTCTGTTGCAAAACTCACATTAAAATCGCAACAAATTGAACAGATTTGGTTATATGTATTTCTTTTTGCCATATGTGCATTATTTATGACTCGAGAAAATGTGCTATAACTAAGCCATAAATTGACCATGCACTATATGATATTTTGCCCCATATGCTATATAGGGTGTGCAAAATAAAAAACATTCAAGAGATTTTAAGCTTTAAAATAGTTGCTCGAAGTGAGGGAAATTTTTTAAAGATATAATTTAAGTAAATGAACATTTTTTAGGATTTTTATGGCAGCCTCTTTAAAAAAAGGGAGTGTCTTTGTTCACAGAAAAACACGAAACAGTTAAAGAAAATAGTCTACAAAGTTTCAGCGCCAGTTCCAGTGAATATCCCCTTTTAGCAAATACTTAAAGCAAAAACGTTTCTCATTTCTTCTAAACAGTTTCATCTTACGCGTACAACGATTAAATAAAAATACAAAAAAAAAAGAAATAAAACTTAAAAAAGAAAAAAACCTTAACCAACGCATCGTACGTTGACCTGCGTCACTACTGGTCTGTTGTTGCTGGGTTTTTTTGTAATCCAAGATGACCACCATGCCGGTGGTGTGGTGCACCGATCCCAACTCGGTCAACAACAAGCCAACTGCCTTCGCCCTGCATGGGATACAGCTGCAGGGGAATGTGACGGAGAAGCAGGTACACGCCCTGCGTGAACTGGTCAATGCGGCAGCCGAGGGGCGTCTCATCTTGCCATCGGATGGCACATTCATGCTGCTCGACAGTGGCCTGAGCATTGAGAGTTCCATAATGGCAGGGAGTGCGGCAGGGGAGGCAACAGAGGCGGGAGCCATGGAGCCAGCAGACAGTGGAGGAGCTGAGAATCACGTGGAGATGGTCAGCAAAAACACCAAGAACACATACATTCTGATGCCGGTGAGCAACAAGACAGCGGCAGCAGCAACAGCAGCAGCAGCAGGCACAGCAGCAGCAACAACAACAACCACAACAGTCACAGCAGCAACATGCACGCCGGCAGCAATTGCTGCTGCTGCAGCTCAGTTGGAATTTTTGCTAGAGCCAAAATACTCAAGCAACACGCCTCCAAGCACACCAACGCTAGCATCGCCCCAAGCCCAGCAAGGCGAGGCTGCAGTGGGAGGAGGCGAAGGCGAGGCGGCGGTGGGAGGTGCAGGCGGTGAGATACTGTACGAGTTTCTGTGCTGTGCCAAGTGCATGAATGAGCAGCGTGCCGGTCATAACGGCACTTGTGCCAGTGCCAATCGCAGGCTGCAACGTTTACTCAGTCAACAGGTCAATGCACCACGCCAGCAGCAGCAGCACCAGCAACAGCAGCAGCAGCTGGACATGGATCCTGTCTGCAGCATAGCCAGCAAATATGCGAGACGTCACAAGCAGCATGCCACGGTTTCCATGGGCATTGCACGTAATCGTCACAGCAGCAGCAACAACAACAGCAGCAGCGGCGGCGGCAGCAACAGCTACAACAACAGCAACAGCGGCGGCAGCAATCGTCATCATCATGGCAAATTACCCATGCACAGTGTGAAAATCTTTCATAATCGCAGCAGTTCAAGCGGCGGCAACAGCGGCGGCTCGAGTGTGGGCGTGGGCGTGAGCGCGATCAGCAGCTGCCCGATGGCAACGGCAACGACAGCAACGACGACGACGACCGCAACTCGGGCCAGTTTGTCGGTGACAGCGACACTGTCAACATCGACGCCGCTCTATGCGATTGTGAGCAAAAAGCGTGACGCGCGTGACACACAACAAAAGACTGAGCCAAGCGCAACGGGCAACAACAACAGCAACAACAACACTAACAACAGCAACACTAACAACATGTTGGCTGCCGTGCCCGAGGAGCCAGCAACTACTCCCGCTGCTGCTGCTGTGCAGGATCTAATCAGTTTCGATGACGATGACAGCAGCAGCTTAACAGCAACGGCAGCAACAGCCGCCGGCAACAACAGCAACAGCAACTGTGATAGGGAACAGCAGGAGCAACATGTGGATCTATTGTGTGGACCCAATGATCTACTGCTGATCACACCACCGGCTACACCACCCAGCAAACCCAATTCACCAGGCAGCAATAATTCCAGTCGCAAGACCAGCTTCGATTCCACCTGCACCATCAGTAGCATGGACTCGGGTTTTATGGAAATGCAGCATAAGTTGGATGCACTGGCAGCTGCTGCTGGCACGATTGGGGGCGAGAAGATACCGCGACGCAACTATAAGGAATGCCTGACACAGTCGAGGAATCGTCGCAAATCCTATGAAGAGTTCAAGGCAATGTTTGCGGAGGCAGTGCAGCAGGCAGAGGGCACAGCAACAGTGACAGCAACAGCAGCGGTGGCAGTGTCGTCTGTGCAGGCAGCAGATGACGCAACAACAACAACAACAGCAGCAGCAACGCTTGCCTCGATATCAGAACAAGAAACCACAAGCAGCAGCAGCACGGGCAGCAGCAACAACAACAGCAGCAACATCAAACCGGATTGCGCAAACGAGTTTGCTGCGACAGCAACAACACAAACGGATGAAATGGATACCGGCGACGATCTAACAACATTGACAACAGCAGCAGCAACAACAGCAACAACTGTTGGCACCGCCGCCGCCGCCACCACAGCAGCAATGCGCAAGAATTCAGATTTTCTATCACAGATACTCGATCATCAATTGGCGGCCAAGGAGGAGCAACGTGCCAAGGCACACAAGCGACGCACATCGTATGAGGAGTTTAAGCGTCTTGTGCGCGAAATAGATGTTGCTGTGGGTGTGGAAGCAAGTGCACAGCAGCAATACAAGAAGGGAGCAGCGGCAGCAATCACAGACACAGAAACAGCAGCAGCAACCGGAGCAGCAGAAGATCCAGCAACAAGCTCAGACACAGCAGCAGCAACCTCTGACACAGCAGCAGCAGCAGGCACTGTAGCAGCAGGAACAGCTACATTGGAAATCTCCGCCTCCACAGCAACAGCAGCAGCCTCCCCCACAGCAACAGCTTCTCCACTTAAGCGTCAAAATTCACGTCAACGTAAAAGCTTTGCCTCCTACTTTCTGCCGCGTCGCAATTCCAGCAAGGAGGCCAGCAAAACGGAGTCACCAGCACAGTGCCAAAACGAACTGGAGGCATATGCCAAGATGCCCTGCTCCAGTGTCTCATCCAGTGCCAGTTATAAACGTAATTTCAAGATCTACGATAAGCTTGTCTATGGCACCATCTATGACATAATACAACGTAAGAACGATATCTATCAATTGACCTATCAGAAGTATGATAAATACATGACCTATGGCACCATCTATGAGATACTGCATCGCAAGGCGACGCCAACGCAGAGCAGCAGCAGCAGCACGGTCACTAGCAGCAGCGGAAGTGGCGGCCATGGGCAGCGCAAGAGTCTCAGCTGCATATTGGAGCGAGAGACGAGCCCAGCGAGTAGCGCAATGATGCACAAATCCAACGATGTGATTTATGACATAATACAAAAGCAGCAACAGAAGCGTGAAAGGGAACGTGCCAGGCAGAAGGAGCAGGAGGAGCTACAGCAGCAGCAACAGGATGTTGCCACTGGCACAGGCACGCACAAATATGGCACAATTTATGATATACTGCAGGGTGAGAAGCTGGACACGCCGGCAACAAACGGCAGCAGCAGCAAACCAGTTGCCATTGCAGCCACACGCTTTGTAGTTAGCCATGTGGATGAGCAACAGCAGCAGCAGCAACTTGGCAGCGTGTTGCCGGCAACTGTTGCAGGCAGCGGCAGCGGCAGCTTGCCGTGTGCTGTGGAACAGCCGCAGGCACAGCAGGCGAGCAAGTGCAGCAAAATGCGACGTTTGTCCAATATGCTAAGCTACAGTAAATCAGTTAACAATAATGCGCTACAGGAGGCAGCAGCAGCAGCAACAACAACAACAGAGCAACAGCAGCAACATGCTCAGCCCAAGCGCAGCCAGGCCAAGCGACGTGTTGGTGTTAGCAATCTGCTGCTTCCACTGGACTCCGAGGAGCTATACACACGCATCATAGCACAGCAGCGACGCGAGGGCAGCACCAGCAGTGTTGGCAGCAACTCGAGCAGCAGCAATTCGAGCAGCAGCGATGTGGATTGTCACATGGCACTGATGAAATCAAATTCATTGGATGCCATATCCATGTCGGTGGCCATATCACCACCAGCAACACCATCGCCGCCACGTCCGCGTCGCAGTCTCAAGCAGCACAAATGTCTGCAACAGCAGCAGCAGCACCAGCACCAGCAGCAGCAACAGTTGCTTCTGCCGGCGCTGATGAAGAAACATTCGCTGGATAATTGTTTGACGGTGCCGCCAAAGCAACCGCTGCGTCGCTGGTCAAATCAGAGTGAACTCAAATGCACCTGCCAAGAGCAGTTGGAACAGTTGCCGCCGCCAAGGCTTAGTAGCCAATGCACTTGCCCTTTGTCCTCCACCCACCCCTCGCATCCACATGCATTGTCTGCCATTGAGAAGAGTCGCTCGTTGCCTGCAACCGCCACCGCCAGCGCCGGCTGCTCTGCGCCGACGTGCGTAAATTTAATGGGCAACATTGCCGGCTCTAATACGAAATCTACAACACTAACAACAACAACAGTAACAACAACAACGAACACGACAACAGCAACAGCAACAAAATCGAAAACAACAACAACGACGGGCAAGAAAGGCAAATCGCGTCGACTTTCGGAATTTACGCGTGGTGAATTTTTAAATGAAAAATCGTAAGTTTTAGCTACACTCTACACACGCACATACATATATATATGTATATATATACACTCGATTTGTATTCATTAATTTATGATTAGAGCAGCTATACCTCTATACATATATCACAACTATTGCGGTTTTTTTCTGCTTCGATTTTGCGTTTCATTCAGCAAAATGTCGCAGCGTGGATTGTGCATTTTTTATGGTATATGGAAAGTTCGAAAACCTGCGGAAATTATTAGAAATTTCAACCCGGAAGGGATAATATTTGCCATATATTTTTCTTAATTTTCAACATCTAAAAACACTCCCTTCCGCCCCTTCTTCCCTTGTCTACCGGCTATAAGAAGCAGGTCATCTTTGGTTATTAATTACACCTTGACTACTTCTTCTACATTATCGTTGTCAATCTGCTCTAGATTTTTTGAACTTTTCTTATTATAATGCAGAAATGACAGCGCAAAATATTGTCAAACAAAAATACAAAAAAAAAAAAAAAAAAAGCGAAACAAAACTCAATTCAAAACGACGCGATGCGATGCGACGCAACTTCAAGGCCAAAACATTTCAAATTGGTTCAGTTCAGATTTGCATATCAATACCAAAAAAAAAAAAAAAAAAAAATGTATGTACAAACTTTTGTGTACTTGGTTGGGGCACACGTGCTGTCCACTCGAGCAAAACCCGCTGCCCAAACCAAAACCCAAAACCCGAACTCAATTCAAACCATATAGCAAAAGCCAAGCAAACTCAAGAGAGACAGTCGCCAGACGGGCAAACAAACCAAAAAAAAAAAAAACAGAAAATACAAAAAAAAAAAAACGAAATGCAACACTTGACACAAAATCACAAAGCGAAAAAAAAACTGAAGAAAAAATTAAAAATGTGTCGAGCAATGTTTGTTTAACGCTTAATTAAAACCAGCGTGTCATAAAAATTGTCACGATTGTGTGTGTGTGTGTGTGTGTGTGTATCGACTGATCGTACGCCTAATGAACATTTGTGGGCATGGCAACCGACAGTTACCTGTCGGCTAAACGATACAAATATACCCCAAGGTAGAGAGGGAGCTAACACTATCACTTCACTTCATACCGCGCGTACCACGTACCGTACGATTTGTGCATTTATTTGATAGTCAAATAATTGGCAGGTTAATAACATAAAGACGTGACGTCGCTTACGGTCGATTACAACACTGACAGAGCGTAGTTATCGAAAGATCGAGCAATGCACATAAAGCTCAATAAAGCAAGAGTGGGCGAGTGATAGAGAGGGAGGTGGAGAGCGGGGTGAAACAGTTGTGGATTTTTGCACAGAAGCTGTTTTTTATCATTGGGGAATTTTTACTCATGCACATCTAGGCTGCATCATATCTTGTGCTGTCAATTACGCTTTTTTTCCCAGTCAAATCAAGCTAAATAAATTAATTAGAATTAAGTAGATATTTTTCCCCGCATTTTTTTGATATTGCAAACATATTTCTATGAAAACGATATTTTGTTATCGATTATTTACAAAGAAAATCAATGCAGTGCCATCTTTAGTTTTTGTAATTTTAGCTGTTTTAGTAGCTTATCATTTGGTTAGCTTTTTTTTATAGCTACCTGTTGGTTGTAGCTTTTTCAGTTGGCCGCACTGTTCATTGGGAATTTTTTCGCACTCCCAGTTGGGTAGCATCGTATGTGTCATCGATTAGCGATTATTTTTGCAATTTTAATTAATGTTTTTTCTATTTTCTATCAAGTGCCTTGTTAATGCTAATTGCATTGCCAGTTGTTGTCACATCCACAGAATGAAAGTCATACGTATCATGATATTTAACATACGCTTTTGGAATGACACATTACTCAGTAGTTTTTTTTTTTTTTTGTATGCAGCGACAACCCTATACACAAACAACCCAGCTGTTTTTTTGGAATTGCTCGACGACACAAACTATTTCTATCATAAATTCTTGCAATGCAGGTTTTTCTCAAAAATATAGATGAAATAAATATTGTTTATAGACAGACATATGTTGGATATATTATTGCATTCTCTAAAGTTACCGTAGTGACCTCCAGTGTGGGTGTCATGTTGCCAATAAACTATATATAGTATATCATATTTGTTTGTGCAAGTGTTTCATAATGCGGATGCTTCTAAATTAGGCAATAAATAATTTGATTTAGTTCACATAAGAGACTTGAACTAAATCTATATTAAGGATAATTTATAGTTGGAACTGCATACATCTTTCTTTAAAATAAAGCTATCATTAGGGGGATTGATATTTCTCAACTGTCCGCCCACGAAATCGTATAATTTGTATTATTTCACCTTAAGGTCGCAAATTAAACTCGCATAGCTACAACTGTCTAGTTATATATAGTATTATATATCATATATCTAAATAGACTTTAAGTAGATATTGTGCTCGACATCTATTGTAGTTTTATTCTCTGTCAAACCGTTAATTTGCAGTAGCTACAAATTGTTGGGGTGCGGTTAGATACAATTTCAATGTGCGTGTGTGTGTGTGTGTGTGCGACAAAACCAACCCACAGTTTCAGCCAATGAGATCGTAACGCCTTCTACTCTTCAAATGTTGATGATGATATAGGAGAAGCTCGATTTGCAACGTGCATGCAGCACGTGATAAAATCATTCAAGTGCGCAAATATTAAGTATACGACATATCGATAATTATTTACAAACTGCAATCAAGCGTTGCGTTGTTATCGATACCTCTCGCTCGCCCTTCGGACTTGCCCAAATTTGGACCTGTGTATCGTATGCCTTACCCTGTAGTTGACAGCAAACAAAAAAGAGTGTATATCATATCAAGTTTACTGTAGAACCTATTTTAGGCTCTCTATAACCTGTTCGATTTTTGTGTGTTTTTTTTTATCCACGTTATCTTTCGCATTAATTTTTCACGAAAACTGAACATGATTTTTGATAAAAATCTTCAGCACGCAGCCTAAAAATATACATATTATTAAGGCTTGTTAAGACTGTGATAAATTTCGTACAGGTTCTACCGGCAGGTAGAAATTGCGTTACCAGATTAAAAATAAACCATCTTTTTTTTTGTAATAATAATTCATGCATGAGTTGTTAAGAGGCGCAACACTGTCCGGAAATTACAGGGTATACCAGTGTAAACTCTCGTATATGTTTTTATTTCCTTCTAGCGATCGATACGAGCCACCTACAATAAACCGGGGCTCCTACACTACGTACATGGGCTCGTTCGGGTACTCGAAAGATCGTTAAATTGTGTAAAACAATAAACTCATGATTCGTTTTTGTTCAGCCTTTCTCTATCGAGAGAGAGACAGACAATGAATGCAATTGACATTGAACATGGTTGGTGCAAATCTCTGATCTAATCTCTGACATAAGGCTAGAGTTGTGCTATAATAATAAAAATATATATAGAAATCGTGGCTGTCCGATTCCATTCCATGCAGGGAACAAAATTATCGCATCTTTCTCTTTCTTGAAAAGTTTCTCGATTCTCGTATTACGTTTGCGTGCCAAGAGAGAACTCTGAACTGGGAATGGGTATGGGAGTGGGAATGGGAATGGGAATGGGAATGGGAACTGCACTGTGGTGCATTCTTTACATTTTCCATGCTAGATGCTATCGGGAAAGTGCGCGCAACAACACGCCTTGGAAAAAAGAGATGCCGGAACTTGATAATTTTCTTCATCATGGAGTTGGTAGTACCTGCTTAGCCTTTTACAATGCCATATATTTTTATGGCAGTTTCTATTTGCACATTTTCACTGCAAAATGTTGACCAAGTTTGTGGCAAGATGTAAGCGTGAAAATTCTAAAGCGTTTGTCTGCCACATTAGCAGAGTTAGCAGAGCCGTCAGCCAGCATGGATGGAGCTGGAGTTTTCTGAAAGATCTCTGAGCTGGAATGGGGTGTGGTGGGGCTAAATCGAAAGCCTGGCATTAACAAATTATTTCTGCATAAAATTGTTTCTTGGACCATGGACACGCCTGGCCATATTTGTACGTAGCAGCAGCAGCAGCAGGATGGGATCTCTGCGTGGTAAATGGTGTATGTCTATTTTTAGCTTGGCTCCGTTCATGGCAATTACACCCTCCCTACCCCCCTCAACGTCTCACGTTGTCTGCATTGATTTGAAATTTGTTTCGCACGAATATGGACACGGACAGATAGAGAGGGAGAGAGAGAGAGACTAACTGGCCAACAACTGCAGGCAGGCAGGCCTAAAATAAACAAGTGTCGTTTGTTTGTTAGGCATCCTGTCCAGCCTGCAGGCTCGAAACAATTAAATAAACTCCACACAATGTTGCCAGCAGCAGCAGCTCCTCCTGCTCTCTGCGCGATGTGGCACTCTAGCTGGGAATTGGCGCCAATCTTCAATTATGTGTGTATATAAATAGACACTCTGTGGTCCACAACTGTCAATTGTGTGTGTGTTGGGTGCGTGTCTCCACGTCCAAATCTTGTCTTTTGATTGGCAGCCAGTCTAACGCTTTAAAAGCTGTGTTTGTCTTGGCCTGCAGGAAGTGAATCGAAATCGCAAACGATACGATACGATACAAATCAAATTGAATTGAATTGATTTCATGCATTATACAGGTTTATCACCATATGCATTTATATGGAAGTCCAGTTTTTATTTTTTGTGTTCACATATAACAGCTGCTTTTGAGCCACACTTATGTAAGGAGGGCAATTGTGTTTTTGTTTTAAGATACAAACGTGACCTAATTAAGCCAAGTAATTATAAAGTGCAAAAAAAAAAAAAACAAAGTTTAATTAGGCTACCGAGTGTGCTATTGTAATACCCTCTAACCCTAAGGGAATAGGGTGGGCCAACTTAAAATATGTTAAACATGCTAAGGGAGTCCCTATCTTCTAGCGAATAAGGTATATAAAAACTAGGTATATTTAATTTGTTGATAATATGGCATTTTATAGCACGCAGCTGAAGTATGCTCTAGAATTTTGCTACGCCCTCTTCCAATCATAAAAATCGCTTTTTAAATAAAATTTGAATGGCTAGTATGTTTATTTTTAATTAAAAGAAACATTATTATTTAAGTAATATACATTTTAAAAATATATATAAATTTATGAAAAGATAAATAGTAGGGTATATGAGAGTCGAGCACATTCTACTCTAGCCTGCTTACCTTGTTACCATAACTGCAGTTTCCTAAAGCTGACTAAAAGTTGTATATAGTTTTTTTTTTTTCTTCTACAGACTTTCCATACGTATTACTCTCCCCCAGTACTATGCCAACAGTTTATTTAGTTATTTATTAACAATTAGTGTGGGCAAATATGCGACCTTAATGAACTGCTTACAACACCCCCTGCTCTCCTTCATGTCGCCCTAGACATTGCCCCACAATCATTAGTGTGTGTTTTACAAGTACTCAAAGTCTGTTGAATCAGCAAGTTAGTTTAGTTCAGTTCAGTTAGCTGCATTACTAGTTAGTTGACTATATATTTGCATAGCTGTCGATGGCGACAAGTTCATTCATGTCCAGTCTAGTAAACTCATTAACATATGCATCAATGTACTTGCCCAGAGAAACCAGACTACTGGGAATGTACTTATAAATAATTCATTTATTGCATTGTTCTCTAATGTCGCGTGTCAAAAGTGCTGCAGATTGTAGTGTATTTTTCTGATATCTGAATTTTAAAACAATTTATATTAATTATATTTTTTCTTTTTTACAGGTAAGTTGACGCTATCACATAAATAAATGAGAGAGAAAATTTCCCTAATAATTTGGCTAAGTATTGAGATATTCATATATTTAAAATCTTAATAAAAATTCCTCCCTACATAACGTATACGCAACATTGCTCAGTATTTAAAAATATGCATATATTTTCAATACTCCACAAGGGGTGTTCTTGCATTACGTATACGCAACGTTGCAGCAGAGTAAAGTAAAGTAATTGTATATTTAAGCGGATGTCGGAAACGCGCAAGGCAGGCTGAGCCAAAGCAGGCATAAAAATAAATATAAACTACAGCAAATAAATATAAATAAAATCACAAACATGACCAAGACAACAATTATAGAGAAAGTGAGAGCGCTGCTGGCTGGCAGGCTGCGACTGCAACTGCATTTTTCGTCGATTCGCTTGAAAAAGAAAAAAAAAACAAACTATATGCTACAATTAATTTGCATATAAAGCACAAACTCGCACACACACACAAAGAGAGAGAGAGAGAAAAAACCACGAAAATTGAAAAATCAAATGTGAAAATCCAATGGCCTCGACTAATTAACAGTTCCTTAAGGTAGCATATTCTGAGGTAATCTGCAGCCTGCTCTGAATCATGCGTGACGTGGCTTAGCCAAAAAAAAAAAATAAATAAAAAACTCGTTTGCGACGTCGCTAACTGAAAGCGCAAATTACACGAATCCCGTCCAAACACAGAGGCAGCTGTGCACATATGTACATACATATATTTGCTTATAATATATGGCTAATTGCACAAACAATACAATACACATAAACAGCAACAACAACAGCAACAGCAACAACAACAACAACATCATGACCTGCTTCAATAAATCCGCAGCCGGGAACGGACGACAGCCACGCTCTATGCCACTTGGCAATTGCCAATTGACAATTTGGGGCAAACAATTGACAGCGGAACGTCTAAACCGTTGCATGGACTCACTTACATATATACATACATATACATATATGTATATATAGTTGTTGTTGTTGTTGTTGTTGTTGTTGCTGTAATCGTTGCTCGATTGTTGCCAAAGTTAGTTAGTCTCAGCCAGACTGCTCTCGGACTGGCACAATTTGTGGCCAATTGTATTGAATTGGGAACGGTGAAAACAACAAGCGTGCACACACACACACACAGTGTCAATCAAATGAGACAGCGGGAGACAGGGAGATTGTGGAGGAGGAGGAGGAGCAGGCGTTAAAAGGGGCAACTGTCAGTGCGATCGAGAACAGGAACGATGATCACAACAACAAGTGGGGGCACGTCAAGTGCCGTAACTGGGCAAATTGAAGCGGGCCAGAACGACAAATGAAGATGTGATAGATACACACACACACACACGCACACACACACCTGTAACGCACACCTGTATCCATGTGTATATGTGCACCTGGGCAGACCGGACATGACTCTGCTGCAGCAGTTGCATCTAATCTAATTTTAACTCGATGCTCGTAGCTTGCCTTGTTTGTGCATGAGAAATGCCATGCTGCAATTAAGTTAGCAGCGGCCAAAACAAGCCAAACATGTTGGCCCAAAGATACTGTAGTTGTTGTTGTCGTTCCACTAACCATGGCCAAAAACGCACAAAACTGGCCACAGCAGCAGCAGCAGCAGCAACAGCCTTAGCTGACGTAGAAAAATTGTAGAAAAAACCAAAAAAAAAAAAAAAAGGAGGAGTAGAAAAAAAAGAAGTAACAAGCCACAAATATGTAGCAAGTATCTTTGGCTTGTTGCAGCTTATGGCGGCTTGTGTTGTGTGTATTTTTAGACATTACGTTGCGTTTGCGTTGTTTAAAAATAGTTGCAGCTCAAGTTGAAGTCGACACAACGCGCAGACGCAGACGCAGACGCTGCAAGCGCAGCTCTTGCCTTGCTTGGCATTTGATTTTGGCCAACAACAGCGGCAGCGGCGGCGTGTGCAACAACCATTTGGCCATTGGGTCTATAAATAACACAGACTACACTGCGCTACATGGGCAGCAGTTTTGTTGCGTTGAGAACGAGCGATATAGTTAGTTATGGCCTATTGTATAGCAAGGCATACTATTTGTTAGTCTTCAACTACTACTGCATGCACTGAGAGAAATTGTGTGGAACATAAGAAAGTATAATATACTAAATATATAAAAATAAAATTAAAAATAATTAAAATAATTGAGACAGCGTTAAAACGTATGCATAAAAATTCAAATAATACTAAAACGTCAAAACTTAGAAAATCCTTACTCTATCCCAATTTCTTGCTGTGTATACTCACTGCTAATGGTTGCATTCTGCGTGCTAAGAGTCTATTGTGATGCTGCAGCTGCTTCAAGCCTTAAATTGCGCTATCGTAACTTAGCTCAGAGCCAGAGTCGACATTAGCTTGGGCCGAAGGATGCACAGCCTCCATACGCCTGCTTCCCCCATTAATTCTCTCTCTCTCTTTCTCTCTCTCTTTCTCTCTCTCTCTCTCTCTCTCTCTTGTGTGCGTAATTAAAGTGTTGCATATTTATGAAAGTCATGCACACACTCACTCCTTAAATGGGCTGCCATCGATGCGTCTATAAATAGGCTAAACGAGACGGCAAGACAGAGAGAGAGAGGGAGAGGAAGGAGAGAGTGAGCTGTGCCTGCCAGTTTTAATGGCGTCTAATAAATACTCATTGGCATAATAGAAGCGTGCTCCTCCATGATCAATCAATCAAATTGAGTTGCCCCATTCACAAAGCTAACGCTAACATCCTGCAGTCTACGCTTGATTGGTAAATTGCCGGGCTTCAAGCAGGAGAAGGAGAAGGAGGAGGAGGAGGTGGATCGACTTTGTTGCAACATCTTTTGCCAGGCAGAGACAAACGTTTGGAGCGATGACAAGCGCAGCGCACAGACACAGAGAACAGAAAGACAGAAAGAACCACATTGCCGCTCCGCCCCATGCCCAGACAGAGAGCCAATTAAAAGTGCCACAGCCACAGCCTGGTTAACCTGGCGTTGCGTTTGCAAGTTTGTTGTCATGTTCATGTCCATGTCCGTGTCCACGTCCGCATCCACAAGCCCCACGAATCCACAAGTTCTTTTAATAATAGCTTTAAATGGCTTTGCGCAATCAGATTATTTGCAGCTTTGCCCCTTTTTTGAATTCCAGCTAACCAAATGGAATTCAGGCACGGCACATGGCCGCCATGGGTTGATGCAGATGGCACCAGGGACAGACAGATCAAAAAAAAAAGGAAGCATTGCACGCACTCGCACTCCCTGCGAAATCTGCTCAGTCTGTTTGCATTCTAAGCCAAAGTGAAATTCAATAGAACTGGCAAATGGCATTTGCAAAAAGCAAAGTAGTTGCAGACACAGACACAGCCACTGCCAGGTGCAGTCTAGCGTTAATACCCTGTAAGCGATGCATAGCTAGGGTATATTATTTTTTAACTAAACTAAAAAAAAGCCTGTGCAGTCAAGTTTGAACTAAATAAGTCTCACTGCTGCTCTAATCATAATTAAAATTTTAAAAATCCTACAGACTAACTAGCTAGTCCAGCAGACTCCACGCCCAAGTTCTCTTCTATGCAAAACTGAAGCTGGCCACTCACCTGGTGGCACTCAGGTGCTGCCCAGTGCAGAGGCCAAAGCTGAAGCTGAAGCTGAAACTGAAGCCGTGAGATCTGCTGGTTGGAGTCTTATGGAAGTTGCTAAAGTTTTTTCTTATGCAAATGCTCTGTGTGTATTTGTGTGTGTGTGTCGGATTTATCTCTCACTGTGGTGTGGGTAATCCCAGGCAAGTTGAATAATCCTGTGCATGCACAAGAGTTTGCGTCCAAGCACGAGTGCTGTCAGCCGCACATAGTAGCTCGCTATCTATCCATGTATATGTATATATACATATATATATATATATATGTTTGTGTGTGTGGAGGCATGTCCTTGTCCACACAATTTTTGTTTTCACTTTTTTCACTTCCCTCCCCCTTTTGGCCACGTTTCAAGACTTAACACGCCCCCAGCTGTCAGGCTTGTTGTCGTTGATGTATGCATTGAAATGAAAAGTTTCTGCCAGCCTCTTTTTATTTTCGCTATGTATTTTCCGGGCAAGCAGAAAATGTTTTTTTTTTTTGCTGCTGCTGATGAATTTCCTTTATCGCATTGACGCCATCAACGGGCGAGCGAGCGAGCGAGCGAGCTAGGAAAATCGTGAGGGGCGCATAAAAAGAGCGCATTGAATGTTTAAACAAAAGCTCGAAAATGGCTTCGTTTCTCTACACACATAACCCACATAAAAGTTGACTGTGCCCGTTGACAATTATTGCAGTGCAACTATAAAGATGAACAGATGTGTATGCCTTTTTTCACAATACAATTTTTCATGCATTTTTATGAGATATTTGGCCACGCTTTTGTCGTCATCTTCGCTTTTGACACGAACTTCACGAATGACGTGTAGATAGAAGACGAAGACCAAAGACACAACGAACTGTTATATAAGAAATCTCTTTCACACCACTTTAATTGTAACAACAGTTTGAAAAAGGAAATGGCAACAAAACGAAACTACAAAAAAAATAAAGGTAGGCAGAGATAGGCGAGAAATGAACAATGAGATATCAGTTAGTTTTTATTAAGGTCAATGTTAATGCCATGCGAGAGAAAGACATACGCGTTTGTGATGATGACAATTGCAGAAAATTGTTCAATGATTTAGTTAGGGTTAGAGAAGAGACTTGAAAGAAACCTGTAAATATATGATAATTCTTATACCATACAAACTTAAGCTTATTATAACAATTAAAACAAGTATTTTATATAGTTAAATCCATTCTAAAAGTTTAAATAGCCAAAACTGATTATATTCTCAACTAAATTGATAAAAACCCACCGAAAGTGCTGTCCATAAATATTAGATAAATAACTGTAAAAAGAATGAACACACAACAACAGCAACAAAAAATCGTTAAGCAATTTCCGCAATTTTCGTATCGGAAGCGCAATTAAATGTGAATTTAAAACGTTCAGAAAATGCATAAATAAAATAAATTTGTCGCTTTAAAATGAGGCTAGCACAGACGAAGCAAGAGATGGAGAGGGAGAAACCCCATATTAAAAGCAATTGGAGCTTGCATAGTATTCAAAATATGGTGCATAAATTATAAAAGTATTTTCAATTTCCAGTAGAAAATTAGATAATAATTTACCAAAGTTAATTAAACAACAAAAAAAATTGTTAACATTTCACTTTTCATGTAAAAGTAATTACATAATATTTTAATTCATTTAATTAGGCGCAATCTGAACGAAGAATCTAGAAAATAACTTGCAATTTTTTAAAAAATAAGGAATAAAGAGAAATTCCATGTTCTACTGAACGAATAGCGACTATAGAGTACACTATAAAGCGCATTTTCAATGCAGCTCAACAGAATATTCCTTAATTCAGAGTTTAGATTATTTTAACGCTAGCAAATGTATATTAAATTATATATTCAAAAAAAAAATATCAATGTAGTAAACAATTCATTGCATGACTTATCAAGAATACTCTTTTGTAAGGGTATCAAGCGCAATAAATCAACATACCTCAAGCTCGAAACTGAACACGTTCCAAAAAAAAACTGATAAATGTGTCCATAATATCCGAGTAAATTACCCAATTACGGTGCAATCAATAAACAGCAGCGAGCCTGCTGTCACTCTGGCGAGGGTGAAAGGGGACTAAAAGGGGCCAGGGCATCCAAGCACGTGCCTTCTTTTGGAACGAAATGAGATTTTAAAAGTGCAGCCTCGCTTTGCAATTTCCTTAATAAAAACTGCAGTTTTATGACTAGTAGTATATATAGTATCTATACATGTATATTATATGCTAACTACGATTTCCTTTTTGCATATTTACTAATTGAATTGTTGTTGTTGTTTTGCAGCTGGTACTTCCGCAAAATCAAACGCATTGAGGCTGAGAAAAAACTGTTACTGCCAGAGAACGAGCACGGCGCATTTTTAATACGTGATTCCGAGAGCCGCCACAATGACTACTCGCTCTCAGGTAAGTGTTGAATCATTTCATAAATATTTGAATAATTCACAACAATAATCCTATCATTTTTATTTGCAGTACGCGATGGAGATACGGTCAAACATTATCGCATCCGGCAATTGGATGAGGGAGGCTTCTTCATTGCCAGGCGCACAACATTCAGGTGAGAATGTACAGGGTATATTTTATTTGTTACAATTTTATTAATTTTATACCATTACAGAACCCTACAGGAGCTTGTCGAACACTATTCCAAGGACTCGGATGGCCTGTGCGTTAATCTCTGCAAGCCGTGTGTCCAGGTAAGACCCCGAATCCATTGCGAATACCCTACAATATCGTCGTCATTGTATGCCTTTTGGTTTATTCGTAACATGCACTTCACATGAACGCATTATAACGCATTATGTCTTGATATCGCTAATAGCATACATATTTACATTATCAAAAAACATTTCATTATTATTGTTCTCTTTTGTTTTTTGTCACATCGTTTATACGGAATATTATAACAAAGAAATGATTATTTATATATGTATATTTCTTATACTTTTTTCTTTAATTGAATCTGTACTAACTAACGAAATTATATATAAAAAAAATGACAAATACCAACTTATACTAACAAATAAAAGACAAATTCATTTTCGGGTATTTTTGAGGTAGGATTTTCCTATTAACAAGTTAATCTTTTTATACCCTTCGACCATTGAAAATGGTCAAAAAAGGGTATACTAACTTTGTGCAAAATGTATGTAACAGGCATAAGGAGGCGTGGCAGACCCCATAAAGTATATATATTCTTGCTCAGGATCACTAGCCGAGTCGATTGAGACATGTCCGTCTGTCTGTCCGTCTGTCCGTCTGTCCGTCTGTTTGTTTGAGACAACAGATCTTAGCTATTAAAAAGCTAGAGACACCAAATTTGGTATGAAGGTTCCTATATATTCGGGGCAGGTGAAGTTTATGTCAAATGTTTGATGCCACGCCCACCGCCCCCAAATCGGTTATTTACGATTATTAAGCAAAGTATTAAACTTATAAAGTTGTGCTTTGGTATGTATAAAGGTAAATGCAATATGAACATAATCTCCAAATTACAATCCGATCGGACCAATAACACAGAAGTTATTAAAGTCAACGTTTTCAGTACAAATGTTCGGTACGGGCAGCAGCTTTTGCGCTGCTTTGACGCAGTTGACGCCGACGTCGACGTCGCGTCGTTTCGCTTTACTCTTTACGCGCGTCGCTGTGTGAGTGCGAGCGAGTAAGCTATATGTAGTAGAAGTATTTATGCATAATTCTCTGTTTGAAATTATGAGTGTGGTTACACGTTTGTAACGGATTTGGAAAATTGGGAGAAGGGTATCTTACTGTCGGGCGCCCGACTGTAGCCTTACCTACTTGTTCTCTGTGTATTTGCGTGTGTATCTGTGTGTGCGTGTGCGTGCCTTAACCACTGCCAGTAACCAGCCAAATCACGCCAAATATACCATGAATCAACAAAAAAAAAATCCAAAAAAAAAATATAAACAATCCATTCATTTCATTTCATTCCTATAATTAGACAATGTTCAAAGTGCAATCATATTAAAATTCATGGCAAATTAGCGCTTAAAATTATATAACTGCAAATATGTTTACCCACGAATCTGTGTAAATGTTTAAACAATTCTAGAGAATTCATTGGTGAAGAAATATTGCAATGAGCGAGTAGAAACAAGGAATTTCTAAAGTAAATAATGAGCTTCACTCAGATAAAGAGTAAATAACAATAGAGAACAGCTTAAATTGTCATTACTTCTCACACTTTGTATACTAATTTCTTGGAAAAATGAAAACCTAGGGAGTTTTTTACTGACAATTATAAAGTACTTTGTTTCCCTCCGAATTTCCTTAATAATATCATGCAAAAATTATTCTTAAATTATCCTAACACAGCACATCATGTTGCACTACATATAACGATGTATGGCGTGCGAATGCACAGTTATATGTATAAAATATACAATATATTAGGTAAAAATACCAAATCGCGTGTCCAAGTAATTTATGCAAGCACTGTTTGTGGCCGAAGGGCATGTGAATTGCACAATTAGACAAAGTTCAAAATATGCACTTTCAAATTTGAAGCGCTTTTTGTGTGACTCAGCGTCAGTAGTAGAAGAAGAGGAGAAAACAATAAGATTAATTAAATTAATCAACAACAACAACAGACTGTGTTGCACTTTGACTTTGCCTTAAGGCCAACAATTACTAGCCAAATTAAAGCGCTAATTACTTACCAAACCAACCTCTCTTAACGTCTGCTCCATCTCACAAGAAACACACACTCACACCCAAACTCTAACAATAGAAAAAAACAAAATAATATTTGTACATAATGCCTAAACGTATGCCACAACAAATCCATTAAACGAATTGGCACAATCATTCAAGATATATGCCTGAAACACTGCATTACTCCAAGACAATTTGTCTAACCGATTTCTGATTTTATTTCGGCCACAGATCGAGAAACCCGTCACCGAGGGTCTATCACATCGAACTCGCGATCAGTGGGAAATCGATAGAACATCGTTGAAATTCGTACGTAAATTGGGTTCCGGACAATTTGGTGATGTCTGGGAGGGACTGTGGAACAATACAACGCCCGTGGCCATTAAAACGCTCAAATCAGGTAAGATAGCAAAGCCAGGCAGAAGCAGTTAACCAGATAACTAACTCACTCTCTCTCTCGTGTTTCCTTCCAAAAGGCACAATGGACCCCAAGGACTTTTTGGCTGAGGCACAAATCATGAAGAAACTGCGCCACACCAAACTGATTCAGTTGTATGCTGTCTGTACGGTCGAGGAACCCATCTACATTATCACTGAACTGATGAAGCACGGTTCCCTATTGGAATATCTGCAAGGTATGTGTACGGGCGGATTCTATGGCATCCTAACAACCAATACACAACGCTTACATTTATTAGCCTCGTCCTCCGCACGCTTCAATCATGTCATTATTAATTGTTCTTATGTATTTGTTTTTAATATCTTGTAGCAATTGCAGGCAAAGGTCGTAGTATCAAGATGCAAACGATCATCGATATGGCTGCCCAAATAGCCGCTGGCATGGCCTATTTGGAGTCACAAAATTACATCCACAGAGATTTGGCAGCACGTAATGTCCTTGTCGGCGATGGAAATATTGTTAAGATAGCCGATTTCGGTTTGGCTCGGTAAGTCGACAATCAATAGTTGTGGAGAAAATATATTAAAATATTAAATATAATATATTTTATTCTCTCTCTCTCTCTCTGCACACAGACTCATCAAGGAGGACGAGTATGAGGCACGTGTTGGCGCCCGTTTCCCCATCAAATGGACTGCGCCGGAGGCGGCCAATTACAGTAAATTCTCCATCAAATCTGATGTATGGAGCTTTGGCATTTTACTCACCGAACTGGTCACCTACGGACGCATACCCTATCCAGGTACGTTGATAAAATAAACAAACAGTTTGGCTTTTATTTGATTTATTGATTTATGCATTCACATTCTCTGCAGGCATGACCAACGCCGAAGTATTAACCCAAGTGGAACATGGCTATCGCATGCCCATGCCACCGAACTGTGAGCAGCGACTGTATGAGATAATGTTGGAGTGCTGGCACAAGGATCCGATGCGCAGACCCACATTCGAGACACTGCAATGGAAGCTCGAGGACTTCTACACATCCGACCAGAGTGACTATAAGGAGGCGCAGGCTTACTGATAAATGCTTTATGCGCCCACTGGCAAACGCAGCAGCTGCACAACAAACAACAAGGTGGCGCCCGGAGCAGCAGCTGGTCATGTGGAGCAAAGCATTTATATGAAAACGGAAGCATAAACGAAGACGAATCGCGGCGCTGTATTCAATCCCAACACGGACAATTCTTATTTAGTTACTTACTTCAGTTTTGCACAGATTTTCTACCGCATTATAAAATAGAGAAAACACTAAAACAGAAAGAGAAACAAAGAAGAACAGATCTGAGAACAGAAGAGAGAGAGAAAAATAAAATAAAAACAGAATCCCATAATGCATGGGTTGAGTTTACGATTAGGATCAGTATAGAAACTACTTACATGTTATTAGGGTTTAAGCAAAAAAAATTTTAGTGATTAAGGCGAATATAAGTGTGCTGATAATGATGAATGTAGAGCGAACCGATAGCAGAAGAAATAGTCGAGGAAAGGAGGAAAATGAAGAGTATGTGTAATAATTTTCTATTTGTATTTTGATTACAAAACGTTTTGTTTCTTTGAATACAAGTATATCGACAATTTATGTGGAAATGATTCATGTTTATGTATGCGCTAATAACAAGCGTAGAGAAATACATAGTATATTACACGCATCTATATTGTATATGTATCGGATGTATTGAAATTTATATGGCACATGCATACATTTACACAAATATACATAAATATATATATATATATTATATACAAACGCATAAAGTCACAGTTTATATAGGATCTTCAAATATACATATACCATATATATGCATACATTTCTTTTAGTTATTAGCCATTATAAACGATATTTAAATACTTACATATTTATATGCTTTTAGTTAAAAACATTATGTGTCTTACCTTATATTCAACACTCACACACACACACTCAACACAATCAACGACATATTATATGCTTTATTATTATCGTGTAATCTAAAAAAAAAAAACGCAAGAAAAACAAATTAAAAATGTAAAACAAAAACAGAACACCGAGTAAAGTGTGCTAGCGAGAAACGAGAAGAGCAAACATTATAAGAATGCAATGCAATAAAGTAAACTCCATATTATTAATGTTATATACATTTTAATTGTAATTTTAACCATTAAATTATATATTTAAAAGTATACATACATGCGCATACACACTCACATACAAAACACGAATCCATGTACATTTAGAACAAAAACATCAAAATAAAATTTATTATCGTAATTTATAAAAAACAAAACCAAACCACAAGATGATGACATATAGTCAGAATATTCATTGCTTTAGGGATATTTATTTTTTTTTATTTTCAGTGCATTCTATTTTGATTTCAATCGTTTTTGATTTGATTTTCTTTTTTTTTGGGTGAGTATGGAAACGGGACTCTACATTCGATTCATTTCTTCAACCTATTTTTCGGTTCTGTATCAACAATGAAGTGCAATACATTATTATTAAACTATTTTTGATCGAATCTCATTTGAAATACCCAATCTACGTATATATGTATTTAAAACCTAGAAAGCATGAATTGAAGGCTGATTTTATAATGCTAATCTTAGTAGTTATTAGTTATGAGTTTATCTTATCTAGTGTGTATCGAAATGTTTTTCGTTCGCTTCTACTTAATGTGCACAAATCTAAGTAAAAAACAACAACAACAACAATATGCAACTGTAATCAAAATGAAAACGAAACCATTTTAACATAAAGAATTCCTTGTGAATCGAACCAGAGAGATATGAGGAAGAACTTTGCATTTGTAATTAGGAAACTGTCATATAAAATATGTATGTAAACAAAATACTAGAGAACAAACACAGTCACACTCACACACACACACACACAAATCATTCGAACCATGTATAACGATTGCAATAAACAATAATTTCTAAAAAAAAAAAAATTATATATATAAGGCAAACAAATCTATTTCTGTGCAAAAACTGCACAAGTCGATGATATAATAATTAAGCAAACATGTCTATAGAGTTATGTACAAAAAAAGCGACCGCTTTTGATCTCTGCATATATCCATCCCCATAACTGGCAGCCAGTTCAGCGCCAGAAATGGTCGTGCAAAGCCGAAAGTGGTCAAAAGTTGATTGAATTTGGTCAATGCGAGTTCGTTTGTTATTTTTTTGTTTTTTTTTTTTTTGTGTGTCTGGGATCACAAAGAGAACACACACACACAGGCCCTGCCTAAAATGTCGACTGACTGTGTGTATTTGTCGACTGTCTCTCGGTCTCTTCCCCCTGACATTGGGTGTGCCTCCCTAAATGGTTGCAAGTGGGCAAACAAAAACAATACCACTTGCCATTGGCGACTCCCATTCCGATTCCGATTCCGATTCCGATTTCAAATATTTGTGGGTGACTCAGTCGAGCAGAGCGCACAAGTCTACAATGCTTTTTTTGTGTTGGTTTTGTTTCTGTTTCTGTTGTTGCAGTCGCTGATTAATTCGGGCATAAACTACAATACGTGATATCAACGCAATAACGTTACCTTATAAGGTAAACCTAAACGGCTGTGGCAACAGCTGTTTTCGGCGTTCCGAATCACCGCCAATCGATCACAAGTCAGTCACAAGTGCCGGCAAGGGGCGTGGACGGACAGCACGCGTCAGTGATAAGGCACCCAGACCCAGACATAAATCTGTCCCGCATGTGCAGGCAACCAGAACTGCAACTTCGTGTGAAGCAGAATAAAAATATGTTTTATATATACATAAATGTACATATGCTTTATACATGCGGTTTATGTTTGTTTGTTTATCGAGAACACTTCCTGTGAAATGAGTTTCCTTAGTTATTGTATTATTATTACTGCTATTGTTTATTTTTGGGTAAATTTCTTACTATCTGCTGTGTGTTATTATTAGTAAGCGCACGATAAGCGTGAATAATTCAACGATGACAAACTTCTCGTCATCTTAGTCATACTATCAAGTCTTTAAATATCCATATATATTCATAAGGGCTAAAGAAGTAGATAACTATACTCTTGGAAAAAAAGAGTTAGTCAGGGTTTCCGAAAATAATAAGAAATTCCTATTGGGGGTTTTTTTTCAGTTCTTCATCGCTCTTTATTGTTCTTAAGCGGTTACAAATACTTTTTGTTTTTTGGTTATATGTAATACATATTTATTTATGCTTAGGAATGGTTTGTGTGTATGGAGTATGGGGACAAGGGAAGATTGTATGCCGAATTAATGATATATATTTATATATATATTAAATTACCATAGTGCGCATGAACTGGTGAATTTCGATCGAACACAAAATGGACAAATTGCTTACGTTTTAGGTGTTTGATTATATGTATGTATGTGTATGTATGCGTATGCGTATGTGGTATGCTTTTATATAAAATTGTTTTAAAAAAAAAGGAGTTTTTCTTTGTGTATGTTGTTCTGCTTGTTGCTGATGCAGTTGTTTGGAACGGTCGCCATTTGTGTCATGCTTGTCCCTCAGACCTTCGATACTTTTACTTTTAAGATTGTTGTTGTTGTGGTTATCATCCACCCTATCTCTTTCCGGGTATGGGGGGGAGCACACAACACAAAAAGGACCACGCCCAGCACCAGCACCACCCTCAGCCACGTTCGCTCCTGCTTAGAAGCATTTGCGGTGAACAATGGATGGGCCAGACTCATCGTACTCCTGCTTTGAGATCCACATCTGTTGGAATGTGGACAGCGAAGCCAAAATGGAACCACCGATCCAGACAGAGTATTTACGCTCTGGTGGCGCAACAATCTTGATCTTCATGGTGGACGGAGCCAGGGCTGTGATCTCCTTCTGCATACGATCAGCGATGCCTGGATACATGGTGGTGCCACCAGACAGCACTGTGTTGGCATACAAATCCTTACGAATATCAACATCGCACTTCATGATCGAGTTGAAGGTGGTCTCATGAATGCCGCAGGCTTCCATGCCCAGGAACGAGGGCTGGAACAGCGATTCGGGACAACGGAATCGCTCGTTACCAATGGTAATCACCTGTCCATCAGGCAGCTCGTACGATTTCTCCAGCGACGAGCTGGATGCAGCTGTTGCCATCTCCTGCTCAAAGTCCAGAGCAACATAGCACAATTTCTCCTTAATGTCACGGACAATTTCACGCTCAGCAGTGGTGGTGAAAGAGTAGCCACGCTCGGTCAGAATCTTCATCAGATAATCGGTCAAATCGCGTCCGGCCAAGTCCAAACGCAGGATGGCGTGTGGCAGGGCGTAACCCTCGTAGATGGGCACGGTGTGAGTGACACCATCGCCGGAATCCAAAACGATACCGGTGGTACGACCGGAGGCGTACAGCGAGAGCACAGCCTGGATGGCAACATACATGGCTGGTGTGTTGAAGGTCTCGAACATAATCTGAGTCATCTTCTCACGATTAGCCTTGGGATTCAACGGGGCCTCAGTCAGCAGGACGGGATGCTCCTCGGGAGCCACACGCAGCTCATTGTAGAAGGTGTGGTGCCAGATTTTCTCCATGTCATCCCAGTTGGTGACAATACCGTGTTCAATGGGGTATTTGAGTGTCAGGATACCACGTTTAGACTGTGCCTCATCGCCCACATACGAGTCCTTTTGGCCCATGCCAACCATCACGCCCTGATGACGAGGACGACCAACAATTGACGGAAAGACGGCACGTGGTGCGTCATCACCGGCAAAACCGGCTTTGCACATACCGGAACCATTGTCAACAACCAAAGCGGCAACCTCTTCGTCACACATTATGCTGTAGATTAGTTGTAGTTTCTGTAATTCAAAAAAAAAATAATAGACGCCAAATGTAATTGATCACTCGAATCGTAAACTCAGACTGACTCTAACCGATGCCCGAGACTTGGACTCAGGCTGTGAGACAAAGGCTCACAACGCACACGCACAAAGAAAGACTGAATTATTACCTTTTAAGGAAATATAAGAGACGAATAAAATTTTTCAGGTTCTCTGAATCTACCGCTGCGCAAACTTTACACAATGAGTGACGCTTCGCTATTGAACCGACGCCTACTTTTTTCAAAAGTGGTTGAAACTCGCAGAGTCAGTGGCGTTGCCACTCTTACCGATATTGACGAAAATGCAGATACAAACAAATCCCGAAAAAAAATACCACAGATATGGCTATCGATAATCGATAGACAACTATCAGCTGCTCAAGCCGCAAAACAAAACAAGTTCCATTGTTATGCTGTGTTTTTTTTTTTAATTATTGATTCTGATCAGTGCAATAAATTTAGTTGTAACCAAATTAATTAAGTTAACAAGAAAAACAAGTGTCCGATTTTTTTTTTGTTGTAACCAAGCATCGCTCATCTCTAGTCTACCACCCCAACTATCCATCCACTTAGCGGCATTTGCGACTTATTTTGGATAACGCCGTGCAAGCATCTTATTGGACATGGTTGACTTGAAATGCGTAGAGCTAATTGAGCCAAAGGCCACAACTTTCACAGAGCAACAGCAGCAGCAGTATTTAGAAGCTGCGCGAATACTGCTGGTTCTTCTGGAGAATGTGCTAAGTCAGCCGAATAACCTCAAGTTTCGTACGATTCGTCTGGAGAACAAAGCAATCAAAGAAAAACTGCTTGCACTGCCGGGTAGCGAGAGACTTCTGGTTGCAATTGGATTCCAACGCACACCATCCTCTAATGCCTTTACGCTGCCCAGCGAGGTACCATTGCAGCAGGTCCAAACGTTTAGGGACGAACTGAGAAAACGACGTGATGCCTGGCTAAGCGGCGCAATACCGAAGAGTAAGAAATACCCAGTCTGCTTTCAAAGACATGCAAATCTAATTCATTCCCTAACATAGGTCCAATAAGGGCTTATGATAAGCCCGGATCAACATCACATTCAGACGTGGCAGGTTCCTGTGCAACTCCATTGTTCATTAAAGCTACTGTGCCCTATCGACAACGCATTAGTTTCCCAAGAGTGTTGGTATGTATAGAAATTTAAACATATTCAGATATACTATAACTGGAGCTGCCATTTCAGCGTACTCCAAATCGATTCTTGCTATCCCTTGAGCTGTACAGCGATGCCGTCTTGCAGTATGAGGATGAGGGGCTGCTGGCCAGCGGGCGTAGTTTGATTCCAGTTGATGAACTAACATCCAGTGCCAGTGAAAAGCTTATGGTCATGCAAGAGCTGATCGCAAAGGGTGAATGTCAGGAAAAGGAACCTTGTATACGTGATTTGCTGCTGGTAGAATTGGTCAATTGGTTCAAGACGCAATTCTTTGAATGGGTCAACAATATACCATGTAAGGTTTGTGGCAGTGAGGACGGCAAGTTGCGACGCACCCAGACGGAAGGGGATGTGCGTGTCGAGGTCACCGTGTGCTGTGGTCAGGAGACGAAGTTCTATCGATATAATGACATAGCCCAACTACTGGTATCGCGTAAAGGACGCTGTGGAGAGTTTGCCAATTGCTTTACATTCCTGTGTCGGTGTCTAGACTATGATGCACGCCTGGTACATTCACACTTTGATCATGTCTGGACTGAAGTTTATTCTGAGACGCAAGGGCGTTGGCTCCATGTAGATCCCTCAGACAATGTGGTAGATTCCCCACTGATGTATCAACATGGCTGGAAACGCAGTATTGACTATATATTTGCCTATTCCCGTGACGATGCTCAGGATGTCACCTGGCGCTATACCAACAATCATAAGCAAATATTGCAACAACGCAAACTCTGCACCGAAAAGGAGCTCATCGAAGCGCTAAATACGATCAGAGAGAAACGCCAGCAATTCTCCAATCCCGAACGGAAAAAATTCCTTAGTCAGCGAAATATGATTGAGGTCATCTCAATGACCCTTGAGCGGTATGCATTATTGATTGATTGTGGTTGTAATTGTTTCCATAGCTCATCTTATTTTTGTATTTTCAAAACTGCGCAGCACGCCTACTGAGAACGAGCTGAAGGGCAGGAGCTCGGGAAGCTTGTCGTGGCGACAGTCGCGTGGCGAACACACATTCACCAATGTGAGTCAGAAACAGCGCAGCTGCGCTAATTGTCTTTGTCCATATGATGAGTCTATTTGTGCATTATTTAATTGCAGATTTTTGTGTTCACTCCAAACGAAAGCGAGCTGGAACGTCGTCAATTCAATTTACGCTACAGTTGCGCCAGCGATACGTACGAGCGATATACCAAAGGTTTAACTCGCCATGGTCAGCCGACTGTAATCAATTATCTGATGAGTGATTACTTTCTTTTTTTTTTTAGATGGCGAACGGTTGAATATACTCGAAACGTACAAGACTTGGCAGAGTGCACAGTTTGCCTCGAAAAATATTTTTCGCAAAGTGGAACGCGACTGGAAAATGGCGTATTTGGCACGACTAGGTCTGGTTTGACATTTAGATTATCCAATGGGTTGCTATAAAATATTATTTATTTACAGAGGATACCGACAGCGCCGAAATCGTATGGAAATTCGATTTAAGCAAATCAAATCTTAAAGTCAAATCCTACAAACTAATTTTCGAGACAAAAACTTTTGGCGAGGGAAAAATTGATGTTAACGTTGTTACGAGTGATGGTAAAACCAACATCGAGGAATCAAATGAATTTCAAGTTGTGGCCAAACTGAGTGGTGGCAAAGGCGACGTGGCTTGGCAACATACTCAGCTTTTCAGGCAGAGCCTCAACTCAAGGGAATATCCTTTTGAGCTGCAAGTTGAACTGCACTAACAATCAAACTACTTCCAACATATAGTAACTTAAATTCCAAATACCATTGTAAAAATTTCAACCATATAGTATATATATTTATATACAATTTACACAGGTTTCAGTGAAACATTTAAATTAAGATTAAAGTGCAAAAAAAAAAACGAAATAAAAGAGCTCAGTAAGTCCTCATAAGTGTTTGTAAGAAAGTAAAAAGTAAATGTGCAACTAACAATTAATAATTCATTTAAAAATAATCTAATGGTCTGTCTGTACATGTAAAGACTCAATTAAGATTGTGCCTAAATTACGCTTCACTATTGACTAATTCGAACCACTGTCTCATGGCTTCGCTTAGCACTAACGGTAGTTGATTCAGATCCCGCACAATCACATAATAAGGGAAGGGGAAACTGTCCAGATATGAGTTGATGTTGACTGATCCATCAGCATTTACTTCCACGTGCTGTATGTCCAGAATTGAGTTCTATAATTGAAACATGTGTGAATTAGACAAGTACTTCTTTCACCTCACTCCAAAGAACCTACCTTATTATCGGGATTGTCTATGATAATGTAAACGAGGAAAATACGTTGCAGGCGAGCCAATTTAATAGCATTCTTCACCTTCTGATTTCCCTCGCTGAAAATGTTTCGGCCATCGCTCAATACGAGCAGCAAATTCTCAAAGAGCCCATTGTCGCCACCGAGTCCACTCTCTTCGATGTTCACGGTGCGAATGAAGTCAAGTAAGCCGGCAATTTTAGTTTTATCCTGAGCAAAATTCAATGCGCTAACTAATCGCGGTCCATCAAACTGTTCCGTATGATTAAGGATTATGCGAGGCGCTTCGCCAAATGATACAATACTCAGGCGTCCGCTTTCCAGCAGCGTAAGAGCCTGCGACACCAGAGATATGGCTTCCAGTGTTAGTGTCTTGGAATTGTTGTGATGCATCGATTTGGAATCATCAATGGCAATTGTTATTTTATAATCACGCTGTGCCGGCTTCGTGCGACGCAACCAGATCTTGTCCTTACGGAACTGTGAAGCAATGTACGGTATGATCTTCTTCATGTTGATGCGACGACCTGTGCGATAGTCGCCCTTGAGGCGTGTGCACTTTGTCGGCTCCAAAATAAGACGCAATTGTTCACACAGTTCGCGAGCATTTTGTGTCATGCGATTCGATATGCTCGACCAACTCTCGTAATCCTCATGCTCTGGTAGTATCTGCAAGGAATACATAACGTTATAAGGAAAAGGTTGCGCTTGATTTTACAGTCAACTTACGGGATTGGAGCTAGTCAATTGTTGCTGATACAGTTGTCGCAACTCAATTTGCTCCGCCGTGCTTAGATCCTGAGCCAGTGTGCTCTTGTCTAGCAGTAACTCAGTGCTATAAGAAGTAAAGATTTATATTTGAATAGAAGAAATAAGGTACAATCTATCAGTTAACTTACTTGCTGTGCGCTGTGGTCTCAGTGCTGCGAGGCACCGTCATTGTGACAACCACCTCGCCCTCGATTTCCATTTGCTCAGGTGTCTCAAGACGTTCCTTTGACTGCTCCGTTTTTGATGGTTTGTCTGACTTTTGGTCTGTTTTTTCTGAGCTCAATTGTTCTAGCTGTGCGTCATCCTCTTCGTTCACAGTTGGATCTTCAATTTCCATAAGTTCCTCAGCATTTTCAGCATCTGCATTGTCCTCCTCTTTTTGCTCTTCGTCTTCTTGATGCTTTATCTGCTTGGACTGCTCCTCTGTGGCATTATCCAGTGTTGTCTTATCGCTGTTCTTTGGTTCCTTAACATGCTGATACTCTTCCGCCTCCACGTCTTGCTCTTTCTGATCTTGTTGCTCGCCTTCATTTTGCTTTGAATCTTTCTTTAGTTGGTCAATCGTCTTGAGCTGCTTTAATTTGTTTTGTTCAGCTTCGCCTGTTGGACAAATTTAAAGGTGAGTTAAAGTGGAAACATTTATGCTATGTCAGTCGAGATTTACCTAGCGTGCGCTCCTCGTTGGTGCGTCCCTGCTTGCGTTTCTCCTGTGTTTGCTTCTCATTCTTACGATCTTCCTGGCTGACAGTTTCTTTGGTCTCTGCAACTCCTTGGTGGCCACCATCGTTTGTCTAAGATGATTAAGCGATTAGTAAAGTAAGTTTCTATACGGCTATGCGGAACTTACATCATTTTCGGCCTGTCCAACACCATCCTTCTCTTCGCCCGTTTCCTGTTCGTCCATTTTCTGTTCCTGCTTGATATCTTCATCCTGTTGCTGCTGTTGCACTTGATCCGCTGAGCTGTTTTGCTCGGTATCAGGCACGGACTGCACGTTCTCCTCCTTGCTGGATTTGTCCTTGGATTGTGTGTGCTCTTCTGGTTTCTCTTCACGAGCCTCTGGCTCTGCAGGTTTCTCTGCTTCTGGTTCTTCTTCTTTCTCCTCTAGCTCGCCACGCGTTTGAGTTTCTGGTTCCTTATTTTCTTTCTCTTCCTCTGCAGCAGCTTCTTCATCCTCTGCTTCGTCGTTGCCAGTTTGAGTTGTGTCTCTTTCGGTGACTCCTTCCTCGTCTTCCGAATCGCTGCTATCGGACTGGGGCTGATCCTCTTTGGGCTCCTCATCAGCTACATCTTCCTCTGCCTCCTCGGCCGGTTGCATGTTCTCCTTCATTGCGTCAATATCAAATGGATTCTCATCATTTTGTTCGTCGCCGTCGTTATCGTGACCCTCGTCTACGTTGTTCATGTCACCCAGATCCATTTCCTCCGGCTCTGGTGGTTCTTCCAGTTCATTATGCATGGCATTCGTTTGTTCCTCATCGAGTTCTGGCTCTTTCATGTCATCAATATCCTTTGCCTGCTCCTTGCGCTTATCCTCACCACTTGGCTCGCTTGTGGCATCCAGGCCATCTTTCTCGTGCTCATCTTTGCCATCCTCTTTAGCGGCATCGTTCTTGGTGTCTAAATCATTGTGCTCATCCTTCTCATCTTTGGTTCCCTTGCCCTGATCCTCCTCATTCAAATCGGGTTCCTCCTCCTCTTCGGGCTTCTTCTCTTCGTCATCCCCCCAAATCTGATCATCCAGTTTCTCAGCGCCTTCCTCAGTTTCGCCCATTTCTTTGTTTAGTTCGTCTTCTTCTTCAGATTCGCCACTATCGTCCTCTTCAGGCTTATCCACATCCTGCATTTTGGCATCGAAGTCATCGCTCATATCAATACCCTTCTCCTCTTTGCAGTCGGGCTCCTCCTTGTCACCCTCATCCTTACGATCTTCTGGTCGTTTGGCATCATCCAACTGATCCTCAGATTCAATTTTATCTGATGCATCATTCTCTCCTGTGCCATCTTCCAAACCAAAGCCCTCACCATTCTTAGAATCTTGTTTGGATTGACCTTCCTCATCCTGCATTAGATCCGGAGGCACACAGAAACCTTTGCTACCGATCTCCACAAAAGCGGTGAGCATTATTGAAAGCATCTTAGCGGAGGTTTTATGTGTTCCCAGCTGCTGGAGCAGTAGGTAATCGGCCAGCAATTGATACTGCTCGAGAATGGGTAATAGTGCAACAGCGCGACGCAGGCAGAGCAACTTCTCTTCGCTAGGATCTGCATGCTTGAGCACAAGCAGCACATTGGAGAGTTTGCTGAGAGTGCGTGCCAAGCTCAACTGTTCCCAATCCGAATCGAGCTGACCAGTCAAATAATACTTAAGATGTTGTTCCTTGAGTTCATCATTGTCTTCCTTCTTTTCCTCCTCTTCTTCTCCCTCTTTCTCCTTCTTACTATGCTGTTTGTAAATCTTTTGCAGTGCCAGAAGAACACCATGTGCAATGTTGGTCAACTCCGCATCCACATTGCTTAGCTCGACGGGAGCCTCAGCAATGGCGACAGCAGTTTCGGGATTATTTTCAACTGTTTCCAGCAATGTCAACAACGGCTGAGCCAGCGGCAGATGCTCATCGTGGCCAGCATCAAGATGTGCCAATGCTTGTTTAATGCTATCCACGATCTTCTCGTAGTTTCGCTGATATTGCAGCATCTTGTTGCTATCCAGGTACTCGTGATTTACGCGCTCTAGCTCTTGGAGCAGGCCTTGACTACCTCTCAGGATTTGGCCACAAAGTTCCAATAGTTCCGTCAGACGTAGTGGTACACGTGTGAGCAGCACGCTGTTCTCGCTCTGCTCCTGACCAGGAGCACAGTGCAGCAACAGTTGCCACTGGCGAATGACGTACTGAATCTGGGACAGCTTGTGCTTCAACTGAACGTACTGATCTGCATTACTGGAGAAGTTTAGCTGCTCCACTTTTGCCTGCTCGGGCAACACAATGTCCGCCACTTGACGCAGTTGATCCAAGGAAGTGCGCAGCTCATGCAGCTGCCTCGTAGAGCTGGAGAGTTGCTCTCGCTGCTGTTGCACCAGCAAAAACATGTCCACAGCAAAACCCTTGATACGCTCAATGTTTGGTGGTCCCAGCTCGGAGAGTGGAGTCAACATGATGTTCTGCAGCAGTTTCAGCTTGAATACACTCTTCATGTAGTACAGATCCATGTGCCGATACAGCAGTCGCCAACTGCCATGGAGATTAGGAAGCATTGCAGCAACACTAAACGGAGGCAACTGGAAGTTTTCGAATTCAGTGCGCAGAGATAGCTCCATCAGGCCTGTCTTGTAGTTGAGGCCAAGACGGTTCAGCACCTTGAAGAGATCAGTCAATGCTTTTCGCTTCTGTTGCAAGATTTGCTTCGCCTGCAGCTTCTGTTGAGGACGCTCCTTGCTGCGATCCACGTTTAGGTTGCGCAGGTGTTCACAACGCTGTAGTTGCAAGTCTACGAGCTCATCCATTGCTGCAATGTGGAAACCATAGCCCGTCTGGGTAATAGTCTCCCGCACAATGTTACGTGCTGTGCCAAAATGTTTGCCCAAACGCTGCAGCAATGGAGCATTCTCGCCCAGATCCTCTGCTCTGTACTTATCGCGCAACTGCTCATTGGCTACAAAGTGCCGAGCGTCCATAACGAAAGGCAACGGTTTGTTCTTTACCTTCTCCACGCTGTAATCCTTGAATGTGGCATCTTTGGGCTGGAATACCTCACTGATCTTCTGCTCCAACAACAGGCGATATTCCTTAAGGAACTTATTCAGATTACGATGCACATTGGCCACATTGTTGCGCATGCTGAAGTAGCTTAGATCCTTGTTATAGCTTTGGATTTTGACAAACTCTCGCAGCTTCTTCTCGATGGGAGCACGACGAGACTTCACTGTATCTGCTACCTCATTGGCGAACTGGGAGAAATACAACTGCAGATTATGTAACGCAGCAATAAGAGGCTGGAATTCTGTTGGGGACTTCTTGCCACCTCGCTCAGCATTATGCAGATACATCTCGAAGCCATGAAGCAGTTGTAGTCGCACATGGAAATCACCAAAACTGGAGGCTTCAACAAATTGCCGCAGTGTGCGTATTAGTTCGGGCAGCTCGGCACCAGCTTGGAGAAGATTGTAAATGAAGAACCAATAGCGATAGGCCTTCAGTTCCACCTGCTGTGCCGTCTGGTTGAGGCAGTTGCGCCAGTGCTGCAATTCCAATTTTGTCCAGCGTTGCACAAACTCAGCCACCTCAATCTCCTCCATCTGCAGATTGTTGTTCCTGTGTGCCACCTCGTTCCATAGTGCCAACTTCTGGCGCAGCAACTGGAAGCCAGTGTTAAATCGAACCACACTGGCGTGTGCTGGTAACTTGCGGATGCGAGAGATGACCAATTTTATGTCCGCTAAACCAGCATGCTCGGGATAAAGTTCCAGCTGCTCCAACACTCGTTTCTCTATGCGTTCCATAACATTTAGACAGCCATTCACCTCACTAATGTTGGAATCTTTGTAGTAATCATACGACTGATTGCTGTGCTCCTCCTCCAGTTCGATGTCCTTGAGCTGTCGCTGTTGCAGCGCCAGTGCAAATGCTAATCCATTGTAGACACTGTCATCCAACTGAGAACCCAATGCAGTCTTATAGTGTGCATGGAGTTGCACAAAGACCTGAAGACGTGCCTGATAGGGTGCAATAAGCTGCAATTGCTGCTTCTGTTGCTGCTGCACCGGCTCCTTGTAGCTAACCGGCGTATGATTAGTCATGACTTCTATGAAATTTTGTGCCAGGAAGACATAATCCTGCTCGTTAACAATCTCCGCTAGCTTGGCTTTTGTGTTTGCCTTCTTGTCCAGCTTGAGTACCTGCTCCAGTGTGGGTTGATCGACAAACTCGGCGAAGTCCTCATCCAGATGAGTGGGGAAATTTTCTTCAATCTCTTGCAGTTCCACTAGTTCCTCATCCTCAATACCTCCAAGAGTTTTCGTCTTATAGAGACTTTCTTCCTCGGCACGTTTTGCATTGCGACGTTTCTCCTCTTGCTGCCAGGTTTGATTGCAAATATGTAAAGCATCATCGTACGCCGCAAAGATAGTCTCATCTATAGTCGAAGCAATGGTGATGAAATTGCGCAGATCACTTAGCTTGGCCTTGAGTAACCGGAAGTAATCGTGCTCGCAATGTGGCAGATTGGACAACAGTGCATAAACATGTTGTCTGCGTATGGAGAGGGGACGCTGCGAGGGAAACTGCACCATTTGACTGATGGTCAACTGTATTCTTTGTGCCTCTGGCACACTGCCAGCTGCTAGAAGGCGGGTGAAAAGTACCTTCATCTGCTCCAGACCGAAGCGCAATTGATTAACCGCACATTTGATGGGCAGCACAAAGTCCTGGTAGTATGCGGAGTACCGTGCGAGTGTGTGGTGCACAAACCGCTGGGCATTTGCCAGCCAAAGCTCCAGCTTATTGAGCAGCTCCGATCCACTCTTGAGTTCCGTTGCACTGGCCAACTGGGGACCAACAAAGTGTTGCCAGTGCTCACGGAGTGCTGTTATAATCTTATATAGCACACCACAATCACAATTCGATTTGAGGAAATGTGTCAGATCCTGCACCAAATTGGCGTACACACATTGCTCAGGACGCAATGCCAACTTTTGATTGAGTTGCTGTTGTTGCTGGCGTGCCAATTGTAATTGCTGCTGCACTTGCTCATAGATCTGCTGGCCAAAATGTTTGTACTTCATGATTATCTTCATAAAGTCATATGTGGTACTTAAATGATTCAGGCAATCAATATCCTCGGCTATATACAGATTTTTAAGGCGATTCTTTTCCACGGGATCAATTAGTGGTGCATGTGTTAGCAGGGATAGTTCCAGAGCTCCAATTAACATGGTGGCCAGTGCACCATCGAAGAGATGACTCATTGACTGAGTCTGATTGTCTGTCCCCTGTAATTGTTGCAGCACTTGTTGTAGCTCTGTCACACAATTCTGGAAACCGGCATCCATTTGTGGTTGTTTCTTCACTTGAGTCAAATAGTCCAATTCTTGGAGCAACTGGCTGGCATTGATTCGCGCCTGCTGCAAGTTGTTCTCTTCTGCACTATGTCTCCGGCTCACCAGCTGTGCATTCTGCCAGATCAATTGACGCGTCTGCTGCAGCGACTGTCGCCAGGGCTGCAGATCACTCAATGGCACCGACAACAGTTGCCCGTTTGATTGACAAATCAACGATAGCAGCACATTGGTCAGAGCTGGACCCTGATAGCTGTAGCGACTCGATAGTTCCATTTCTGTGGGCACCTGAGCACAATCAAAGCGTGTGGCCAGATTCTCAAGCTGATAACACTGCAGTTCATAACGATATTGACGCTGATAGCTTCGCAGTGCCTTGTAGCAACTACTGCCCTCCAGTTGTTTATGCAGCAGCTCCACAAACTGCTCCACATTGGTGAGTGCATGCCAAGCTGTTAAGATCTTGTCATGCTCTGCGCTTTGCAGCGTATTGAGGCATCTCCAGAGATGTGTATTTAGTGTAAGTAATTGCTCGCTATAATCTTGATTCAGTTGCTCATCGAAATCCTCATTTATTGTGCTACTCAGCACACGATCCATGAAATATTCACGCAGAGCAGGCAGCAGCAGTTGGTGGAGCTTCAACTCGGATGCATTCAAATCAACCACATGTTCATCGCTGTCTTCCTTTGCAGCGCTCAATTGTTGCTTGACTTGTGCAAGATCTATGTCTATCTGCACTGCATCATTGCCATGCTGTTCCTGTCTCTCCTTGAGCACCACTTGCAGTTTCTGTAAGGCTGTTTTCAAGTCTCCACTTTCCAAGGAATCACTCAGCTCAAACTGCTTCAGCTGGAAGCCCTCGGTGTGTACACGCAGAAAGGCGCGCCATTTGTGCGCTTCCTCCGATTGCAGGGCCAACCATTTCTGCAGCCACAATTTGCTATCCATGTTGCCATATTGCGGCACTACATCAAGCAGCTTCTGCAACTGTTCCGATTTCTCATGCAACGCGATCTGTAAAAGTTTTGGAATGCATAATTAATACATATATATTACATATTGTTACTCTTTCCACTCACCTGTTGCTCCAGATAGTAGGGCTGGAATTGGGTAAACTGTTTGGCATAGAACTTACTGGACTCATTCAGAGGTCTCTTAATCTCCTGAACATAGGAACTCAGCTGCTTTTTGCACTCGCGCAGTCCAGGATGTGAGTTGAAAAATTCAGGCCATGCATCCTGTATGGCAGCAAGCAGATGCTTCTCCAACCACTTGAAGTGCAGCACCAACTTGTGCATCAACGGGGCATACAGCTCGTTGCCTTGTAGAAGCTTCTGCTGTGCTGTAACCAACAGACGATTGAACCAGAAGAATTTCGTGAGGAATTTCGCATATTGTGGAAGTTCAAACTTGGCCGAACTTAATTGCTGTCGTAGGCTTTGCTGCAGTTCATCGAGAAAAGTGGCCAGTGGACGTAGATAATCGTTACTATATTTATCGGTTATTTTCTTCTCCCGCAAAGCCTGTGAATATTGTAGTGCATCAACTAGCTGAAGTTTTCCCACAGGTCGCTTGGGAATCTCTTCGAGCAGCACTTGGGCCAACAAAGATGCACTCAGAGCTAATGCGCTCTCATCACCAGCATTTTTCGGGTGTGCTGTTATCGCATAGTCACGCAAGCGTGGAAATAGTTTTCTATTCCAAGGTAATCCTGTCAAGCTTGCATGGAAGGGTTTTCCCTGCTTGAGCAGACAAGCACACAGATTGGCTGACAACTGTTTAAGTTCTGGATGATCGCTGAGCACATCCTGTACGTAAAGATGCCTTAATTCCAGGTCATCAAAGGCGCATTCCTCATATAGCATGTAGATTAAGTATTTACTGAGCTTTTGAGGATTTACTTGACTCAGCTCAAGCGATTCCATTGGTTGGAAAAGAGAGGTTAGCCTCTCTTTGGGTAGCTGCTCCTCAGTTTCTCCAGCCAGCAACAGTTTCAACGTTGCGGTTTGCAGCTTGATGAGTGACATCGCCTGTAGTTCATCCGTTGACAGTATCACATCATTAAGATAATCAATTTGATTGATTTGCTCCTCTACAAAACTTTCTGTTTCAGCCATAACTACTTCGCGCAATTTGTTCTGATAATATGAGAGTCCATAGCCCATCAAATCCATATTGGCTGCATAGACATAAACCTCCATAGCGGCTACGTAGATCGCACGCTTCAACTCGTATCCGATACGCTTGTAAGCAGCGCTAAGGAAGGCAAACTGAGTCAAATGCGAAATGGTATACGCATTGAACTCGGTCAATTGTACAATGTTGCGATGGATTGCCAACATGCAGTTGATAGCTTCGATCTGGTGTACTCCCTGGCCGTGCACTATGGCGCGCATGTCATCCACACTGTAGGCATCTTTCGATATTGTCAATGCCAACTCCACGCAACGATTACGCATCGCACGTGATAGCTCTCCATTCTTGGGATCAACTGTGAGGAAGGCACGGAAATTGGGTGACTTTTGCACCACTTCTGCAGTGTCCTGTGCACTGATACCCTTCTCGGCAATCAGTAGGCTTCCATTGGGTTCGAAAACTGGATTGAGACGATCCAGGACAGCAGATGAGCACAAATTCACATGCTCCAACAAGATGTACTGTCCACATTTCAGAGATGTTACTATGCGCGAGTCTACCCACTCGAAAGAGCCGCCAGTGTTGAGGGAATCAGCTGATTTGATATATGCTTGAAGCAATGAAAGTCTCGTTTTGTTGTCCTCCAACTGCTGGAACAATGCAACGCGACACTTGGGCGGTGTCTGCTCCAGCTTTTCAAAGATATCTTTCAACGCACTTAAGCGTTGCGCGAACAACTGCAACTCCTCTGCTACGCTGTGTTGTGAGGATTCTAAAGAGCAGAAAGATGTGTTACTATTAAAATCAAAAGATCATATTGAAGCTGCTTACCTGAAGTCAAGCGAACCAGCTTGTTGTACTTGCTCCAAGTGCTCCACAGCTGCTGGACAAACGTAGCTTCTGTCTGCTGTAGAAAAGCGGCTTGAACAACTGCAAAGATCAGCGCCTGCACATTTTTATAGATTTCCTCCAAATGCCGATTGAGATCAATCTAAAAGAAAGATAATAAGACTTGGCTAAGGAATAGAGATGCTCTTCTTACCTGTTGGAAACTGCCTGTTACGGAATCATCAATGTTATCTGAGTTGCAAACACGATTCGAGAGCACACATAATGCGTCAATTAACTTGGTCTTGCCACTGTCAGTGGCGCCACAAAGCAGCAGTGGTTTCTCCATATGTACCGTCTCCACAATTTGCTTGAGTTGCTGTCTTTGTGTGGACAGCAGCAGTGGGGCCTGCTCTTGACGCTGTGCCGCACCTAAAGCAACCTGTTCACGTTGTAGCACCACATCATTCAAATAAACCTTATCAGCCGTCCAATACAGAGCAACATCCTCGGCTATGGCATTAAGATTCTCAGCGTCGCATTGGAAAACTTTGGCAAAGGTGTTCCGTATGTAAAGCTTGTCCTGATCACAGCGCATACGCTGATAGTAAACCAATTGCATGCGCTCGTAGAGCGTTAACAAAAATTCGCTGAAGGCGCGACGGAAGCTTCCTGCGTTGCCGGGCAGCATTAAATAACCAGTTTCACGATTGTGTAGCAGATCACACCAGCGGAGGATGTCACGCAAATTAAATTCGTAGGGACCGCCCTTGTAACCGAATTCCATGGTGGCCACACCAAGATCAAGTAGCTCAGAGAAACGTACCAGACGTGCTGCCAAATCGAACGTGACTTCACTTGCGCTCTCTTCCAAGGATTGTCCATTGTATAGATCAAAGAGATTGCCTGTTGACTGCTGATCCAATTGATCTGCAAAGTACTGGGTGAGCTGCTCGAAATATGATCCATATTTGCCATTCACAACGTGCAGTAGATCGTCCGTGCTTAGCTTGCGAAGATAAACCTTGTTAAATCGATTTAAGAACGATTGGGGTAATCCTTTGCGTCCGCCTCCTTGTTTCAATGGATTCTGACAGGCAAAAATACGTGTGCAGGAGGATAGATGAAAGCTTTTGTTGAGTTCTGGTATATAGACCTCGCCACGGTGATCGAGCACAGCATTAAGACCCTCAAGCACAGATTGCGGTGCCAGATTGAGTTCATCGAGCAGTATCCAAGTGTTAGGTGCCTTCAGCGCTGCCAGCAATGGTCCATCACGCCACACAAAGCTTCCCAGTTGACTTTGTGCCTCGACACGCTCCAAAAGATTATCCTCGGCAGGCAAATCAGTGCCAAAGAGATCCGCCAGATCGGTGTGTTCACACAAATTGATACGGACTATCTGATAGCCAATGGCATTGGCTATGCTCTCCACAATGGATGTTTTACCCACTCCCGGTGGACCCTCGAGTAGGACAGGTTTCTGCAGCGACAGCGCTGACAATAGACGGAAAAGATTCTGCTTTGTGGTGGGTGCATCAAACAGGAAATCCTTATTGGGTGGCGTCAAGCGTTCCGGATTCACCTCAATGAAAAATGGACGTATACCAAAGCTCTTCTCATCCAGTTCCACATTCTGGCCACGTTTCTCGGCCACCTGTGTCAGCTCAAAGTGTTCATCGAGTATCGCTGCAGCCTGTTTGATGGCATAGTTAAGAATCTGAGATTTGAGTGTTTCGATCTGTGTCAGGGACTCGTGCGGCAACATTTCCAGTGCATCCAAGAAAATGGTCTCTAATCCAAAGATGACTTGCTCCGCAAACGAGAGTCGCGCATTGGTCACCATATAGTTAGCCCAGGCAAGTATATCACGCACTGAGAACTTAAACTTCTCATTGGAATCGCGTATAAAGAGCACAATTTCCACTAAATATTCGGCTATTTTATGCGTATCCTTGGAGGAATCTTGCAGAGCTTCGCTTCGTTGCATGCAGTTGTAGGCAATCTCAATAAGATCAACCTTGTTGTCCGATGGCGGACACCAAACTTCAGTGAAACGATTGCGTAGGGCTGGCGACAATTCTTTCTTGCCGAAATCCCCACCAGGATTCATTGTGGCCAGAAACTGAAAGCCCGCTTTAGCTTGTACCAGAAAATCTTTGTTTAGTGCATCCGTTGCAGATGCCACATCCTCCTCGACAACGCCACCTTTCTCTGCTAGAAGCACACTACGCTCTGGTTCCAGTATGCAATTAAGACGCTCCAGAACTGAATCCTCAGCAAGAGAGATTTCGTCTGCCATGAAATAGGAACCCTCTTGCATGGCATAGATAAGTGGTCCGTCAGCCCATTCAAAGAGTTTCTGCGATTGATTATCCTGGTTGCGACATGGACGCAATCCACCAAGAAAATCTGCACCTTCTGTGTGCATGTGACAATTGAGTATACGAAGACGAACTCCAGCGATACTCGCCAGCAGCTGGCACACTGTCGTCTTGCCACATCCCGTAGGTCCAACCAATAGCACAGGCTCATCAAATTGCAAAGCTTTTGCTGTTAGCACCGCCATGCGTGTCATGTTACGTGTCCAGACTATATCAGTGCGTTGCTTAAAGTTTCTAATGGCATCCAGTATATTCCGGCTGACTGCAGAGCTCTCCCGCTTGGTCTGTACATCGAATAGGAGCTCCAAATCAACGCGTTTTCTGAAATTACTAAATAGCGTCGTCTCTATTAATGGTAGTTCCTCGCTAGAGCGCACTTTAGCAGAAAGCACAAGGTAACCCTCCTCAATCAAATGCTGATTCCAATCATATTTTGGATCCTGTTGAAGCGCTTTGTCCGCCAACGTGTAGCGATTACCCCAACGGAAAAGATCACGCAAAGTGAAGACCTGTTTGGAGGTATTCTTACGATGCTGCTGCAATTGTGTCATGCACTGAACCATCTTGCGGGCATAGGAGGCGGGTATCAAGCAACGCTGCTCCAAGATAATTTCCAGTTCAGAGCGTGGTATATCCGCAAAGTGAAGCTCGATGAAACGATTCTTAAAGGCTCGTGAAAGTGTTTTCCTGCCGCCATAGAGACCTGGAGGATTCTGCGTGGCAAATAACATGAAATTAGGATGTGCCTTGACCAAGGTTTGCGTCTCAGCTATGTACAGCTCTCGGTTATCGTCTAGCACACGATTCAGAGCTTCAAGAATATCCGTTGAAGCCAAATTCAATTCATCCAAAATGATCCAGTAACCATGACGCATAGCCTGCACCAGAACACCTTCACGGAAGCTCAGCTTTCCACTTACATCAGCCGTATAGGTACCAATATACTCCTGAAGATCCGTGTGCTCATGATTGTTGATGCGCAGACAACGATTTCCACTACGTCGAGCCACATAATCAATCAAACTGGTCTTGCCAGCACTGGTGGGTCCCTGAAGCAAAATGGGCAGCTTGCCAATCGATATGATACGCGCCAAATCCTGCAGATTCTTCTTGACACTTGTTGTCAGTATGTAATGTTCACAGGACTGCAACTCCAGGCCACCTTCCTGTATCCAATATCCCTCGAATTGCAGATAATTCTCTCCCAGCTGCGGCAATGATTGATTCAGCACAGCTTTGGCATTGTGAAGCAATGCATTCCTTATAAGCAACAGCACCATTTGATGCGATTCTGGATCCAGTTGAGTTAGGAAACTCAAACAAAAACTCTCGTACAAATTACGTTCGATGGAGCCGCATAAATTCCTTGCGCAAATCCTTAAGCTGCGGCAGAGCGTACGCAGCGAGTAAACAGGACGATTACCAAGTCCATCGTTCAGCTGTATTTCGGAGAGCTTCCTCAGTGATTTGTATAATTGAACAATGTTGTGCACCGATTTGCGCTGTATGCCCGTGTTGGCTAGATAGTCTCCCACCAAAAGACCCAGATCCGCATCTGTGGTCAGCTCGTCAACAAAGAATTCGGTGAAACGATTGCGTATGCCAACGGGTAAGTCTTTTTTGCCAATATCCGTGTTGGGATTCATGCAGGCAAATATACGAAAGTCAGGATGACGCTTTACGGGCATAAAATCACCACGTTCCAGTAGCACAACTGAACCCTCTGGCTCCAGTATGGTAGACAGACACTCCAAAGTTTCAGCTGAGGCCAAATTGATTTCATCGAGCAGCACCCAGTCTCCGTTGCTAATACTATTCACCAACGAACCGGGTATAAAGGCAAACGATATATTGATACTCTTCTCCAATTGTGTTTGTAGTCTCTGCACTTTCTCGTACAGTGTTTGCCAACGTGGTAACAATGGATTCTGTCTGTGTTCCGGTTTGCTAACAATTCCACTGCTCACGTTCAGCATGGTGCGTATAATGACGCTGTGACGTCCGTTGTTAAAGTGTGTGGCAAAGATTTGCAGAAACTGTTGGTTCTTATCGGCATTGAATGTCTCGCCAAACAAATGCTCAAACTCGTAACGCAGAGGTGCCAGCACATAGTTGAGTTCCACGGGCTTAAAACCGCCAACAAGATCCGAAACATCGGATTGATTGTTCATATTGATTGCGACCAGTTTGTGTTCTGTGCGCTCTGCCAAATACTGCACCGAGGAGGTTTTACCCACACCAGTTTCACCAACCAGAAGCACTGGCTCCGAGTGGTTTACGCAGACAGCAATCCGCTCCAGTATGCAGCTGGCCAAACGAGTAAAGGAGAATGTCGCACGTTTAGCTGCTGGCTTGGAAATAGCCTTCCTTGTCTGCCAGCTGAGCTTTTGTCTTTTTGTTGCACTCTGGTTGTCACTGTACTCTTCTTCCGTCAATTTGGTTGGTAATGAAGCTCGTCCAATTTTAAAGTTTTGTTTACCAAACTCCACATCGGGCTTGTATTCATTGGAAAAATGTTCACAGCGTGACCGAATGATTCCCAGTTTCGCTCCAATATTTGTAATAAGCGCAGTCTTCTCGTTACTCTGTGGCAGATATGAACAGAAGACATCGACGGCGTTTTGGAAGACAAAATAGGCACATTCTGCGCTAGTTACAGTGAACTGTGAATTGGCACGCTGGCACAGTTTGATGAGATCTCGTGTAGACACAAGACGGCCAGAATTGGGCATACCGGACATGGTGACCTGTTCAAAGGGCAGTGCCACATAGTTTTCTGTTGTATCTGCCTTGTCACTGCTCTCTTGTTGTCGCAGATTGTCTGCTGCTGTGTGGTCACCACTGGAGAAGGTCAGAAAGACATCCACGATGCGATTGGCAACAGTTGCCAGTCTGGTATAATTTGTGCTCACAACTTTGCATAGCTCATTGCGAGACAATGGCAAAATGTTAATGGTATACAAATATTTCTCGAGCAAGGAGTACAAAGATTTTTGGCTGGAGTTGCTTGACGATTTGTTTGTGCTATTAAGAATTGAATGTTAAATTATTTTGTTTAAGTAGTTATTAAATTCATTAAACTTACCGCACTGTTACAAATAGCTGAAATCCAGGTTCTATCTTGACGCAATCACGAAAGCCGGGAACGCTTAAATAGTTACGTTCCAAGAGGCTACTCAAAATTGTATAGGTATCTTGGGTGGCTGCATCTAAATCCTCCAACAGCAACCAATAGCCATGCATGACAGCCTGTTTTATATCAAATAAAAACCATAAATTTTAAGTTTGATCAGTTTAGAAGATTATCTTACCTGAGTCAGCACTCCGGGTAGCCAAACAAACTCTCCGGGCACATCTGTGCAACGGTACTGACCCAATAGCATTTTGCTATCGGTTTGATCACCCAATTGTATGCGTAAGAAACCATTACGCTGCGCTAACTCACTGCCATCCTCCAAAACCATCAACTGTTCCAGGGATTCATCAAACACTTTTCGCTTATCACCGGCATTTTTCGCAGATTTTGTTTTCCGTTTCGGTTTAAGTAATTCGTCTTCTTCCTGTGCTAGGGTACGTGCTTCAATCTCTTTTGGCTTAGGGCAAATGCGTCCAGTCTTTCGTGCAAGGTATTCAATCAACGTGGTCTTGCCACATCCAACTGGGCCAGACAGGCATATGGGTTTTGCAGATGCTACACCAAGCGCGATACTTCGTAAATTCACAATTGTTGAGTCCACTTTGACAATTCGATCATAACATCCATCTGTTTCCGTATAGAATTCTTGGTTTTCCTGATTAAATATGGGTAAAAGTACGCCTTCGATATCAGTAACCGACTGGCTGGCTTTATCTAACTTCAGTGTCAGGAGCTGTTCTGGAAAATCGGCTGAGTGATCACAATTCGTGTACATAGGTAGCTCCTGTTGCTTCTCGTATTTTAGCTGCACTTGAGCGGGAATGTGAGCGTTCAATGTGTGCAATTGTGTGGCGGTCATATCCGTTAACATGGCCATTATATGATTACAGTAAAGCTGTGAAAGCTGACAGTCGAAATCGTGGTGTGAGTAGTTGGCCAGAAACTGTGACCAATCCCACAACTCCCGGTAATACGCAGCATCACTTTTTAATAACTGGTAGCAGCACTTTAGGATATCTAAGTCAAAATTCTCAAGGGAACCATTGGACTCTGAGTGTTTCTTCTTCTTTTTACTTGGTATCTGCGCTGAATTCTTGTCACTAGATTGCTGCTGGAATGGTGCTGGCTTGTGGCGAAAGTAGCTCTTTGCGAATCTGTGAATAATAATTAAAAGGATTAGATCCTTGAGACATGCTTAGTATGTACACTTACCTTTTGGCATCATTTGAAAACTGCAACAATTTAGACAGAGCAATACATTCAAGTTTATATTGCTGGGGCTCCTCCGTCGCTGAACATCTCAGTGACATCGTGAGCAACGCAAGCAGTTGCTCCTCAAAGCTCACAGCCAAGGGGACAGTGTAGTCAGGAACTGTTAATTGCTGGCTCAGACTCACAAGCAATTGATTCACATCTTTTTCAGTATACCGCTGTTTAATTGAAAAGAATACAATATACATAGCGTACAAACAATATATTCAAACTAGCTAATGTTGCACGTTGTTCTTACCTTCTTCTTGAGAAATTTCTGCAGGTGGATAACAAACACATCTTCCTGGGGCAGACTGGCAGTCAACTGTAAAAGCTGATGCGTACTGCGACAGAGCCTATTAATGCTTACGTTCATTTCGGTGAGTTTAAAAATTATTTAAAGCCACACCGTAGCTTAAATAAACGTATAAACAATGCGAATTTTTAAAACACGTGCAGTGCAATCGCCCGCTCGTGGTATGACCGCATATTGATAAGCTAAAAATACCAAAATTAAAAAACTCACATTGGCTAGGTGCAACAGTTTGTTTACATTTTCGGGGCGAATGGCGGGCGAAGAAGAAGAGCTAAGCTATAACTGTTTACCATGCAATCCATTCAAAAAGCCGGCTAGGCTAGTTCATTTTTTGTCTTTAACACGAGCAAGTTATATCAATCATGTTTTGTTCGAATTATAAGATCCTCAACATAAATGTTCGCTCACATGCTAGCGACAAATTATCGTTTCCGCAAATTAAACAACCACAGTTTGTTGGCGACTACAGTTTGTCGCCTGATGGGGATTTTGAGAATTCGGGAGCACGAATTCGCTTTTTGCCTGAATTGCCGCAAAACCTATCTCATTTTTCCGTAAAGACAAGCGAAGATATTCAAACAGATGGTAATGATGAAGGGACGACGGAAATCTACTTGGACAATATGTTCTACTTTTTGGCATCTTCACAAGAAAGATTTCAACTACAGGCGGACATTGATATTGTCTGCACGCGGGATGTGTTGCAGGCGCTTATGTGTTCGCCCTATGATTATAAAAATAACTGGACAATTGTCGCAAGCAAATATCGTAATACGATCTACATGTGTCAGGTACACAACACAGAAAGCACGGGAGCCGCCTCTTCATTTGACTTTGAGAAGTTGAAAATGAATTTGAAATCCATGTCATTGAAAAAATTGCGGCAAAACTGTATGGTGGCCATGGGTAACTATAATCCTAACTAATTATACTTTACACTAATAGAACACTCCATGCAGATAACGATATTGTGCAGCCTGGTACTTATCTTCAAAGTGAAGAGTGCGGCCAATACTACGGAGTATTCACCATGGATATTTGTGGCATTAGGCTATTGTTTGATGCCCCAGTTCTTGCCCAGCAATCGAAAAATTCCTTGTAAGTTCAGTTAAGTTTAAAAACTATGATGTTTGTGTTTCTGATTCGTTGTATTCTTTTTCCCTATGAAGCATTGGTGCCCCAAAAACGTTTGTGGATCTGCAGTTGCGTTTGGATACCATGACTCGTGCCGAATGGGCAGCTCACAATCGTAATGAAGTGTTGGTCTGGTGGGTGCAATGCTTTCTAGTTGACATTAAAAACATATACATTGCCTACCATGATGCCGAAGCATCTGTAAACCGAATTAAAAATACCAAAGTACGCGACCTGTGGGAGGAGTGCGTAAGTGTTATCAACTTTTTTGATCTTAAATAAAATAATAACTAGGTATTTTTCCATATCATAGAAGAACGATTGGTCTGCCAATTTGTGTGCCAATTTTCTAGCACGCTTCTTGGGCATTGTAAAGAAGCTAATGACTCCCATCGATAATGCCAGCGCTGTATATTTGTTTGAATACGACGCGAAGAACGGAGTCATCACCTATAAAGTTGCTGAGGAATGTAACGAACATTCCTTTATACCCGATTGGTTTCGCAATTTGTTTGATGAACCGATGGAACATCTCAACACTGAAATTAGATTCAGATATTGACGTAGATTTATGGCCAAATGACGTTAACATGGGTAATATTTAATAAGATTGCCATCACAATGCGATAACGTATATATATAATATGTATACGTTTATTTGAAGAGATAAATTCATTTCTATTATTAAGTTAAAAGGTATTTCAATCGGAAAATATTAACACTCTAATCAAATAATACTATATATTGTTAAGAAGAGAATTTCTTTAAGTTTTATTGACAGTATTAATTGAATTAAAAGAAATCATCACACTGTGAAATAATTTAATACAAGTTTTATGGTTTTGTTTGTTTTGTTTTTGTTGCTGTTCGCTGAGAATGCATTCGATTTTACAAAAATATGGAAATGCTACATAGTTACAAACTAATTTAGACGTATGTACGCAGTCGGCCGTTTACAGCTCGGTCTTCTTGGCCTTACCGCTGCGGTCGTAGCTCTTGAGCTCAGACGTGGCCTCCTTGGCAATGTACTTAATGAAATCGTCAAGTTCGCGACCGCCATTGTAGCTAACGGGCTTGTTCTTCGAATCCTTGGGCAGCCAGAAGAGCGTTGGGAAGCCGCGCACATTGAACTCTGGTGGCACATCGTTTGCTGTTGCATCCATTTTCACAATAGCAACTTCCTCATCCTGCAGTTTTTCAGCCAACTCATCGTAGATGGGTGTCAATTTCTTGCAATGACCACACCATGGGGCATAGAACTCGACCAGCGTATCTTTGCCGTTGTTGATGACAACCTCATCGAAGTTCTTGGCAACAGCCACCTTAACGGGCGCATCGTTGGACTCTGGCACAGGTTCGCTCTTAATGAATGGCTCCAATTCGTTGGCCAACAGCTTCTCGACAAAATCATTAAGGCTATCAACTGAGAACTCTTCCTTCAGGGCGTACTTGAGATTCTTGGCATCGCGGGCCAAAATTACAGGCTTATCACCGACAAAGTCATAGCCGTATTCATTCAACTCATGCTGGAAATCATCCTTGGAGCTGATAGCAAAGCTGATTTGGCCAACAAACTCCTTGGCCACCTTCAGCACACGGTTACGCCAGTAGTTGGTGCCCTTAGGGTTCTTAACATAATCGACAGCATAGTAAGCGGTGATCAAAGGATTTTGGAAGTCACGAGAAGAGTCCTGGGTGCGATGTCCAACCAAACCATGACTACACAAAACGAATCGTTAGTTAACAGAGCACAAAAATAAAGAACATTTACTTACTAATTCTCCTTGATGAAAGTGGTCAGATCAGATTCTGAGCTACCCTCAAAATCAACGGTGGAAGACTCGAATTTATTGCTCAAATGTGGGGCGCGGATTAGCACAATCTTATCGCTGTATGGAATAAACGAAAAAGTTGCATGTAAATAAGACAGTAAACAAAATGTAGATTAGACTTGACAATAAACTGTAGTCTACAATTAAGACAATTATTGAATTACATATGTTAGGTAGATCGAATAAACTATTTTTATATCCTAACTACAATGAGTAATAACTATTTATTAATCTTAAAAAATATATGAAACAAAAAAAAAAAAAACCAAAAGAACCCATCTTGAAACTTGCTTATGCGTCCCACTTCATTCTGACTTACGTTTCGCCTTGCTTCTTCAGCACTTCCGCATTGTCACTGTGTCCAAAACGATATTTCTCGCGGTTCTTGTCGGCAAACTTCAGGAATACCTTGGCCAACTTAGAGTCAATGTCGGTGAAGTAGCCAAAGATTGTGGTATCCTTTGTGTCGAGGAATTTAATGAGTTCTTCGACGCTGCGCACTTGCTTGGAAGCGGGTCCAACTTGAGCACGCATGTACTTGGCAATGCCAGCAGCTTCGCGTGGTCCATTGTAGTCCTGAGAGACTTCATCGTTACGGAATATCTTGAGAGTAGGATAACCGTTAACTGAATACTTGCTGCAAGTATCCTTGCCGGCCTCGGTACAATCAACCTGAGATGGAATAACAATTAACATATCTTATTAAAGTTCCGATGTTAAGAATAGAAAATCACAATTTACCTTGGCCAACTTAATTGGAGGATCATCGTCCTTGATGAGCTCAGCCGCCTTGGCGTATTCAGGCTTCAAGCGCTTGCAATGACCGCACCTATAAAAATCATAAGAGAAACACTTTTATAGAAGACACGTCAGAACTATCCAGACTTATAATTAATGTTGTTTTCGTGTTTGTAGCGATAGTGATTAAAAACTCCCAAAAACAGAACTATTGTGTAGCAAATTTTGATTACGACCCTTCGTTCTTATCGAGGCAGAACCGAATTGTATACCTTATCATACAAGCTACTCAAACGACTCAATTAAATAGGCTGTTCTGAGCTTTATGCAGCTGATAAGACCCGACGTCTCTATGTGCCGCTAGATATGCTACCAGTATTTGCTTATTATTTGGAAAACTGCCGGCCGGCATCGCGAGCAACATTTAATTTTATTTTCTTTGTCTACTAACGCATGAGCACACACACACACACACACAAGCATGTGTATTCACAGCCAATTGGGAAGTTCATTACTTTATGCAGACAAGTTTACAGATTTCTTTACATACAAATACACGCACATAAATATATACATCATATGTATGTATGTGCATAGAAATCTCTGTGTATGCATGTACGTACGTGTACAATCTCCCTCTAAAATGGCCGACACACAAGTTAATCCCTATACAACTTTTTTTCCGCTGACGTGTACCTTTGATTCCGGTTAAATACGCCACAAAAGCAATAGGGTATAAAAGTAATGACGCAGCAAAGCAATTAACCAATTTGCGATTGCACGTCAGTTGGTGCCACGCCCACTGTGCACTTACCAAGGTGCATAGAACATAACCAATGTTGTTTCATGCTGCTTTAAAGTTGACACAAAATTATCATCACCGAGTTCCAGAACATCTTGTTCGGCGCCGGTAACGATCGCGATAAAACCAAGTACGACAATTGCAGCTACTGGTCGCCACATCATTTTATTAGGATTTTATTTAATAACTAGAAAAATATTTTATGAAAATGTTCCAAACACCGCCTGCTTTCGAATTATACGTCCAGGCCGGTCGAATGCTTTACGAGAATTGAATGAATTCCTTTTCAATATGGTTAAGGCCACGTCATTGACATTTTATAACACTGTAGTAACTCCACTTTTAACATAATATGCTCCACACACAACATAATTGTTCTCTGTTCCATAACATTGTGTGTATTTGTACGGTCACACTAAAAGCCGGCGACCTATCGATATATTCGATAGTGTCAATTCAACCCTAAACCGCCACGCTTGCAGTAACGAGGCTACAAGTTTCCTGTCCTGCCGAACTCTCGTTCACTTTGTTCGAGTCTGTCGCCGGATTAGCATAGACTTTGTGATTTCTCATTCAATTTATTCGAGAGTAAGTTCTGTTACCAAGTGAAAAAATTTTTTAGTGCAATTAGTAATTGAAATATATGCAATTTACTTGCATAGTGCAATCGATGATTAGTTTATAAACAAATATGCAATTGGACTTTAAATTTCTGTATATTTGCTATCATGTGTATATATGTGTGTGTACTCTCTCTAAAATAACCTATGCGATACAAAGTGAAAGGTGGTGACGAAGACCCAAGAGCAAACACGTGGCAAGCGCCACATTAGAAAATGGCACCACAAAAATATGTTTATACTAAATAAAACAATTGACTATGAGTCACCTGAATTCTGCAATATGGTGTAATTGCTTGCTGGTCACGCCACGCCCACATGTGCGTGGCAAACCTAATTTGGTTATGAGATTAACCAATTGAAAGCTCTTGAATTGTTAACTTGCATCTGTGCAACATGTTTTATTTTGTAAAACAACAGGTTGTTCCAAAAAGTCGCATTAAAAAGTAAATTTTACGTGTGCCGAAAACGTGGTTTTTTTGCATGCGCAAAATTTCCGGCCTCTATACGTATGGGCATAGAATTTCAAGATGGCGGCGCCACTCACAAAGCGATGGTGCGACTGTTTCTGGAACTACAACAAATTCAAATGATTTCAGCAATTCAGCATTATATACATAAATGACAAAATACATATCAAAATTTTAGTATATACCTGTTGAAGATTTAACATGTGAAATTCACTATCTTGTACATCAGCTTGTCCAAGATGGCCGGCCCAGCATTGCACTTAAATTTTTCGTGATCATTGCCTCTCTTTCACACTGCACAATCTCAACTTGATCGTTTGGTTGTCGTTGTCAGTATCATTGCCCTGTCGCCATTTTAAATTGCTCTCTCTGTCTCACACTCTTGTGCTACTAAAGCGGCCGGCAACAGCGTCATGCACTCACACACACACATTGCCACATGCCTAGATTAAATTTGCTGGAATTTTCCTTGTTCATTTGTGTTGGCGTAGGTGTGTATGTATCCGACATACACATTATTTTTACTCATCAACTACTCGATTTTCTATGATGATAAATATTCAGTTCTGCTACTGAAGACTTTTGACGAAAGCAAAAATACCAAAATCACTGAAAGAAATTCGAGTATAATTAAGTTTTAATGTAGGCATTTTGTTAATTTAATTTTTCTCGCTCTTTGCACGTTTCTTTTTGTTGCCAGTTTCGTTTGTGCCTTTGTTACACACACACACACAATTCCACCACCGATACATGCGGCGGCGGCAATACCTAACCTCAACGCTGAGAACCCGCAGCGAAGTAAAAGTCTGTGAAATGCGTACGCAAACACGTTTTTATTTGAGGTTAGGTTGAACTGTTGGCACGCAAACCGAAGCAAATTGATAAATTTAATCAAATGTTGGCAAAAACTAATTTAGAGACTTAAAAAAAATTATATGTATATACCCACATTTTCTAATAACTAATGTTTGGCCTGTTAATTATTTTTTTTGCTAACAAAATTTGTTTACCCATCTGTTTCTTCCCAATTTGCCGACTGTTGTACCTGTGTAAACCCATTTATACACACGATTACACCTGATGCACGCTGATCCCAAACCAACAACAAAATGACCTATAGCTATCCTATAAGCCAACATGGGTAAGGAAAAGATTCACATCAACATTGTCGTGATTGGACACGTCGATTCCGGCAAGTCCACCACCACCGGTCACTTGATCTACAAGTGCGGTGGTATCGACAAGCGTACCATTGAGAAGTTCGAGAAGGAGGCTCAGGAAATGGGCAAAGGTTCCTTCAAGTACGCATGGGTTTTGGATAAATTGAAGGCCGAGCGTGAGCGTGGTATCACCATTGATATCGCCCTGTGGAAGTTCGAGACTGCCAAGTACTACGTCACCATCATCGATGCTCCTGGCCACAGAGATTTCATCAAGAACATGATCACTGGTACCTCCCAGGCTGATTGTGCCGTCTTGATTGTTGCTGCCGGTACTGGTGAGTTCGAGGCTGGTATCTCCAAGAACGGTCAGACCCGTGAGCACGCTCTGCTTGCCTTCACCCTGGGTGTCAAGCAGCTGATCGTTGGTGTGAACAAGATGGACTCTTCTGAGCCACCATACAGCGAGGCCCGTTATGAGGAAATCAAGAAGGAAGTGTCTTCCTACATCAAGAAGATCGGCTACAACCCAGCGGCCGTTGCTTTCGTGCCCATCTCCGGATGGCACGGCGACAACATGTTGGAACCATCAACCAACATGCCCTGGTTCAAGGGATGGAAGGTGGAGCGCAAGGAGGGTAACGCCGATGGCAAGACCCTCATCGATGCTCTCGATGCCATCGTGCCACCATCCCGTCCCACCGACAAGGCCCTGCGTCTGCCCCTGCAGGATGTCTACAAAATTGGCGGTATTGGAACAGTACCCGTCGGTCGTGTGGAGACTGGTGTCCTGAAGCCCGGTACCGTTGTTGTCTTCGCCCCAGCCAACATCACCACTGAGGTTAAGTCCGTGGAGATGCACCACGAAGCCCTCACCGAGGCCGTTCCCGGTGACAACGTTGGTTTCAACGTTAAGAACGTCTCCGTTAAGGAGCTGCGTCGTGGCTACGTTGCCGGTGACTCCAAGGCCAGCCCCCCCAAGGGCGCTGCCGATTTCACCGCTCAGGTCATCGTGCTGAACCACCCTGGCCAGATTGCCAACGGCTACACCCCAGTGTTGGATTGCCACACTGCTCACATTGCTTGCAAATTCGCTGAGATCAAGGAGAAGGTCGACCGTCGTTCCGGTAAGACCACCGAGGAGAACCCCAAGTTCATCAAGTCTGGTGATGCTGCCATCGTCAACTTGGTGCCCTCCAAGCCTCTGTGTGTTGAGTCCTTCCAGGAGTTCCCTCCTCTGGGTCGTTTCGCTGTCCGTGACATGAGACAGACCGTCGCTGTCGGTGTCATCAAGTCCGTCAACTTCAAGGATGCTTCAGGTGGCAAGGTCACCAAGGCCGCCGAGAAGGCCACCAAGGGCAAGAAGTAGCTGGTTTCCATCGATAACAACAACAAAATGAATCAGCAGCCACAACTCACCAACAGCAGCAACAACAACAAGCACAACAGTAGTAGCACACAAGAAACACCTGTCCCGGGCAAGATGAACGATAAGATGATGTTCCAACAAAAGCAAAAGTTTAATTTTTTCCATCGCAAAGAATTTCGTCGGATACGAATGCCAAGCGCCGTCGAAGCTGCATAAGACGATTGAGTGGATGATGAGGAGCAGCAACAGAAGAATAAGACGAAGACTTTTACAACCCCTCAATCTTAAGTTTACTACCTAACATATATGATATTATAATAAATTGATTTTGTTATGGTATTATATTTAGTTCGTGTAATTGCGTAGCAGTAGCGCAGGCGTATAAGCATTTACAGTTCGTGTATTCATTTGTTTAAATTAAAATTTTGGTTTCTAATCTTATCTTTTATTTTTGCACACTACTCTGTACACTATATTTGAAACAAAACCACACTAGAAGAAAAAGATAAATTTATTTACAACAAATAAACCGCAACTTTTGTATTTATTTTCTTTTTTTCCCCCAATTTGGGCTTCGCTTTGTTTTAGTGGTTTTTATTTGCTTTTTATTGTCCTATCGTTTTTCGATTTGACGTCAAATATGAAACAAGTACAAACAATACAAGAGAGAACAGTACAAGGAAGAAATGCAAACAATACAACAAACTATACCTCATTTACTTGAAATAAAGAGAATAACTGCAACTTGGAAAATATGGTTCTTTATTTTCCGGATTGTTAATGGTCTCAATAACTCAAAATTCATAAAAAATTGTAAGTATGAAAATAAATTATTACTCTTCTATATTGGAAGGTTATTTGGATTTTGTCGGATAATTCGACTTCTTTCGCTGAGAATTTAAACCACGGCATCATCGTCGTAATTTTGACCGATATCCAAATAAAACTTAATTACGATTACTTGTTCATCACGAGAGTCGGATCTTTGTAGCAAATTCTACGCATATTGGAATTGCTGGGCGGGTCACCTCGTGGACTCTCGTATCGAATGCCATAGGGCGTGACGATGGCGCTTTTCATATAGTATTTTGAGAACTTTTGAACTTGCATTGCCGTAATGCTATCCAGTACCCAGTTCGCTGTGAGGTAGTACCGATCGTCGTCTGCCCTTCGCTTGTCGCCAATGATGTACTTGGCTTTATAGCGATTATCAGTTAATTTGGCACCGCCAAGCAAAAGGAGTTCTTTGATGTTATTGAATGTTATGGGACGACACAAAGACGATACGTAAAAGGTGTCCATATACCGGAAAAGCTCACAACGATAGGATGAACCAAAAGCTTGACGTTCGGTGCGGCAAATCTGAGGAACATAATGCAACATTATTTTTTAAATGCATAGTATTATGAATTAACCATTTTTTGTAGACTCACCTCGATGGATCTTGAGAACGAGGTTAGCTCATATTTTTCCTCGTTTAACCATCTGTTAGCCTTCACGGAGTCCAGAATCCAATTGTAGTTTAGAATCCACACTCCGCGCATAAGACCACGCAACAAATTCAGCGTGCGACGCGGCTCCAAGCTTACTAGGTGAGTTGTTCGCCTAGTTACAGTGGGATCAATTCGCATTCCACGTAGTTGACGTACGGCCTGAGATTGCGTGTTAAGAACAGAGGACGACATCAATAAACGAATAGTTAATGTTTTCCAAATCAAATTAATACAAAACTAAAGTTTGTTTTTTTTTTTTGTTTTTGCAATATTGATATGTAGTTTATTTGCGTGAAATTAAACGAATTTGTTTTTGTTTTACGTTTAACGACTAATCTGCGTGTTTAACTATGTTTTGTCAATAATTACTGAATTTGTGATGGATAGAAAATCTAACTAAACTAAAGTAAATTGTATAATTTGAAGGCTCTTAAGATTATATGAATATTAAAATGCGCGCTAACAGAGGCATAGACGCTTAAAGCCATGGGCCTTGAAACTTTAAATAATTACAATGGGAAACATTTGTATAATATTATAACTACAGCTAAAGTAAACAAATAGCTACACTATACAATAAAAAAGTACAATTTTTGTCGTTTAACGTTGTGCAGCCGTATTACGAACCTTATGAATATTCTGCACCTCATCTCTATGCATATTGGTATGTACGAGAGTTTTTATAATAATTTGTCTCTTTGATGCTGGTTTCTTACTAATTGGCGTGTCGGATGAACTGTCCTTAATAATATCTTTGCTCTGTGATTCGTTAGTCGTGGTACTATTTTCTAATTTTGATTCCACTGTTACCATCGGCTTAGGTGTTGCTGTTGGTGTTGCTGCCAGAGTTCGTCGACGCTTGATGGTGCTGGAAACAGTTCCGACTTCAATGGCAGAGCTTTTGCGAGCTTGTCTCGCTGATTTTGGTGGTGATACAACAACCTCGTCATTGGGAGTAAACAAGCGTCTCATTTTTGGCTCTGTGACTTTGTCGTCTGCCGGAACGTTCGTCGTCACTGCCTGCAGCGGCGCGAAGGGAGGACATTGACCTAGCTCGGATGCGTTAGCTGATGCAAGAAACTGATTTTCAGAAGCACTATTCATCTGATTAATGCGTTCTTTGGCCAATTCTAAATCCACATTAAATAAACTGCGTCGTCGATTCGACTCTTTAGAGTTACTGCTTCTTGGCAACCGCGTAGAACTGAATACTGGCGTTTTGTCTTCAAAACTGTCCGGTGATGTTTTCGTAGTTACAAAGCTGTCTAGTGATGGCTGGGCCTGGACACTGTTCTGCCAACTTTTATCCATATATGGATTGACATTTTCATCATATTCACTAACCTCCAGGGTTTTAGCGGCGTACACGGTGCGCCGTCCTTTGGACTTACAGATAATATGAGCATAGGATGGGCTCATTTCCATTTCTGGATTTTCGTAATTCGTTTTGTTACTCATTGTTTCTTCGGCAATTGATTGAATAGATGGCTTTTTTAATACTCTTGGTGTGCTTATATCCATAGACATAGAGGAAGTGCTACGTCGACGAATTACATTTGCCGGTGTCTGTTCTGACAATGATGAAGTCGACATGTCGCATTGATATGATGACCTACGACGTGTTTTACGTTCTGTTGTCTCATTTACTGGTGTTCTGGGCGTATTACTTTCTACAACATCCATTGTTTTTGACAAACTTAATAAGCTGCGTCTTCGTGTCATACGCGGCTCGAAGTGCTCTTTCTCTTTGGCCAAATCTGGTGTACTTGGTATATGCATCGAGCTGCTACGGCGAGTTGTCCTTGCTGGGGTAGAAATACGATTCATTTCTGATGTAACTGAATTCTGTAGAGATTTCTTCTTTTCACTATCCTGATTAAAGTCTAAGCTCTTCTGAGCAGCTGGCTTTTCGTGTGTAACATCTCCCATTTCTCTGCGATCTGCGATAAATGGTGTTGTTTTGTTTCCCGAAGCGTCCAGCTGTTTATTTGCCGCTTTCAGTGGCGTAAAGAAACCATTGTTCATTCTGTGAAGAATTTAAGTAAATTATAAGTTTTAAATTCAATTTAAGCGGGATTGATTAATTATTCACCTGTTGAGCAGTTGTGTGGCCGGCGATTCAAAGTTCCCGCCACCACCAAGGTGCTTCTTCTGACTTAATGGCTTAAAGAAATCTGTTATTACATTCTATAAAAGAGAAAAATAACGTTAAATTGCTAGCACTTCGTTTTTTGTATCAAACTTTAACTAACCGTTGGCGTGGATATACCACCAGCTGGTAAACGATGCTTGTCCAAATTTTCCATATCCCTAATATTCGTCGGAGTTCCTTGTCTTTTCCGGGAACGCTTATTTAATTCTGAGTCTGGTTGCATACAGCGTAGACGCTGTAAGAGATTTAAAATAGACAAGATGTTTAGTGATTGGCCAAAAGCAAAGTCAACTGATAAAGCGTAGTTATTGCCGTAGTTACTGGTGCTGCCATGCTGCTGCTGCCATGCTGCTGCTTCTCTTTCTGTCACTCAGTTTTAGCTAAAACCACTGTTTTATTTGTTTATAATCTACGTGATATCAGCGTCGTGTTGCTGACTCTTGTGTTTATATTAGCGCTCGTCTTTATCTGATTTGTGCTCTCTTTTTTGGACAAAGGTGATGCTTACACTCTCTTTTAGCGAAAATTGCAAGTGCATACGCATAGAATACATATTTCATTAAATTATTATTTGCAAATTAATATGCAATTATTAAATATTTCATTTTCAATATGTAATTGCGCCTTCAAATTAAGAAATTAGTTTTTCATCGAGTAGATGTGGCAACATTGGTTGTGACGCACGTAGCCCTGGTTCTCTCACTGCGCAAGCGCAGTTTTGAGTAGCAAAACGCAAAAAGAGCAACCCCCGCCGTCATATAAAAATTGCTTCAATTCGGCCGACAGAGTCAGTCTGCGGCTCATTCATTACTCTTGTCGTCGCGCTCAATTCGCTGCACCAAATAAAATACAACTAGAAGAACGAATTACAACGAACAGTATTACTCTGATAGTACAAAGATTTCAATAAACTACAAACAATTCCATACATCCGCAACGGCAGTGATAAGCAACAAGTGTGTCCCTGCCCCCCGAAAGATTGAACGAGCATAAATAATACGTTTGAATCGACCTGGAAAGCAAAACAACAAATCCGAAAACTGTTTCAAAATTGTTTGTATGGCGATTTCTATCAACGAAAATACACAACAAAAACAGACGAAAGAAGAGAATCTTCAGTGCTAAGAACTGAGAACGTGGCACTTCACACATTGCAAGTAAACAAACGAGGAGGGACGGCATTTGTCTCTCGGTCTTCGTCTTCTGCTCTGCGCCAAACCTAGGAAAATAATTAAGAAAACTTGTTTTCCTCCCCAACAGACTGACATTACAGCCAGCCAGCGAGCGATAACGCTTTAGCGAACATCAATTATAATACAAAAAAGAACGAACTGCTGCAGCAGTAATTATAAATAGCAGCGCCAGTCAGAGACAAGCACCAGAGCGTGCAGGTCAGCTTTAAACTGAACAAAAAACAAAAAATAAAATAAACAAAGATGATACCTGGTTATGGACCCGTAACACAAGCCCTTCTGGGCACGCTACTCACCTGGGGCCTCACGGCCGCCGGTGCAGCGTTAGTTATATTTGTGCGCGGCAATCAACGAAGATCGCTGGATGCAGCATTGGGTTTTGCAGCAGGCGTAATGATTGCAGCCTCATTTTGGTCGCTCCTCAAACCGGCTATCGAAATGGCCGAGTCCTCTCAACTGTATGGAGTCTATTCATTTCTGCCTGTTGCCGGTGGCTTTCTGCTTGGTTCGATCTTTGTCTACGGCTGTGACAAATTGATGTCGTATCTAGGCCTAAATAGCACCAACATGATGATACAGATGACACAAGGTAAAGACAAGGCTGCAATTGCAATTGATGAGTCGAAACAGAATGGTGCCAGCGCACGGCATGTATCCAAGAGTCTAGATAGCTTCTCCGACTGTCTGAGTGTGCAGCACAGTGGCGAGTCACGACGTCGCAAGAAGGGCAGCATCAGCGATATGGAACAATGTACATATACCGCAGAAGCAGCTGCCGAGCAGCAGAGAGCACAGGAGGCGCTTTCCCAATGGAAACGTATCATGTTACTGGTTGTGGCCATTACAGTGCACAATATACCCGAAGGATTGGCTGTGGGTGTCAGCTTTGGTGCTGTGGGCACAACGAATTCATCAACCTTCGAGAGTGCCCGCAATCTGGCCATTGGCATTGGAATACAGAACTTCCCCGAGGGATTGGCTGTCAGTCTGCCCCTGCATGCAGCTGGATTTAGCGTTATGCGAGCATTGTGGTATGGACAACTATCTGGCATGGTGGAACCTATCTTTGGCGTTCTGGGAGCCGTTGCAGTGACATTTGCCAACTTAATATTGCCATATGCACTGTCCTTCGCTGCTGGCGCCATGATCTACATTGTTGCGGATGATATATTGCCGGAGGCACATGCTAGTGGAAACGGTACTATCGCCACGTGGGGCACAGTATCTGGTTTCTTGATAATGATGTGCTTGGAAGTTGCACTCTCCTGATGTGACTCTAAACCATTCCCTGTCAACACGGTCTTCATTCCCAACCTCATCTGACACACAAGTTCCTTCTTTAAGGTACGAGTAAGCAAGGGACTCACAAATCATTATTGTGTAAATTTTGAATTTCGAACGTACTTAAAATGCGCATTTCTTCTATGTAAATAGCAACAGAACAGGCTTTACTTTACGATATTCCATAAATATGTCTAGTACTCTTTTAGATTCATGTATGTACATATGTGTAGTCTATGTGTATGTATGTGTTGTGTACATACATATAACGAACGGATTTGTTACAATCTCAGAAAACGTTGCCTATAGCGCGTTTAACGCCAGTCCAAAAACAAAAAAAAAAGAGTAGGAAAAACTAGAGAAAAAAAAAAAACACAATACCCTAAGTATTTTTATATAAGTATAAGTAACTTGTATGCATTGCCTTTACTAGCAAGTTATATAAATGAGTTAATATATATATTTCTTTGTATGTTAACTATGTATGTACATATGATTCTTGTGAAGCGCCGGTAAACAGACGTGCATGTGTAATAGGTTTTAATTTGTCATGCGTTGATCACAGCGTGTCTTTTAAAACTGTCGTAATGTTTAAGTTATAAAACATAATGTATGTGTACATTCCTATAAATATACTGATATATAAATTGCATTTGTTTCCTTGTAGACCATGATCATGCTAGGCGCGCCCTGATCTCTTACCGAACAGCTACGCTCCAACAAACTGCTCTGATAAGCAAAAGACAAAACACAAGTTACACGCAAATTAAATTAGATAACCCAATACGCAAGTAACCAAAAACAACAAGAAAAAGAACAACAATTGCAAAGTGGTTGACATTTGTTTTCCTTGATAAGAATCTGTCAGGCAAAAACCCATTTCAAAACAGTATGTACTAAATTGAATACGTGAACATGCAGACGGCACTCTCGCGGCAAGCCTTAGGGGCGATTTCTGCGATTGCTGTTTAAAAATACTCATTTAATACCCTGTACATGACTGATAGGGAAAATTATATTCTGAGTATACAGCTAGCTACTATTCGACTGGTAATTTCCAATACTGGTTTGTATCTGAATAAATTTGAATAAAACATGAAATAATTGTTCGTCGAATAAGTAACTTGGGAAGATCTGCTACTGCATATGGAATGCAAGATTTTGCAACAGTTGCCATGTGAATATAAAGTATCAGGTCAAAGTTTTGTTTCGAGTGGAAGCTTTATTGAGGTCTACTCAATTTGTATAGCCAAGTTCCGTATGCATATCTCGGCTATCAGCGAGCTATTGATAACGCGGCGCTTCAAAAGCGTTATCAATGAGTGTAGTGCGTGAAAAACCTAATCAATTTTTTTTTTCAGAGTTTTTATATACGTATGTAAGTATATCTGAGGATTTATGAACGCAATAAATCGATTAAATAGCTACTAGTATTGAGTGGTTTTAGGACAACCAGAGTAATAAAATCTTGAAAATTTACAATATAAATCTTGTGGGTACTTTGTATGAATACTTACGGCCATTTTTCCATACAACTCTGGGTGTTCATACAAATGAAGATTACTAATGGGAAACTGTTGTGGATCACAGAGCCGTCGCTGCACCTTACATGCCTCAATCCATAATATAGATACAATAGGAATATTCCAACTCTGGGCTCGCTTATACGTCGACATTAGGCCGTCTTTGAAAACAACATGGGTGGTATTACTGGTAAACAGAAGAGTTTTGTATACAGATTAAAGGAGTTGACAACAATTTACGTCTAGAGTTTAGCTTACCGCAGCAGGCGATCATTCACTTGGGCACCTAACTTGGCAATGATACTCTTTACTCCTTCTGAACGATTGTCATTGCCTGTGCGCACCTCGACGTAGATTATGACGTCCTTTAAAATTTCTGAAAGTGTTGGTAAGGCATATGGATGTCGCTCTTCTTCTGTTATGATACTTTGCTCGTCGTGAGGTACATCAAACACGTGTGCTCGGTTGGGGCTTCTACAACGATGGGCGCGCAAAAACGCGATATTATATAGTATATATATTGAATACATAGGATATTTGAAATTACTTACCTAATCGCACGCATTGCACGCACGCGTTGGGAAGCACTAGGGCTATTCGAATTTTCATCCCGCTGCAGGCGAAATAAATTTGGATCCTGTTGATGCATCATTCTAGGTATGTGTTCGACGGGACTAACAGGTTTGTTATTAGAATGAGCCTTAGGCGTAATCAGCATATGCACTATCGCTGGGGATGTGTTGAAATTAAATGAAACACTTGATAGCGAGACAGTGTTCTCCGCACAACAACCATCTACTATTTTCTCTGAAAAATAATAACACACACACATTATGTATTAATTATCAATGTTACAAGAACTGTGCTGCATCAACATACTTTCTGCCATCTATCTAAATACTTCTTTAATTTAAAAGCTGTTTCTAATAACTGGTAAATACAACAAATTTGGAAATCTAAAAATGTGTGTAGGACATCTTTTTTAAATACAAAGCTAACCTGACCCACTAAAAATGCTATCTTTGAATGCCAACGGAATTTGGTTAATTCCATTGCTTTCTCTGTAGATATTTCATGTTATCAAAATTGGTTTACCTCGGCTCAGAATCGATTTTAAGGCGAAATAAAACTTTTGTTTTTATTTGTTATTTAAATTTTATTTACAAAACTATCCACCAAATTATATTTAGGCGGCTGCTTGGCGTTAGAGAACAGATTCACGGTTGTAAAGACCGTCTAATCGATCCAGGAATGATATTTTACATATTATGTTAACTTAACAGCAACTGTTGAAACGTTATCGATGTTATATCATTATCGATACTTACTTGACTGTTTGGTCACCCGATACTTTCAAAATAAAAAACAAATGAATACATTTTAAAAAATAATTTGTGATAATATGATGTGTTCACATATATTTATTATATATTCGATCTTATTTACATATGAAATTTATTTACAGGAAATAAAACAATAAAAGTTACATGCCTAAGGTAGCAAACAATTTGCCTATGACATATTCGCACACACACTGTTCTTTCATTTCAAAATGTGCGCATTTTGTGCATTCCATTTAGTGTGCCCATTCACTTATTATTGTGCACAACTCGACTCTAGGACGTTCTCAGTCTTAAACGATTTAAAAACTATGGCAAAATTTTAATTAATTATTACAAATTGCATAATCATTAAATCTCTTCTCTGGTGTCTAATCATAAAACCGCAGTAAATTAGTAAATAAGTGTTAATGCGTATTATTAACAAATACGCCCAAAAGTATGCTGACAAAAATGGCTGCATTTCGCATAATTTATCACATAAAACTGAGCGAAATGCACTCCACACTGGACACTGGACCAAATTTAAAACGAAGACTTTGACTAAATACTTTGTAAAATAATGCTAGGCGATGAATAAATTAGAGCCAGCTCGCGCAGCTCATTCTGAAAGTAGAAAAGAAAAAGAGATTTTGGTAAATGACAATTACTGGAGCGGATTTGTGGATTTTTCTCAACCTACCATGTGCGCTGATCAGACTACGTGCATCCCAGAGTGACAGCTGCGACTGTGATAGCCGGTGCTGCTGTGGATAGAGCTTGTACGGGAAGTACGAGTGATGGAACGTGGCAATCGGAATTGGCGCCGCCGTCTGTGGCGGCTGCTGTTGCTGCTGCTGCTGTTGCTGCGAGGCCAGCAGGAACTGATGATGCTGCGCCGATATCTTACGCGAGATCTTCGGCTCCTTTTTGGGCTTACTGGCACACTGATGCTTGGATGACTTGATGAAGTTGGGTATGCGCGCCAAGAGGCCGCAATAGTAGGGATCATCTTGTTTCTTGCGCTGCTGCGTGTTCTTCGAACGTTTCTTTTCCGCATAGACGGGTGTCATAGATGCAGCAGCTTCGTAATCCGGCTGTAAACGGAATAAAAGTGGCGTTAAGTATCAACAAAGGATAGCTTTGACAATTGTGACTTACCTTTGGGACATACGGACTCTCGTTAAGGAATGCCGCACTGAAGACACTGCGTCTGCCCTTGCTGGAATTGCTCGAGTTCTGCGAATCATCAGAGGCAGCCGGCGTGGGGTAAATAAGTCCAACTTGACTTTCAATGGTCGAGTACGGATCTTCGATGGAATGTGTCAGTGGCACACGCATGCCAAGCGCATCCAGTGACTTGGGCAGCGACTGCAAGCGATTCTTCAGCATATCCATCGCAACCACATTGACCACCATTATCCACAGTGGGGTATTGATTAGATTATTATTTGACTTGACCAGCGACACTGCCGACAGGCACTGCCGCTCCAGGCGACTGCGTTCCGGATAGCTGCGTGCGAATTCTCGATTGATATTCGTCTGGAACTTCTTCATGTCAAACAATTTGGCCGAGGTGCCGGCCGTGAGAGACATCTGTGGCATTTGTATAATGTCGGCACCAATCACAGTCTCCTCATTGGCCAGCGAGGTGTTGTTCACATAGATGCTGCTCTTGCCGTAACGCTTGATGAATATGTTGCCAGTATCGTCCATTTTGATCTTGAAACCATCACCGATGCTCTTCTTGATCACCTTTGTTTCTGCATCTCGCATTGGATTCTCGAATCCATTTAGTCCAATGCTGCAAAAGGAGAAACTATTTAGTCAGCTGAAGAAGATTCGCATTAGAAACTAAACTTACCGTACTCCATCGAAACCATGCTTGGAACCATTTATAGTTATCACAGAGGAGCGTGCATATGCCTTGGCCACACGTCGATTCTTCTCAAAAACAATTATCTTTGCCCAGATTTCATCGTCAATCTGCTCCCACTTGGCCAGCACTTCGTTGATGTGATCCTGCAGTGACAAAGATATCGAAGGAAAGAGAGAGAGCAGAAGCAGAAGTTAGTATGCATCCCAGCAATAGAGTCCCACCTCAATTACTTACCCGGAAAAGCTTCTCTCGATCGTGCCAAACATCCTCCTCTTGCTCGTCTTGCCCAATAGCATCCAAATTGTCCAGGGAGCGCGATATGATCTTGCGACGCGAAATCATTTTCGTGTGGGTTCTGTTCTCGGCTGAAAAGAACGTTTTCCAAATTATTATTATGTTTATAACTATATATAGAGAGAAAAAGAGAGATATATGTATATAATTACACTCGCTGCTGGCAGTTATTCTACAATTAATTTGCGCGCTGGTGCGAATGACTCTTCGAGCGCCATTTGAAGTGATTAGATCTGAGCATTGGGCATGTGGCAGACTAAATTGTTTGGCGTGTTAGACGCAACAAAAAGGAATCAAATTATATTGTGCGTGGAGAGGGGCGGAGGGGGGGGACTTATATTTAATCCGGTGCGAGATTATTAAGCAATCAGCCAATCAATCTGCGAGCCAATGAACTTCGTCTTGGTTTTGTGTTCAGTTTCTGCGCACTGCGTACGAGTTTGTCGCCTAAGTCATTTGATTTTGAAACCCTTTTTTCGAATACGTTTTTATAGAAACTCACAAAAATGATCAATGTCACCGCCTCTAATTGTACTCTAACGCCTTGACGCGCATTTGTTTCACATTTTTTTTTTTTTTTTTATTTTATTTTGCATTTGTGTTTCTTTTCGTCAGCTCGACTTGCATTGCATTTCAATTGGCCACTTGGTTTTTCTCGGCTCGAAAACTATTTCAAAGTCAGAGGCAAACCTGGTCAACGTATTGTGACAAAATTCAGCCAAGTGCTTGGCAGGTGTATTGACGGTCATGCACGTGATTGGCATTCAATGCGATTTATCAATATCAATAGCCAACTTTGCTGGCCAAGTGTGTCACACGGGCATTGCTGGGCATTGAAAGTGAGTCTGAGAACCAGAGTCGTGGTGACTTCCTAACGACTGCTGCTCACTCCTAACTCTAGCACCTTTTAATGAGCTATTTACACGACTCTGCGGGTGACAAATTAAGGGCACAACACGCAGCGCAAACGCAATGAGCTGCATTGCTCGTGTTTTGATCCAGTTTGTGTTTTAAGTGTTCTCTAACATGTTAGAATTGTTGGCATTTAATAGCCCACCCGCCCTTTGGGCTGCATGTTAAGTCGCTGCCGCAATCGGTCAATTCGATTGAAGTCATCGTCCCATTTGGCTTTCTATTTGCGTCGGCGTTGGCTTTAATTAGCGCTCGCGCGGATTGGCTATAAAACTGATATATGTCACGCACAAGACCAAAATCCGTTACCTGCTGCTGAATTTCTAATTTCAACTGGTTTTTTTTTTTTTTGGCTTAGAACTTTTTGGCTAATTTCTCGGCTAAGACTGCGCTGTCACACCCACAGCGAGGCATAGGAAATCTCTGGGGTCTCTGGACATGTCGCGCATTTATCAATTGTACAGACAACTCGAACACAACTCTCCACTTCATTCATGAGTCAAATGATACTAATGATGCTGACCAATATCATCTTTTGGTTGACCCCTGTACAGATGTGAAAGAAAAGAACAGCGGAAAAAAACACCCAAAGGGTATTTTTTAAGTTAAATCTTACTCTGTTTCATCTGCTATTTTTGAGTTCTGTGATTAAGTTCCCCCAGAATGTCGATGTCTCTCTCCCTTTCTCTCTCTCTTTTTATCTGCCTGTTCGCTCATCTGTTTTATATTGTATTGTATTGTATACTATGTATATTCGCATAGCATTTCGTTCTTTTCTCCGTTTTCGTTTTATTTTTGTTGTTGTTCTTGTGGTTGCCCCGCTAATATGTGTATAAAGTTTTTTTGTATACCGAACGTGCTGTTGATTTTTTAGCGATGATCACATGGCCCACCAACACAAACACACACACATTCACGCGAAATTTAATTAGCCAACTGGCCTTTTGGTCAGCAGATGGAACTGCATTAAAAGCTTAAATAATTATTGCAAACACACACACACACACACACAATAAATTATTTATGTTGGCGCAGACTTTATTATAGCGAGCATTGTTTGCAGTTTGGGGCCGTAATTTAATACCAAAATCACAAAAAATTAAAATTTTGTGGATTTTTCTAACTTACTAAAACTATTAAACCATTCTATTCTAGAACTAAAATCATGAACAAAATGACCTACCCGAAGAAAATCGTTTGATTTTTAAAAAAGTTATGAAGTGAGGAAAGTGAGGCTACAGGTCCTGCCAAGGGTCTTACATGTCAAATTTTTAGTCGACTTTGGCATGATTTTTGGGCAAAAATTAAGTATGCTCTAAAACAATTTTAAACACTTGTTTTATACTAGTTTTGACCTCGGCAATCGATTAAAAGTAAAAACAGGCGATTTTAAATTTTGAAAAAAAAATTTTCCAAAAATTATTACAGGGGGGACCCTTACCAAAATCACAAAATCTAAAATTTTTTAAAATTTTTGAAATTGAAAAACTATTTAGCCATTCTATTCTAGAACTAAAACCACGAATAAAATGCTTTACCCGAAGAAAATCGTTTGATTTTTAAAAAAGTTATGAAGTGAGGAAAGTGAGGATACTGGTCCTGCCAAGGGTCTTACATGTCAAATTTTTAGTTGACTCTGGCATGATTTTTGGGCAAAAATTAAGTATCCTCTAAAACAATTTTAAACACGTGTTTTATACTAATTTTGACCTTGGCAATCGATTAAAAGTAAAAACCGGCGATTTTAAATTTTGAAAAAAAAATTTTCCAAAAATTATTACAGGGGGGACCCTTATCGAAATCACAAAATTTAAAATTTTTTTTGAAAGAATATTTATAAACAAAACCCAAAAAATTGCTTCCAAAAAACGTTGTTAAGCGATTCTATTCTAGAAAAGAAACCAATCGATAAAAGTATAAACCGGCTTTTAAATTTTAAAAAATTTTCCAAAATTATTACCGGGGGACCCTTACCAAAATCACAAAATTAAAATGAATTTTTAAATGAAAAATATTTAGCCATTCTATTCTAGAAGTACATGAAAATCGTTTGATTTTTAAAAAGGCTAGGAAAGGTGGATCCTGGTCGTCAAGGGTCTTACATGTCAAATTTTTAGTCGACTTTGACATGATTTTTGGCCAAAAATTAAGTATCCTCTAAAACAATTTTAAACACGTGTTTTATACTAATTTTGACCTTGGCAATCGATTAAAAGTAAAAACCGGCGATTTTAAATTTTGAAAAAAAAATTTTCCAAAAATTATTACAGGGGGGACCCTTATCGAAATCACAAAATTTAAAATTTTTTTCGGAATTTTTAAAATTGCAAAAACTGTTAAGCGATTTTATTCTAGAAAAGAAACCATGAAAAATATGCTTTACCCGAAGAAAATCGTATGATTTTTAAGAAAGTTATGAAGTCATGAAAGTGAGGCTACAGGTCCTGCCAAGGGTCTTACATGTCAAATTTTTAGTCGACTTTGGCATGATTTTTGGGCCAAAATTAAGTGTCCCCTAAAACAATTTTAAACACTTGTTTTATACTAATTTTGACATCCGCATTCGATTAAAAGTAAAAGCTGGCGATTTTAAATTTTGAAAAAAATTTTTTCTAAATAATGAACAGGGGGGACCCTTACTCCAAAAAAGTAAATAAATAAATATTTATTCTGTTTAAACATTGACAATGATTTTGTATACCTTATGAATCGGCGCACAGATCAAAATCAAGTTGAGTAAAGCTGTTAAAAGTGCATTAAGTGTTAATTGAGACGCCGTTGCCGTTGCCGTTGCCGTTGTCGTTGTCGATTGATGTGCGTCAGAGTTGCAATAGTTCGTCAAGTTCGTGTCTTAAGTCTTTCGTTTTGCACGCGCTCCTTTTCCGCATGCCAGGCCAGCAATCAAGCGTAGTCCACGCCATTCAACACAACTGCTGGCCACACAGGCTCAACTAGCTAAATATGTATATAAATAAATATATATCTAGATATATATATTTATATATAGAGCTTTGTGTGACCAGGCCTGGCCAGGCCAAGTTGAGTGCAATTAATTATGTAAGCCCGCTGCTCGTTATTCAAGGCCGCACCGAAAGCAGCGCTCTGTTTTATTTTTAGCCACACAACGCACATTCTGAAACTGTTCTCTGCGTAGCCCAAGGCCGCATCGTGGTGTGTCGTGCCTCTCCTGCGCAGAAGGAAGTCTTTCGCGTGCGATCGCCGCGTAAGCGGCTTAAATGAAAAACTTGCTGAGTGTGTCTGCTGCTGGTGGCATTGTTTATTGTTAAATGTTTTATTTGTTTAATTGGTTTTCATGAATCATGCCGCGCAATTGCGCAACTGAGCTGAGCCGCTTGGCATGTGCCGAAACTAGTTGCCTTTCAAAACGCTGGCGCGCGTGTCTGCCAAGTGACTTGTCAACCTCAAGTGGACCAAAGTGGGGCGGGCGTACCCACACCCAAATCTAGTACCATTGGAAAAGCGAACTGAAAACCGTTGTGCCTGCCCTGCCTTTCTGTTTCCAGCAGCAGCAGCAGCAAGAGTATTTTGCGCAAGTTCTGCAACCTTGAAAGTGGAAACCTAAACGACTTAAACTGTATATGGCTGGAGGAGAGGGCGAGCAGAGGCCTAACATGTCCGGCTCGCCGCTGATTCCGGCTGTAAACGTGTTTATGCCCAAAAAGAAGAAAAAAAAACTCAAGCTTTGTTCTCCATTCGCGTATTCTATGCACTTCGCTTGATTTCGGTTTTTATTTTTATGGATCCCATCAATTTGCTTAACAATGCACAGAAAATATTGCACAGCGTCGAGGGAGACGTTGATGTTGACGGTGACTTTTGATGCATTCATATTACAATGCGAAATGAATCGAGTTAATTGAATCAAGCTTGAATCAAGTTGAGAGAGTCAGGTCTACATATATGAATTAATTTCGGCAAACTTAACGGTAACTGCGCGGTCAATATTTGCTGTTTATTGCTTTTTTTTGGATTTACAACAGATTCTGGCCATTCCCTCAAGCTTTCAATCCTCCTACTCCCCCCCCTGAAGCAGAAGCGCGTCTTTTAATGTCGCAAATGAAAAAAAAAAAAAAAAAAAAGTTGTGAACTGTTTGCACAATAGGCGTGCGGGCGGGGCAAGACGAGGGGAGGGAAGGTCTGCTTATTGTTGTGATTGTGATTGCTTGCAGCACAACTGTAACAAACAACAATGACAACAACAACAGCAACAGCAACAGCAACAACAAAACGTGGGCAACAACTGTGGTTAGCATTATTTTTATGAGTTGGCACTTTATTTTTAATTTTTCTTCTTTGTTGTAAGCTGAAACAAGGCAAACAGACACACACACTCACACACATATGTATGTATGTGCAAATATGTGTGTACATATAGAAAGGGGGCACGCAACCTGCCATATCTGCCATGGGTGTTGCTCTGCTAGTCAAGTTATGGCTAAGCAGCAGCAGCAGCAGCAGCGTGTTGCTTCGCTCAGCACGTGTGGATGTCAAAATAATGTGGCAGCAGCAAACGGCATGTTGCATGTTGGCTATAACTGCTTGTTTTTTTTTTAACTGTTAAGCAAAGCAGACTCCCCGCTGTTATACTAATTTCTCAGTTTGTTCTTTGCCAGCTGCGATCAATAAATATATATATATATCACCCCGCCCCGCTGTCCTACTATGTCTGGTTTTCAGGTCATGCGGCAGCAGCAGCAGAAGAGGCCACTGCAACTTTGCTCCACATTGCCTGCGGAGTCTTGTGATTTTTGCAAGTAGTACAATGCGGCGTATGCGCAACTTTTGCTCTGTCACTTGATGTGCATGTCGCCGATTACATCATCATCATCATCAGCGCTGCAGCAGCAGCAGCAGCAACATCAGTGGCAGCCTCAGTGACAAGTGCCAGCTCTGTCGACAAATCCATCTGCCATGGGAGGGGGAGGGGAAAGGGGTAGCGTTGCATTTGCGGTTGAAAATCGGCCGCGCTGCATGGCACGAAATTATAAATTCCAATTTTCACTTGCGACGCGGCACCGCGCAGGCTTTCATAATATTTTCGCTTAGTTATTTTTCTCCCCATCGCCATCGCCTGTTGCAACTGTTGAGAATTCTCACCAAAAAAAATATTCATATTCGCATTCGCATTCGTTTTCGTATTCGTGCCAGGAAGGCGCGAAAGAGAAAAGACAAAAATTACACAGCGCTTTCGTGCCTTTTGCTTTTGCCTTTGACTTCCGCTTTTGTTATTTTCTTATTTGTTATTGTTATTGTTATTGAGTGATTATTTTTATACAGCATTGTTTCACTGTGTGTGTGTGTGTGTGTTTGTGTACAACTAAATTACTTGCAAAAAAAAAATGCTGCGAACGTGCACGCTTTGGGCCTTGGCTTTGTTGGACTCTTTTTCGGCTATTTTCAGCTATTTTTTGGGGCTTTGACAAGTGTCGAGAATGCCAAAAAAGAAGCGAAAGAGAAGCAGAGACAGAGGCAGAGAGCAAGAACAATGCATATCTGCGCAATTCGATTCGTTGATTGCCTTGTGATTTTTTTAATTAAATCTGTCTCGTTATGCTCGATTCTTGACAGCATCCTCCCCCAATTCAATTAGTCACTCACTCACTCACTCAATCAGCCCGTCAAATTGACTATGTTAATTTTGCGCCCAACTCTGTAAATGAATCATAAAGTACAAATACGAATTGATGTTTCACTTACACACGCTGAGGAATTACATCATAAAAGCAACGCGTCGCGACAAAAAATCATTAATAAACGACACTACACAATGATATACCATAACATTTACTATGATATACCATAACATATAGTATGGTATAATGCCATAATAACAAAGGTCGTCTATATAAAATACACAATTTTCTTGGTTAACGCTTAATTGGACTTCATTAATTTCGCTTTCAATTTGAAATCGCAATTGAAACCGAAATTGAGTTGTCTGCCAGCCTGCCTGCGAGTCACAATCGAGTTGCTAATTGAATATGAAATGGTTGTTGTTGTTGTTGTTGTTGCTTCTTTGGGTCCTCATTAAAAGCATATAAGCTTTAAGTAGTGTAAAATTCTAGCAAAGTAATCGAGCCAAGGCGAAGGCGAAGGCAAAATTCAGGGGCAAAAGACTTAGGGCACGAACTGGTTTCGGGTTGCGGTTTGAGCTAGATTTGAGCTTAATATATTGAGGATCTATTGCTTAGTCTATATCTATATATATAGTATCTATCCATAGCCTTTAAATTGGGTCGCATGCAAATGAGCGTGAGATAAAGTTCTTTATATATATATACGCTATAGATTACTACATAATGCGTCATGGTGGAGTGTGGAAAGAACCCAGCGAATTGATGCGTATCTATTGATGCGGCTTTCTTCTTTGCCATTTCATAACAAGGCAAACCGCGTAGGCCAAAGACCCCCGCTAGCAGATTTAGATACGTATCTCTGGCAGGTAGAAATGAAACGACACTATGCGAGTATGAGTATTATTACGCGACTGATGTAAAGTTCTTGTCAGATTTTTATTGCATGCTGCAGATTACAGCGACGCGTCAAGGCGAACCCTTTTTTCTGGTTTAATAAAAAAAACTGAATGAAATTTATATTAATAATGTAAATGCTAATCTGGGCGTAAATTAAGCACACGCAGTGCGAACGGGTTTACGCGCTGAAGGTTGCCAAGTAGCAGCAGCAGCAACAACAACAACAACAGCAACATTGGTAACAATAATAATAATCGCTGCACAGCAATTTTCCATCCACTTTGCATTGTTGGCTATGGCTATGATACGCTTTGGCATGGCATGTTAGCCGTATTATGGCTATAAAATGCGTTGGCTTAGTTTCTTACTATGTGTGTGTGTGTGTGTGTGTTTTTTTTTTATGCCTAAGAACCTTTTGTATGCGGCGAAACAAAAGACTCAGGCAACGAACTTGATTTTGTAATTTACATGCGCAGCTACAGTTGCCGTTGCTCTTTAGCTTTTATTTCACACTCATGGACAACAACAACAACAACAACAACAGCGTGGTGTAGTTGTTGCAGTGGCCTTTGGCGTTTAGCACATACACATACACACACACACACATGCATGGACATGTATATTTATAAGCCACAGCAGAACGCTAATTAAACGCCAAAGCATCGAACAGCAAAACGTCTTGAACAATTTCTGAAATTATTGCACAATTTGAGCTGCCAATCAAAGCAGCAGAGCAGCCTCAGCTGGACGTGCAGCGATTTTAATTAGCCAAGAATGACAAATTAAGCGACTGCGACTGCGATTCCCTTAAATGTCAAGGTTGCCGGGAGCAGCGACAATTAAACGGTTTTTATTTATGTTAACACTTACTCGTTGTACAACGCGGCGTATGCGCAATTGTTAGCTGTTTATCCAAGCGACGACAAAGATTCCAACTTAGATGATGATTCAGAACACGCTGGCTGGCTTGAACGCCCACAATCAATCAACTAAAAGTTATCAGTTTTTTTTTTTTTACTTTTATATTATATGTTTTTTTTTTTTATTACTTTTTTATTACGTTTGCGATTTGTTTCAATCTATTGTGGGTTTTTTTTTTCGGTTGCGTGAGTTGCTTAAATTACAAAAATTGTTTAGCACGCTGTGTCTCGTTTCTTCTTCTGTTTTTATTTTTGCACAACACTCTCCGAAGACTGGACGACGCGACGGCTGCTGTGTGTTTCTCTCTCTCTTTCTCTCGTTCTCTGTGTAAGTGTGTTAGTTTGTTTAGTAGCTGAAGCTCTGAAGCGCGCGCTAGAACCGTTCGCCCCAAGCTGCGTATTTCGACTGGCCAAGTAACGGTGCGACAGGCCACAAGACAGCAATAGTCAAAGCCGCAGACGCAGACGCAGACGAAGCCCGAAACCCGCTCGACCAGCCGAAGAGTGCTCGGCCCGAAGCCGAAGCTTTGCTGCAGTTTGCCAAAAGATCGCAGCTGAAGATCACCGACAGTTGCAGACTGCGATCGTCTCGAACGGGTCGAACTGCGGCTGAATTCCCCCACGTCATGGCATGACGCACACATAGAAATTCAGCTCAGTTCAGCTCGGCTCGGCTCGATGTTTATGCTAATGTACACGGGGGGGATCCATTAGGAACGCTGCCAACACGCCCCGAAAAAAAAAACTGAGAACATACTGAAAACATACCGAAAACATCATGAGACGCCTTCAATTTAGCATAAATAATTCACAGCTCGTTCAATTGCCCCGCAATTTGTATATTTTTTTTTTCTTGGCTCACTCGTTTATTTTGGGCGTGTGAATTAGTTTGATTTATAAAGTAGATTCAGCTCAGAATCTGTGTATATATTGTAGTTAGCTATAGTTTGCGGATGCTTGCTTGCGGGTATTTCCCGGATTGAGTTCTCTGCGCTTTATTTGGCTATAGCTTTTTTCTTTTTGTTTTTATTTTGTTACTTATTGATCAACTGAGCGCGCGACATAATTCAGAGCTCGTTTATGGCATTTTCCTTATACGGCACCCTCTGGCTAACTATGTAATGCACACAGAGTTGTCTGTCTATCTTGTATCTTGGACAATTACGTGATTCATGATTCAACAGGGTGTGGCAATTGGTCCATTGTTTTCTTTTGGTCAGCTGTTTGGCCAAAAAAAAAACTGTCGCAATACACAAAGTGTCAAAGTTTTCATTTCCCAATTGGTTAACATATCGATTTCATATGCAAAAAAATAAATTGAAAATTTTATTCCTTTATAATTATATATACTTTTCATAAATCTAAACGCATGAATAGAACTCTATGCATATAAATGGGAAAGCTGATCGCATTTTTATTCTATAGAAAGCGTATAATCGCTTAGCTTGTATTTGAAGTTAAGAGATCCAGTTTTTAATGTATTCATTATTTATTTTTTAACAAATAAAATTGGCAAACTTTAGCATTAAGCATGCTGAGGAATATACATCTAAAATCAGTTAAGTTATCTAATTGATTTAAATTATAAACAAATTTCGGGTTTTCTAGCTGCAAGTTTCTAGGGAACATTAAAGCTAATTAATATCTATTCTTCGCTTTAATGCAATACTGCAAATATCAATTGCTATACCAAAGAAAGTGAAATTAAGTTTTTAAATTTAAAAATTATTATACATATTATAAAATTCCCAAAATGCACAAATTAAAAAGGGAAAGTACGTTTTTGTTCGATCTAGATATTAGCTAGTTCTGGGGGAATATTCTGTTTATATACAAATAAACACATCTTCCAAGCCTTTTTTTCTGAAATTGTCTGTGGAAGTGTTATGCGATATACTATATATATATCAGCACACTTAACGCTATGAATATTCAATGGGTTTCTTTTGTGATACAGTTCGCGTTGAGTGAGCAAATTGCCGTGGAATGCCGAATACCTGTTGCTGTTTGGGTGCTACAAATAGAACTTCTCAAGTGATCGCCTGTCATAAGCAATAGGGGCATGGATATTCAATCAAATAAAAACCTAAAGCGAAAATATGTGGTAATAATTGCCCAAGAATAATGCCACTATATAGAGAGGCAGGGGGTTGGAAAGAGCATGGTGTATAATATATAGTATGTGTGGGGAGGCGAAACTGGGCATGTTGTAATCCAATATAATTTGAGCTGCCGCTGCTTTGTTATTATTATCGCTGGCTTATGGTTGTTTCTCCTCTTGTTGTTGTTTTCAATTAAAAACGGTAACAACAACAATAACAATAACAGTTTAGCGCTAGGTGAACGGTTAGCACTGAAATAATGTACAAATTTTGTTGGAGGGAAATATGGCATGGCTTGTTTAGCATGGGTATCATGGGTATCGTGGGTATCGTGGGTATGGTCGGGGCATGCCAAGTGGGCCGTTGTTTTAATAATCATTACAAATTGCTTTGGCGTCGCACGGCAACAACAACAACAACTGTTACTGCTGCTCGGACCAACGAACGACCTTGCTACACAAGAAACTTGATAAACAACAAAAAGAAAGAGAAACGGCCGCAAATTTGCGACAGCCAAAAACAAACCAACATAAAAAAGCAACAACAAAACTAAAGACAAAAAAAAAACAAAAACAATAATATGAAGGGTTTCGTAAAATTACAAGCCAAAGTAGCTTGGGAAATCTCTGGCTAGATATATAGGAAAATCGTTTGCTGCGACGCAAAAAGAAAAGACATAAAGGCGACGCGACGATAAGAACCAATTGGGGCATACCCTCAGTTAATTTATTAGCATAATTTAGCAAATAAATCAATACTAGAGATACTATATCTAAATGACATTAGTGCTCTAGTTACGTTCCAATTTTGGCAAAGAAAATATGTTTAAAATAAACATCTACAAGTGAGCTGCAGATGATGAATAAATCAGCAGAATAAAGCGATAACAATGTAAGATATGCTATAGGATAAATATTTCAAGAGAACTGCGGAGAACTGTTTAGGAACATATAAGGGAAAGTCTTTGAGAGCTCTGTTTGCAGTAGATTAAAGTGATTTAGCTCTACTCAAATTGATTTATAATTCATTTATTCATTCTTTCTTTAATTCATGCATGCCAAAGATTCATTCATTTATTCCTTCAGTCTATACTTGCTCAATTAATGCTCTTATATTTTATATATTAGCATATGTAGAACACTCTTGCATCAGATTGACTAATCTGACCGACTGTCAGGTAAGTTTTCACATGCAAGATAAAAGTCAAACAAGTTCCTTCGGCTTCTGCACTAAATGGCATGCAAATGTGGCCAAGACACATGGATAAAATACCCCAAGTTAAGTTAAAAAAAAACGCATTAATTCACACCCCGATGCGTAACACAGAATCATGACAAATTTGTGTGAAATAAATTTAACTGCTGCAGCGTGCCTTATGCAAATGAGAAGACCTCGAATAAATAGTTGACTCGCCTGCTCTGTGGCATTTTGTAGCTACATGCTGAAAACATTTGTAAATTCTGATCATCGTCGTGTCTAACCAGACAAGTTGGATAGACAGAGGGACACACATAACATGGCAATGCATAACTCAATCGACAACGATGCGAAAACGAATCTAAAAATCGAATCTGAGCAGCCGCTGGGCAAAAAGCAAAGCTTAAACGGCGATTTATGTTTAATTATTTGCGCTCGTCGCGCAATAATAATAACAATAATAAAAAATAAAAATAATGAATTGTTGTGCGCTGCGAGTTGCGCATGTTTTGTGTTTGTTTTTTGCATGTCGAACTAACACAACTACTACAAGTAATTTCCGCATGGCACTAGATCGACTCTTTCGACTCTTTCGTCTCATCGTCTGCGTTTTTGATCCATTCGCATTGTACTTATTCGTTCGTCGTCTTGTCATGTCTCTTCTTTCTGTTTGCTTGTCGATTCGCATTCGATTCGTGCTGGCGGGCTGACACACAAAAATGTGTGTGTGTGCGCCAACTCAAGTGCAGAGCGAGTGTGTGTGTGTGGGTAGACAACGCTGCGTATGATTGATAAGCAAATTACAGAGGCGTCTCGAGAACATATAAATATATATATATCGCGTATACGTCATGTTTGCCACAAAACAATAGACACCAAATTTTGCCAGGCCCTTTTCACGCCTCACCTATCCCAAATGGCTTGATCAATCGATCAATCAGATTCCAAGTCCTTCACTCAAACGGAAATGCTCAAGAAAGGTAACAAAAATCCAACACACTCGATTCACGCTAATAACAATGACGTAACAGAATTCATAAGTAAAGCATTGAGTTGATACAATATAAATATTTTATCCACCGCAGGTGTCAACGACACCTTAAACATCAAAAAATAAAAAAACAAAGAGAAAGAGAAAAGAAACCGCAGCAAAGGTCAAAGCTGTCGGCCACAGGTTGTCACCATCGCTGACCTTGATGCTTCTTACCAACATTTCACAACATTTTCGCCTTTTTGGCATGCAAGACACATTGCAATTTCCGAGCTCTGTTTACGCACCGAAAGTCAGGTAGGTAATTCATGTTCGATTCCCAGGCAGATTACAATAAAATGCAGAACTAACTACGGGTTCGACCCGGCAGTTACCCTCGTTTTCCATTTTGATACTTGCTGTCGCGCATAAATGAGCTTTAATTTAATGATATTTACATTTATGTGAAGTTCTTGAGCTCAGAGAGCCTGATTAAACATTTAAAAGTACTGTAGTTTACTTAATATGAATATTTAATTATTAATTTCTATAATTTGCTTATATTTATATTTATAGTATTCTTTTTGCATATTTTAAAGTTCTGATTATCCATTCAGATGTTACTTTCTTTTCAATTGCGTGCATTGTTTATATATTTTCAATATAAATTTGTATTTTACAGACTTTCAAAATGAAATCAACATAGCCCGGCCCATCCCCCCCTACAGGGTAGATAAACAGTAGCATTTGTGATTGCCGTGAGTTGTCGGTTTGGTTGTTATTATATTTGTGCGGTGGGAAACATCAAGATTTTCGGGGCGTTAATTGAACCGTGTGGAACTCTTTGGTGCTCCGCTTCTCTGCCTCAAGTTATTTGCGATTTCCGCGTATGGAAATCAACTTATTAGCTGAAAACAAAACCCAACAACCTTGCCTGCCTGCTTGCTGGGAATCTGACAGAAGGGAGTAACTCCAGCTAGCAATGGGTGGTAGTGTTGGTACTAGACGCACGTGTAAAGCTCAGCTTAATATAATTAAACCCGCAAAACACAATTTGTTTGCACACTAAGTAAATGTGTTAAAACAATTGTAGAATGACGTAGCACAAGTGCGAAAGTGCTCAAAAAAGAAGGGGAGATCTTTCAGATCTGCCGCGGTTTCTTGAGCTAATTGATGAAATTATATGTACGATATATATACATACATATGTATGTAGAACTGCCCCGTTGTTAATGGGTATTAATTAGCAGTGTGTGTTCTAAACAGACATTTCGGTTAGTCGAACGACCTTGAATTGCACTCTTGTCAAAATTTTCGAATATCTTGGCATTACGAATGGCATTTTGCTGGCTGAGTCAGCTGAATCTGCGGCGACTTTTCACATATCACACACAGCGAGCGCTGCGATGCGATGGCTATCGCAGAGGTTGCAGCGCGGGGGCAAACTCAACTCGACTCGACGCGATGTTCGATGATATCAAGATACATGCAGCAAGCTGCAAGCTGACAGCCAACATTCATTTCACACGCCGCGGCAACACGCTGACTTGCAACATGGCCAACAAGCTGTAATTAAGTGCTAGCTCTACCTATCTGTACCCCCCCCCTATTCCAGATTTTTCCTAGCTACCTGCCACCTCTTGGCGCCATTAGAAGGAGCACACAGACACAGGAATGCAGTGGCATGCAGCAGCAAGTGGCACACTTCCATAATCGTAACTGGCAACTTGCACTTTTACTTGGCATTAGAACAGAGAACGAGTCTGGCAAATGGAGTTGCAGCTGGAGACCGGCAACAGAGAGAAAGAGCAGGCGGCACAAGCGGAGCATCGCTGGAACTGGAGTTGGAGCCGGAGCTGGCATGACAACCTGAAGAGTAATTGCACACATAATTCATGCTCAAGGCCGCGTTCGCGTTGCAGCCAAATGAATTTCGTTTTCAGCACCTCGCAAAGTTGCGGCAGGCAGCTGAAGAAAGACAAGACAAGACAAGATGAGGCAGGAGAAGAAGCAGGGGCAGAGTCAGAGGCAGACGTAGCTGATCTTAAGAACTTGGAACTATACTCTTTTGTCTCGAAGATGAATGGTCGCAAGTTTGTGGCTGCTGTTTTGTGATAGCAACTTATGGCGGCTTATTAATCAAGTTGCAAGCAAATTAGCACAGCTATAGAAAGAGAGAGAGAGAGAGAGAGAGAGAGAGAGAGAGAGAGAGCAGACAAGAGAATGCAGTCCATACATGTGTTGTAACTTTAATTATAATTAATGTCAGCTTTAAATATGTAATTAAGCCAAATCTGTATATACAAGTATGTCGAAAAACAACTCTGTAGTACAGTGTAAGTTCCGATTGCCGTAACTGGGCGTTTTGAATATTCTGAATGGAATCTGTTATGTCTGCCAATTTAAATTTCAAATTAACTCTATGATTATGTTATGCTGCTGACGCACTAGCTAGTCGATAAATATTGAATTACTAATGAATTTCTCTAGTTAAAAATCTAGTAAGTCTGAATTAATTTTGAAAAACCGATTTAAATCCGGTTCGTAATATTCCCAATTCTCCATATTCTAACCAAACAAGACAACTGATGTGTTGGAGTTGTCCAAGTTTTCTCATCGGTTTTTTTCTTGCCTAATAACTCTCATAACTTTCCCAATAATCATTTGTTTTTACTCGGAAATGACTTTTTGATCAGGATTTTGTGCCTTAAATAAATCTGCATTTAAATTTGATCAATTTGGGAACTTCGATTTTTTTCGACTTTTTCCATGCAACCCTCTTACAAAAATTTTGAAAATTTTTCGAAAAATTGTATTTTGATTTTTTGCTTTAACTTGATTAGGATATTCAAAACTAACATAAAAATCCAAACCGCAGCAAATTCGGACACCAAATGCGTAAAATATGCACATTTTATCGAATTTCAGGGCTGTCTTTCTCTGCTACATTACTATTCGTGAAAAAGTGGGTTTTTATGATGGTATTTCATTCATAACTTTGCCAAAAATGATTTAATTTAACTCGGAAATGACTTTTTATTGACTGTATTGTGCCTAAGTTGATTCTGCATTTAAATTTGGTCAATTTCGATACTTCGATTTTTTTCGACTTTTTCCATGCAACCCCCTTGTAAAAATTTCGAAAATTTTCAAAAATTTGACATATTAATTTTTGGCTTAAAATCGATTAGGATATTCAAAACTAACATAAAAATCCAAACCGCAGCTAATTCGGACACCAAATGCGTAAAATATGCGCATTTTATCGATTTCCCAGGGTTGTCTTTCTCTATCACATCACTATTCGTGAAAAAATGGGTTTTTATGATGGTATTTCATTCATAACTTTGCCAAAAATGCTTTGATTAAACTCGGAAATGACTTTTTATTTACTGTATTGTGCCTTAATTGATTCTGCATTTAAATTTGATGAATTTAGGAACTTTGATTTTTTTCAACTTTTTCCATGCAACCCCCTTGTAAAAATTTCGAAATTTTTTCAAGAAATTTTATTTCGATTTTTTGCTTAAAATTGATTAGAATATTCAAAACTAACATAAAAATTCAATCCGGAGCTAAATCGGATACAAAATGCGTAAAATATGCATATTTGTCAAAAATATATCGATTTTTCTATATACACATTTATCGATTAATTACCCTGAACGATGCACTCATACAAGGTATTCTTATAGTTGAGTATAACTACTCCCATCTTGAATCAATTGAAAGTGAGCCACAGCGTAATTATTGCAATTAACTTGTCCAGCTTGCACTAAGCTGCATTGAAGTCAGCTTGAAAGCCACCTGAACTAAACTAATTAATGTTGTAAGATTAAGCACACTGATAGCGTTAATTGCAGTTTCAACGCTCGACGATTGCCATCTCGCGCGCGATATTAAATTATCGGTGCAGCACAGCAGCAGCAGCAGCAGCAGCATCATATCATAGTTCTCTGGCTCGGGAAGGGAGCACAACTCTATGATTTATAAAGGCAACTGCAGTGGCAATTTATCTGCGCCATTAGACTGCGCATCCCAAGGCTGTGGGGCGTGTGCTGTAGGCGTGGGCGTGGGCTGCTCGCATTACTCCCCTTTTATTTTTTTTTTTAGTAGCCGCTGATTAATGTGTCCACTTGGAGTGCCCCTGCCGAGCAGCAGCAGCCAGCAAACAGAAAGGGAAAACAAGAAAACGATAAGGCACCTCAGAACTGTGGCTACCGCACATAAATATAAATTTATTGCATAGTCCTGCAAATACACAAACAGCGCGTAAATCAATTATGCACAAGCAAGCCGGCCAAATGGCATAAAAATGTCATACAATTTGTGGCAATTACAAGTAGCAGACGATAAATAAATATGCGCTACACTTGCAGAAATTTCTCAGTGAGAAGAATAAATTAAAAGTTGGGAAATAAATAAATAAAATAATAAATAAATAAAATAAGCATATTGCAAGCTACTTTCTGCATTTCCACTTTTCACCCATTAATTTCTCTCAGTGTAGTTATGCATATGATTTTATTGCCTGGCGTTAGGCTATTCCCGCATCCAGCGACGTGCTGTGGAATTATGAGCAAGGACATTTTGAACCTGCCAGTAATATTTTACCATCGCCTCTATAAATAGTTATGTGTGAGTGATTATGGCGCGTTATCAACTCGGACTGTGCTGTGCGAGTTTAGACCATTAAGTTTGACTTATTTATAGTCGATTGATTTATGAAGTTGCAGTCCGCCTTCCCCCTTCCAGGTTTTTATGATTCACAATGCATTCGATTCGATTGTTGGGCACTTCGAAAACACGCGAGCTGTGATTGCTTAATCTGCATACTACGGAGCAACTAAATCTGATCTATAGTCTATATACTAGACTATATTTTCTATACTAAATGCTGTGTAAGTCGCTCTAAGTCGCTGTTCGAGTATGCTAATCCAAGCGACGAGTTGTTGCCCCAAAACAGCCTGGCCCGGTCCGGCTCGGCATGTCTTGGCTTGGCTTGGCTTGGCCTCAACTGGCCTTGAGCAAGCATGAACAGAATCTCATGCGCCATACAATACCATTTTTATGAAAACCAGCGACAAAAGTTTAAATTTTATGACAGACACCAAAAACGCAACAACAACAACAATGGCAACAGAATCGCTTACAATTAGAATTTTGGCTTCTTTGTAACCAGTTTTATGGGGGCCCGGTTACGTCAAGGCGTACGCCGGCTGCGGCTACTAACAGATTGCTTATCTTGGCCACCGTCAGTCGGGGAGGCAGCAGAGTAGTAGCGATATCATCTTTATAGTTCAGAAACCGAAAGGTGTGTGTGCGACTTGTCTTTTTGGGTTTCGGCTTGGACCCGCCTGCTCCTCCTCCTCCTCCTGCTGATGGCAAACTCTTGATTTCACATGAGCCAAGCGCTTAAAAATAAACCTCGAACCTCAGAGGCTCAAAGAACTGTGGGTATTATTAATTCTCCCCACTGAGATCGAAAATAAAAGTGATTTGTTTTCGATTTTAATATGAGAGAGACATCGCATCAAATTGATGTTTTTTTTATTTTTTTTTTGGCGGCATGTTAAATTGTCATTAATTTGTTGCTATTTAATGGCATAATTTAATGCACGAACCGAAACTGTAAAACTCAGCACGACTCCCCTACAAACGGATGGACAGAGATTCGTCAAGTGTGTGCGGCTGCTGCTGCTGCCCATTGACTTGATTGAGCATCATTTTGGCTAACGTAATCTACATACAATGATCGATCCGTTGCGATTCGTTTCAATCCGATCTGGTACCGATGTCTAGGCGTGGGCATTATTGAACCGACTTTTTTGAAACAAGCAGACAAAAGCGACGCCAAGCAATTAGCGCGATTTCCTATTTGGTTAATATGCAGAAAATTAAAACGGGTGTGCTTTGACTTGTTTATAACTCGTATATAAATATACACGTATGTATAATGTGTGTGTGTGTGTGTTTGTGCACCAAATTAAGCAAAAAACAACAAACAAAACGGAAGATTAATGGAACTCGAGTACATATATCTGTACCATCAGACTCAATAGACCAATGTTAATGGCTTTAACCCACCCAAGCTATAACAAACATGGTCTGCTTCTCTCAATCTCTATCGCTCCATCCATCCGTCCGCTCGTCCGACTGCCTGCAGTTCTTTCTGTTTGTCTGTCGCTTTTACTTCCGCCAAGCGAATTTTTGGATTTTTGAATTGTTTAATTGATTCAAAGTCATCGATTATTTTTCTGCACACTAGAGGCGACATTAATTACTCGTAGGCCTGCTCAAGTAGCGTTAGCTGTCGCCACTACAGGGTATTTTTAGCTCGCTTCCCTCGCACATACTTCAAATTGCATATTTGTTTAATCTCTTGAAATATATACAAACATTATCTGCAACAAAGAACTGAGAACTCTTATGAACTTCATAATTATTATTATTGTTTCGCCTTCGGGATGTGGATTCTTCCCCTCCCCTCAACCCTGCCCCCCACACTTATTAATTGAATTAACGAAAAAAGATTATGCTGCATTTAGCCAAAAATTTGCATAAGCGATTAATCAATCATTATAATCGCCCGATCGATGATGCTAGTGAAAAATTTCACTTTTTTCCATAGAAGCAGTTTCACTTTTTCGACAACTAGTTTTGCTCAATCCGCTCCCAACCTCCCCCTAGAATCGAATCGAATTGGTATGACATAATACCGTATCTAGCATACGACGGGTAGTACAACTCTATATCCGGTTGGGGTTCGACGACGCCGCCGTCCGACTGAAACAATTTGAAATGTATTCTTAAGCACAAATAAATTATCAGCGTGCACACAAAGGCAGACACAAGATTTAATTATTAAATTTTATGCTGCTCGCTAAAAAGTGTTTAGTATTTTATTTAGTATCTACCGAAACCTGTTCGCCGTCGTCGTCGTCGTAGTATATGAGAAATGCCAAAAGTACCGAGCGGCATCGTCGCATTTATTGGGTGTGCTCTCCACAATTGGTAACTGGAACTGACAAGTACTATTCCTTTTTTTTTTGTTTTTGTTCTGACTTATCTGATATTCACATTTTGACCCGGGCCTAAGCACGAGTCTCACGCACAAAGTTCAATGCTCGATTTTCAGCTTTTCGTTTTGATTTCGAGAGTTGTGCATACCCTGTAAAAGGGGTGCAGTGGATAAGGGGTATACAAAATTAAAAATTTATTTTTAATTTGTTTTTTTGCTATTATTTTTTACAAATTATTTTAAACTTCATTAATCGATAATACATAACAGAGAATGTAACTTAACAGGGCATTAACAGCAATAAAAGCTGTAAGTATTTTGGACTTTTAATTTTCAGACTAAGTAGGCAACACTGCAACAATGCAATTTTAATTTGAATTATCGATACATCAACAGGGTATTAGCTTGTCGATAACACAGCACTGGACAGTTGTTTCTATTTATAAATTCACTTGAATCAAAAAATAATTATAAATTTAAATTATGGCTTGTGCGAGAACGTGTACATACAGACACACACACACACACACACACACTTGTCGTAAAGTTGCAGGCCCCGAAAAGATAATCGAGAATGTCGTTGCAACAGAATTATCGTGTATCGCGAAGAACCAAACCGCTTTCATTAACATTCTGAAAGTATTTAAGATTTACCGTTACGAGGCGCTCGAAAGCACAAGTCAAAACAAGTTTAACCAGATCAAGTCAATTAATATATATTGTATATATGAATTGTATATATATGCATATAGAATCTGTATCTGTATGTCTGTTTTTTTATTGCGGCTAGCCAAAAAAATGTTGCTGCGATTTGCGCTTGATTCCCCTAGCAACTGTCATAAAACGATACATACATATATATCGATTATTTATGGCTGGGGCTATATAAGCTGCTGCTGCTGCTGCTGTTGTTGTGGCTTACTTCACAGGAATTTCCCCAGCTGCTGCTGCTGGCAATGTCATGGGACGACCTTGTGACGTCACAACGAAGATCTCTCAAAAAAAGCCTTCACTAGTGCAAGTCGTCGTTGTCCGATCTGCTCTGGTTATACCTGTTCTTTGGCATGCGGGCGAAGATCTGCGTGATTTCAATCTCGCAGCTGCTGCTGATGCGTCATCATGGAATCCACAGCAATTGTTGCAATTCGGTGATTTTCAAATAATGACGCAAAATTTCTAGAATTTCCATGGGTAAATTTTGAAGGATTTTTTCGTTGATTTCGTTTGGGGGAATGGGTCAGTCAGAATGGCTTGTGATGGTGACTCGGCTGATTCGCTAAGCTGCCCACTCATAGACGATGTCGTTTAGCTTGTTTATTGTACTCGGGTAACCCCTCTTTGCCCGCCCCTGCCCTTACCCCAAGCCCTACTGGGTCTCTCGTTACACATTGTGCTGGGACTGTCTGCCTGCCTGCCTGGGGCAGATGCTTGTTAACATGATGGGCAGCAAATGGGGCCGCAAACAATGGTCAACTGAAAGTGAAACTGAAATCGAGAACAAGCGCGAAAATAGAGCAATAAGTTGCACGTTCTCCAAAGGCGTTGTCCAGAGATGCGTGGACAACGATACCAATGTCTCTGCAGACTGCAGACAGAGTTATTAAGGGCAGGCGTGACAGAGGCGGCCAGTGCATTATTTTATTTTCAATTTAATGATGTTTCCCTCCAGAGTAGTCCGTGGACATGGCCCGTGTCTGTCGGTCTGATTGGCGGAGCTTCATTTGCAACAAATTTCGTTGCGGTTGCAAACGAAAATGAAAACGCAGCACACTGCAGCCCAATCCCGGCCAGCTACTACAGCGGAGCAACCACTGCCACTTCCACTGCTGTTGTCCATCAGTTGTGACAGTGTTCGCTTGTCGTGCGGGTGTTGTTGTTGTTGTTGTTGCAGCTGCTGCTGTTGCTGCTGTCAGTTGTTGCGTGCTGATGACGTCGGCGTTGGAGGCGTTGCTTTTGCCGCTTGCAATCAGGCAGAAATGATCGCGATTGCGCCGAACTCCAAAGAAAAACAGCGTGCGCGAAAAAAAAAGCAAAAGCAGAGAGGAGCGGGAGAGAGAGAGGGAAACAGAGAAACAACAACCGAAACAAACACAACAACAACATGAGCAGCAGCAGCGGCAACATACAACTAACTAACAAGGTTGCAAACAAAGTTGAAGGTCGCCGCAGCAGCAGCAGCAGCCAGAGACCACGTAGTGCCATATGCCGGCCTGAGTATGTGTGTGCGAGTGTGTGTGTGTTGTGCGTGCCTGTGTGTGTGTGTGTGAGTGATCGCTGGAGTAGCAAACAATATCGATATCGGTCGCACAGTCGCCACCGACATGTAATAAGTAACAAACGCCGCACGACATTCGACATTTTTATGCAAAAGACATGGCCAGCATGGGAGGAGGGGGAGCGGTAAGGGATCTGGCCACAGAGACACTCTGCGCAGTCTTATCGCCATAATTGAGCCGGTCGCATTGTCTATAAATTCTTGCCCAGCTACGTGGGCAGGCGGCAAACGCTTTGACTTTGATTTGCTGTTGTCAATGCGTACGCAAAAATATGCAAATGTAATTAAAAGCGAAGCCTGGAGAGAGAGAGAGAGAGAGAGAGAGAGTTGCCGATGTTGCATGCCCCACAGTGAGGAAGTGCAGCACAAATCACGCTGACAACTACTAATGATCACATGCCAAGCAACTGGTGCACTCGTTGACATATTCTAACTGCAAACAAATGTGTGCAACAACAGCAACAACAACAGTTGCTGCCGTGCCGCTGCTTCCTGCACAGCTGCAGCCAAAGAATGCATGTGGCAGAAGAAGAACCTTCTCGTCTCATTGATTGTGATATTTACTTGCACTTAAGTGAAAACAACGATTGCATTTGCTGTGCTTAATTAGCCGCCTTGACTGATGACAATGAAAATGTGGAAAAGTGGAAAACAATCGTTGCAGCGCTTATCAGTGGCCAAGTGGAGCTCACTTTCAGTGCGCCAGCTCGTTAGACTGACAGCTCCAGCTACGGTGGGGCAGGGCGGTTGGTTGGGCAATCGTCTCGCATGCATCGCTAATTTATTTGTCAATCAGGCAAAAGTATGAAGCCAGCGAGCGTATAAACCACACATAATTGCATTTACTTTGCAGCCTCCAGCAAGGATTAGCCAGCACTGATAAGGGACAGACAGGCAGACAGACAGACAGACAACATCGGGATGCAGCTCCAGCTCAACTCAAGTCAACTTCAACCTTCGAGTTTCTGATGCACGCGTAATAAATTGAATTCACCTTTGTGTCTGCCAAAGTGCAGCAGCCCACAGAGATCCCTTTGCCTTGGGTCTGGGTCAGCCTATCCCTGGCCTCATCTACTGGCACTTCTAAGACCCACACACGCATTCGCCGGTCGCATGTAGCTGGCCAGTTTTATAAGCCAGCAATTGGCATAAATATCGCTTTGCTGCTCCCTTGAGCGTGTGGCAGGCGCTGCCGCTGCCGCTGTTGCTGCTGCCCTTTGTATCCAACGCCGGAGCAGGCCAAAGAGTCGAGCCGAGTCGAGTCCCTGTGGTAGCCTTGATAAATTTCATACAAGTTATTCTAACATTTTTACTATTGCAGGCCGACACGTTGCCGTCGTTGTTGTTGTTGCTGTTGCTGCTGCCCTTGCCGGGCCCCATGATTGAGTTAACTTCATTTGCTCGACCGACACGTGCGATCTGTGGGACTCCATCTGGGGCTTTTCGCTGTTGTCCAGTTGGCTTTGTGTTTAGCTTGGGATTTATTTTATTGCCTCTTAGGCAAACATGTCAGTTATGTTTGCGAAAGTACATATCATCAGGCTGGACATGCGTGTAGGTTTCCCCACTGTACCAGCAACAACTACAACTACAACTACAAGCAAGGGCACAGCCTCCAATAGGACTCAAGCCACATTTAGAGGGAAATTCGTACATAGACACCCGTTGGGGCACTTATTTATGGCAAATTTTTCAAGTAAAATCTTGAAAGTGTCGAAAAGCGAAAAAGGGAGCCACAAAGATTGCAGGAATGAAAGAAAACGATAGAGAGAGAGGGGGCGAGAGGTGGGTAATATCGCAGGCGTTAAAGGAACTCAACGAGGCGGCGGCAACAGCGCCAGCTCCAGCTCCAGCTTCAGCTCGTTGTGAGGTCAGGCCCGACGACTGCAATTGCTGCCCATGTACACGCCAGTCTTCTGCTGCTCGTGCTGGGCTCGGGCTGCTCCTTCTCCTCCTCATCCTTCTCCCTTTCTGCGCCAACAATAACAACAACTGTTTTCATGGGCAATGGGCTGCTTGTACTAGATAATGTGGTTGTTGTAATTTAAGGCCTCATTGCAGGCGATGTGCTGCTTGTTGTGTGTGTGGCGGCTGCCTTAATGGGGGCAGGGGGAAACTACAAAAGCATTGCACCGAATTTCGAGGCAAAGCAAACACATTTTGACTATTGCATTGATAACAATCTTCATAGAAAGCTAGCAAAAGCTGCTGTAAATAGTACATAGAGTATTCCTTTTTATCAATTGCAATTATTTTATTTACTCACAGCGCTGATGCTTTTTGATTTCAAGTTAAGTTAGCTGCGCCTACAGTGATTTATCTTATACTCAATCGATGATTCGATAAATTGTGTTTCATAGCTTTGAGCTTTTTAACAATTATGCAGAGCTACATATCGATGCTAAATGAAATGGTCTGCATCAAAGATACTCAAATACAAGATATTTCACAACACCGATAATTGTGTTATCGATTTGTCATGGATTGCAGTGCGTGTCGTATTGCCTCAAATGCACATTCTCGTGGTTTTGGTGCTGCTCCCTCCTTGTATTAGTATCTTTGGTCTGCATACTTTATCTGTACAAAGATATCTTTTATTTTGTCACGGTATGCACATAATCCAACCATTTGCGTAATTTGCATAAATTTGTTAATAAATACGCATCATTCGATTGACTCATTCGATAGCATATCTAATTAATCTACTCAGAAATTCTTTAGTATTTGTAAAGAATGCATATTATATGTGTATTACCTTGATTTATCGAACAGAGTTGTCACCTCGCTGTTGTGTTAGACATACAGTTACAATCGCTTTTTAAACAAACACACACAATCGACGCCGACGATGCTGCTCTATGCAAATTGCCTGGCAAACACCTTCGATAGACAACTTGCTGAGTGTCGTGGCGTGCATGGGAGAGCAGAAGAATTGCTGCTGATTTCGCCATAGACAGATGACGGCTGGTGGCATCAAAGTGGCGCGTGTGGAACTGTCAAAGCACTGTCGATTGCATCGTCACCCGGCCAGACCAGGCCAGTCCGAGCTGAGCTGAGTGCCAAACTCCTCCACATTTGCAACTGGCAGTTTCTGACGCCTTCTGACAGCTCTGACCCAGTTCGATCGATTCACTCGATTCTGGCGATGACATGGCAAGAGTTGTCCGAGTGCGAGTTGCGAGCAGTGCATTTTGAGAGCTTAAGTATTTTGACCAAGTTTCTCCAAAAAGGATTTGGAGCAATCGAAGCCGTTGCCGCAGTTGCCATTGAACTTTGCATAAAACTTGTTGCTGCCGGACGAAATGCTAATTGCATTGTTGATCTTGTTGTTGGCTACTTTGTAGTCGCCAGTTGTTCGTTGTCACTTGGAAGCGTTCTGCGTGGGCGTGGCAGTTGTATGTGGGCGAGGGCGTGTACCGCAAGTTGTACATTTTGATTTTGAGCTGCACTGACAGGTTGCTCCGCATCGTTGGGGCATTAATTACGCTGCATTTACTTAGCGGGCATTCTAATTTCGTCACACCCGCTGTACAGGGCCATTAAAATGCGGATGTTATCCACAGCCAACCTCATAGCTAACCCACACGGCAGCAGCAGCGACGGCAGCAGCGGCAGCTCCTCGTTCTTATCTCGTGTAATATTTTCATGTACGTGCCAAAAGAGATTCGGAGTCGAGTAGCAACACGTGTTCGAACGTTGTTGCACTGCGGGCTAACCATGTCCTTAACTGGCCAACGGCATCATCGATGTACCTGCTGCACTTCCTGGACCAGGCCCACTGAAAGAGAGAGAGAGAGAGAAATGTAGATTCGCGGGAAGCGATGCAGCAACCCGAGTAGGCAGGGCCCAGCGACACAATGTCTCAATCCATGCGCCACGGCCGCCATCGTTTAATTGATTTATTTGGACGCGCATCTGCGGCATTATTTACGATGTGAAACAGCTAGCCAGCCCTCTGGGATTGCCATAGCTATGATTTCCCAGCTTGGCCCTGGTTTTGGCCATGGGCCATGGCATCGGGTCCCTGACCCAGGCAATAGCAGCAACATTGGCGGCAACAACAACAAGCGGCACGCTGATTGGTTTTGAAATGGAAAAATTAGACCAAGTGGCACTTGATGCGGCGGCAAAAAATGCTCTGCAAAATCAACAAGGAAAACATTGCGCCGACTGGCCCCAAACAGAACCGAGGAGCGAGGAGAAGCTGCGACCAGGCACGAGTTGTACTCGCTGCCAGCCCGACTGCTTGCCACATGCAAATGCTGCCACGTCAGCAATAAATTAAAGGCAATTTTAGTCAAATAAAATGTTAACGGTGTAACGGACCCCTGTGGCCCCTAGACTGTGCCTCCTCCACCCCCCATCCCTACCCTGCAGCAACGTTGGCGGCGCTGCAACGTGTTGCCCTTTGGCAACTTGCCACGATGATGGACAAAGCGGCTTGGCTGTTGTTGCAGCGGCGGCGACGGCGGCAGCAATTGCCTCTGCCTGGACCAGGGCTGGGGAGCCTGGAGCGTTGCCTGCCTCGCTGCCTGCCTGCCTGCCTTATGGTATTTGTCACGTTCATCCATTTTCAGAGTCCACGTACATGTTGGCGCATTGTTAATAACTTTATTCGTCTTGTCCTACTTGTCCGCCCGGGATGGCCGGGATGTGCTGCTCCAGCGGCAGCAGCGCATTGACAATGACTCGGCACCGTTATTTATGAGCTGTGTGCGCCATGCTCAATTATTGACATTGAACTCTCCTGGCGCCCGCATCGCACACACACACATACGTACGTTGACTGGGAGGAAGACACGAGCATGTTTGCATTGCCTAATCAGCAATCAGCCCAAATCGCACAATTGTGTCATGTGCTGCCGCCTGTCGCCGCCATCGAGACGGCAATTAAGTCGCCAGAGTTGCCGTTATGCGCAGGCAAGGTCAACGCTGTCGGCAGCTGCAGCTGCCCAAAAAAGGGGGGGAGCTGTGTCCCATTCTCCTCCCCCCTCCCCCTCCATAAGGAATGCGCTGCATCATGCGCGCGAATTATGAAATCGATTTAGCATATTCAGATGCTGTGCGAGACGTTGGGGTGCCACGTGAAGCAATGGGATTGGAGATTGGAACTGGGCATTTGCATGTGCTTGGGCCAAGTACCGTTGGCCCGCTTTTTATTAGCCCCTTTTTTTTTGTGGGGGGGAAATTAGAACAAATTGTTCATGAACTTGTTGTTGCTGATATAATTTTGCTTGCTGTTATTGTAAATGACAAGCTGCGCTTGTTCTCAACTGACCTGCTTTCCATCTCGCTCTCTCTCTCTGTCTCTCCTCTCTTTCTCTCTCTCTCTCTCTCTCTTTCTCTCCGCCTGTCTTGTTACAGGCAGCACAGCTGGAGTGCGCATTCTAACCGCAATTGTTGCTCTGATGATGCTGGCGCATTCATTTAATAACAATTATAAATTAACTTTTGGGTTTTTTTTTTTTTTTTTTTGGTATTTGGGAATTCTTTTGCTGACGTGCTTTGCCCAGAACCCGTGAATCAACCTGTGGTGAAAGTTCTAAAAAAAGCGCATGTGGGCGCTTTATTTGCTTTGTTAAAGTTAAAAAGTTTGCGGCTTAAAAAGCGATAAACCCAAAAGTTGCAGGTGATAAGTGCAGAATGTGCAGCCAGTGCAGTTGTTTAATTTCGATATCTTGGCAAAATGTGTGTCATTCTACTGACTAAGTGTTATCGGGAAGGTCAACTGAGTCAACCAAGATATCAAGGCAGAAATAAAAACCTGCCAAATCAGCAGCAGCGGCGACCGCGACTGACGCACGTCGTTTGTCCTTGAGGTTCTGGCGCAGAATTGTCGGAAAAAAAAACAATGGAAATTAAATCATTATTAATGGCAGCAAAAAAAACTGCAGCAAGTGCTGCCAAGTTGATGGCAAGTGTAGCACAACAAAGGCAGCTGCAACAGCAACAACAACAACAACAACAAAGGCAACGCAATTCTGTCCGCTGGTTTGCACCTAACAATTATTATTATTATATTTCATTTCGGTTGTACTATTATTTTGCGCATGACTAACCAAATGCAATTTCAGATGCCATTCTTTTATGTTTTCGATTTCGACTGTTTTTTGCAGCTATTCGTTTTCGTTTTTTGTTTTGTTTTGTGTGGTTCTTTTGGGCCTTTTGTTCCACTTTGGCCAGTTGAGCAATAAAACGTCGCATTAAGCCAGCGTAAAATGTGTACAAAAATCGACAGTAATCGCCCAGTGATCGTATAATCGAATAATCGTAAATTTGTAATCAGTTGCAAGAACATGTGTTTACACAGTCGCCGCACGCCATGCCATCCTATGCCACTGCCACCACTTGCTGCAGTTCCACTTGGCTGCCAAAAAGCGCAACAATTCCGCGTCAGTTGCCAAGTGGAAGATGGCATCAGTTGGCAGAAGGTAAGCCGCGGTTTGATCGATGTTGGATTGATATAATAATCGTTGTGTATGCATTCAAAAAATGTAAAATCTTTGCAGTTTTTAATCGATTGCACGATTTAAAATTAAAGTTTACTTTTTGTGCATTATTGCAATTGATTTAAGGCAAGTTCTTCACATCAAAAAAATAGGAATTCTGCTAAAATATTACAAGCTGCAATTACGTATTTTATTTTTGCCAAAACATCTCATTAAAAACAAGTTTAAGGAATAGTTTCTGATGCTTGTTTACACTTGTTTATTGGCTTTTAAACCAGTTTATCTTATCTCACATATGCAAATATTTCTTTGAATAAAATCACAACTAAATTCGCTAAAACCGGAAAGAGTTTTTAGATCGAATCTAAAATAATAGTTGGCTAAAACAAAGCCTAAAAAGAGTTAGACAAAATGCCTAATACAATTATTAAATTTTTATTTTTTTTTAAATTCCAAATTAAATTAACTTATTAAATTATCTTGAACAATTGAAATTGCAACCTACACACACTCTTCAAGCTGCCCTCTGAAAATATTGCGCCGCCTAAAACTATGCAATGAAAATGTTGCCAACTTTTTGTTGGCGCCGTCGGTTAATTTCGAATGCAAACAATTAAAAATTAAGCAAATACACTGAAGGCTGTTGGAAAAAAATATGCGGCTAGCTGCACCAAGCCAAGAGCTTTGCGAAAGAAAGAGCATGAAGCGAACGAAGAGCACAAAAGCTACAGCCACGAAAGCTAAGAGAGCGCTGCTCTCTCTCTCTGGACGCTCTGCTCTCTTGTGCTCCTGCTTGGCCAACTGGCCAGACCACTCTCACTTTTCAAACTGCAAGCGCAATGCAACTGGCAGCAGCGAGCTTTGTGTGCCATTGTGTGTGCCAGTGTGTGTGCCAGTGTGTGTGTGCCAGTGTGTGTGTGCCAGTGTGTGTAAAGCTTTAGTTCCCGTTGGCCACACCGCTTTGGCAGCGGCGTCTCTGAGCTCGTTTTACCTGTTTGTGCGGCTGCGATCCATGAACACGTTAACATTATCGAATTGGTATTAATTTTTTCGCACAGTGTTGCAATGCCAGGGGAAGGAAGGGGGGCAGGTGCGGGTCATGTTAATTAAATATCCAAGCTAGGCCAGGGGTGGTTTTAATTATATACATATTGCAGATCTGCCTTGAACTCATCGATTGCTCGCCCTGCTTGGCGTTTGATAAGCCTCAACGAACTGAAGTTCTCTCTAAGCACGGCGAGCACAACTGTCTGACAAGGCTGTGACAGCGGAACATGGGAGCGCTTGTTGTCCAGACTGACCAGACTGACTCTCTCAGCTCGCCAGCTGACATGCTGTGACATGTCTGACATGTGCTGCTCTGGCTCGACTTACTGTAATTGATAGACATCGATAGCGACATCGATTGCAGCGCACAAATCTCAACGGATTAGTCTGAGTCAGTGCAGCAGCCCACGCAATTGCTTCGCTCCTCCTGCTCCTCCTTCTGCCATGGCATTAAAAGAATTTGACTGTGAGATTAGGCCGTAATTAATCAGAGCCGAAATTCCAGCGAAAATGCAGGACACCGCCCGAAGATCGCAAGCCTGATGCCGACTCCGTGCTTGGGGCACGGGCGGCATATATGTGCTCCATGGCCTCAAGGCCATTTGATGTTGCTGGCGGGGCAAGATTTATGAGTTAAGTGACACCCGCATTCACTTGGCCAGGCAAACTGGTTTACAGCTTCAGCTGCGACTTCAACGTTGGCGGCAAGTTCTTCACAGTTGTTGTTGTTGTAGTTGCTGTTGTTATTGTTGTTGTTGTTGCTGTTGTTTTTGCTGTAGTTTAAGTCGCTTTAGCCCGCTTATCTGCATTAATTATCAATAAAAGCAGCAGCTTGATTAATTTCGAATCGCTCCAAATCGCACGGCGCGCACAAGCTGCGTTCCAATTCGTCTTCATTAGGGTCTGCACTTGGTCAGGAGGGGAGGGGGGAGGGAGGGATTGGTGGTGTGTGGGCGTGTGCTAAAAAACAAATGGCAAAGTGTGCTGCAAGTGGCGATTTCGGCCGATCTGCATGAATTAAAACGAAAGACTTAGGCAACGAACTTGCCCAAGTCAGCTTGTCGCACATCGCTCACACGCATCCATCAGGCTGAGTGAATGAACACATCAATGCCCATTTACAGCTGGGGCCTGAAACGGAGCAGCACGGAGCCGGCCCAAATTAAACCTTGGCGCATAAATTAGTCACAGGCGGAGCTTGTGGAGAGCGACTAATGTCCAAAGATCTGTGGCATTTTCACATGAAAACTGGAGGAGAGGAGAGCGCGCGCGCGCGAAAAAAATGGGCAAAAAGGCTTACGCAATCCCACATAAATTAGACGTCTGTTTGGATGACGACGCCATAGCCATAGCCATCGCCATCGTGTTGCCGCCTCTAATCACTGCTTAAATCAAGCGTGGCAAATTGGAGCAACCAACAGCAACAAGTGCGGTGCGCTGCCTGCCAACCGCCAATCAGCAGGCACACAGAGAGACAGACCGACAGACAGACAGCCCGAGCAGTTACTACTTTAGTTACCACAAAACTGGCTAGAAAAAAAAAACAGCAGCAGCAGCTAAAAACGCGCTGCAAATCAACAAGAAATCAACATTTTGCGCTTAGAAGCGAAAGCAAAAGTAACCGAGCACAAGCTCAACTGGTGGACAGCAGCAGCGCAAACTGGAACCGAGTGCGACGCCGCCAGCTGTAAAACCGACTGCTAAAACTGGACGAGAATTGCGCAAAGTCAAGCAAGCTAAACAAGGCGAGCTGCGCGCAGACCCAAAACGACCCCAGCCCATTGCAATGTCCATATCAGCTGACGATAAGACCAGCTCCCCCCTAACTGGATTCCGCTCACATTCGTGCGCGGCGGGCGCAGCCGGAGACAATGGCAGACCCGGCTGACTCCCAAAAGTTGATTAAACAAAATTGTTTAACTCGGGGGCACATGAACTCCACTCTGGTTTGGGGTCAATCGGGTTGAAGTTGGGGTTAAATTTGTTATGAATTGATTGCGGGCACATTTGGCAAATATTCGCCAGGTTTAGGTAGGCCTAAGTGGGCAGCTTGCCGCTCCACGTTCACTTTCCATGCCGTCGCCGCATTCTGTGGCTAATTTACGGCACGTCCGAGTGCCAAAAGCAGCTGCCCAAAGTGCCTGCTTAGCACAGGCAAAGGCAGTGGCAAAGGCAGCGGCAGCCGTTTCAATTTCAAATTAAATTTGTAGTCAAATAGTAGTTGCAGCCTCCCCTCCCCCCCGACTCCAGCTCAGCTCAGTCAGTTCGTCAGTCAGTTCGTCCGTCAGTCAAGCGGGCAATGACAAGCAAATTAACCGCAACTGCTGCTGCTGCCGCTGCGAGAGATTGCACCACAGCTCGCCCAGCTTCGGCAGTCCATGTGGCTGCTGGTTAACGTCAGCTACGTGCAGTAGTTACCCCACTCCCAACGCCTCAGCTTGGCCAAAGCTAACTAGCTACACACTCCCTCTCCAGCTTCCAATCCAATCTTGCACGTGTCGACCTTGAAGCAGCAACAATTTCCTCGGCCAGTTTGCTCGACTTTTTGATTTGAATGCCGCATAAATCTTTGTTAATTGCTTTGGCGCTGCTCTCTAATTAGATTGGGCTGCAAGGGCGCTCACCTGTTGTGGGCCCTAACAATCCCCCCCCCCCCTTACCTGTTGCTCTTTATTTTTTTTGTTCGTCTTCTAATGTACTTGTCGATTGGCGTTCAATTGCCGCCGCTGCAGGCGTAATTAAAAGTTCATATTTTTGCTGCCAAATTGGCAGAAAAATTCAAATAACAACAAAAGCAACGGCAAATTAATTGGCTTACATTTTGCGGCTGCGCTGATTGAGCAAACGAGCTGAAGCCGTAGCTGAAGCGGAGTCAATGGACATGGGCTAAGCTTAGCTCTTTGGCCAGGCTATAACTGTGGCTGCTTTGTGCCATATGGCTGCAACCTGAATCGCCTCGGTTTGGCTTCCAGACAATGCGCAGCTGCTCGATTTTTGGTTTTATTTTGGCTAAGGTGGGGGGAGGGCGCAGGGGAAGGGGCAGCATTTGTGGCGCGGGCGGTCGCGCATTGTTCGCGCGATAATTTTCTATAACAATTTGTTGTAGCCGGCGCCGCAGTCGTTGCTTTTAATTGCACATGCCGGGCACATGGGTCAGTCTAGTCGGTCGGTTGGTCGGTCGACTTTTTGCCCGATTGTATAATGACCGCAGGCCTTTCACTTGCAGCAGCAGCAGCGGTAAAAAGCCAACTCATTTGGCTTTTATTTTATTTTGTGAGTCGTTGAAATTAGTTCAGAAAATGGAAATGGTTCATTCCGTCATTTCGGCGCTGGCTCAACGCCCACCCCGACACTTGACAACGGTCCAGAAATTGTGCAATTGCTGCTGCAGCACAAAATGCAGGTGAAAGGTAGCAACACAACGCATTCCATCAGCAACAAGCGGCAGCAGCAGCAGCAGCACAAGACAAATCCTGTCGAGCCGAAAAAACAATAAAAGACTCAACGTGATAAGGCAACAACACGCGCGCCAGACAAACGAACAGGCACGCGCAGGCTCATAGAAAATCCGCTCAGTTATTTCGCTATATACATATATACATATAGACCAGATATATATCTATTGAGTATCGCTTAACAAGCGCAGCTGTCAGCAACCAGTTCGGGTGCCTTATAATGAATTGTTCCAGCACATTGTTTCAAATTACATGATATCACTCGGCAACAACAACATCAACAGCAACAACAACAGCGACAACAACAACAGCGGCGTAACAGGAACATGCACGCGACAAAGCGTAGATCAGATAGCGCATTTGGAGTTGGCTAAAATGGGCAACACAGTAGCCGAAAGAAGGAACTGAAAACGAAAGACTCAGGCGACAAACTTGGTCAAATGTTTTCGCATTGTCATCGAGTATGAGTTCTGGCAGCTACACGGAATGCCACTTAGCCAACACCAGCAGCAGTAACAACAACAACAGCAGCAGCAGCAGCAAACTTGCCAAGCAGCAACTGTTGCTGCCACAAGCCGCAAGCTGTGGCAACTTGTCAAAGGTCGCGTCTGGGCGCAGCGAAAGTGCGTGGTGCCATGTGGTTTGGGCCCAGCGCATTGTGCATCTGCTTCCAGAGTGAAACCAGTTTCCTGTGCCCGCCACAAAGGGGCGTGGCCCAGCTTGGGGCACATTAATGCGGCTGAACTGACCTACAAAAGGCAGATGGGTCCCTTGTTGCATAACAGTTGCAGGGTGCTCTCAGCTCGCTCTCAGCTCGCTCTCAGCTCTCTCATGCGCTTGCTCTCTCTGCTTCTCTCTCTCTCTCTCTTGGGCTCTCCCTCTGCTGCTCCCTCCCTCTCTCTACCCTTCGTTCTCTCTGTGCCTGCGCCTCTGGGTTAGCCTTCGCATTGAGCCAATGACATCAAATGCCAAAATAGCGCACAATCATTTCAGTAAATGATTTAATTAAGCTAAACAGACGCAGTTTTGTCTACCCTCTGTGCGTGTGTGTGCGTGTGTGCATGTGTGTGTTTGTTACCAATCGCTTCGAGTACTTTTCGAGTGTGTGACATATTGGCATCAAGTTCACCGCACAGTGCCGACACACAACAAAAGGCGACCAAGTGGCGCTGATCGAGCGACATTGATTGCCCGCTGAGGCTTTTGGCTATCTTAGCTTGTTGGCCACGGCTTTGGCCACGGCTTTGGCTACAGCTCTGGCTTATGGCCCACTAGAACGCACTTGAGTTATTAGCGGCTTATGGATACGTTGAATGGGCCAATAGACAGACGGACGGACAGCCAGAGTCATAGATCATTGTCGAGCAGCCAGTTTGCAGAACTGTTTCCGTTTTGTAATTGTCTCTTGCTGGTTTGTTGCTTAAGTCTTTTGTTTGCCTGCACCCCGAGAATAATTTGCCAAAAAATTAATAACAAAAATTTTGTGTTTAACTGTGAAGTGCCGCCTGGCATTGATGTGTGCAATCGAGCGTGTGTGTGTGTGTGTGTGTATGTGCGACTTATGAATGAGCTGAAGTTGCAGCGATAAGCGTAGCGGGTCAATGTTACCAACGCTGGACTTGAACTTTGTAGCTTCACTTGGTTTTTTTTTTTGCGTTTTGCGTTTGTTTTTTTGCGTTGCGCTGAAGATGAGTTGGAGCCAAGGCTCGCTCGTTAGGGCTAATGACAGGCGTCGACAGGCATCAAAGCCAAATTGCAGACACTAAATATGTAATGCAAGTGGGCAACATTTGTTGTTGTTGTTGTTGTATCAAAATAATTGTTTGTGTTAATATTTGAAATACATCACAGCATTTTTCGCAGCGTGTTGGCCATGCTTTTGTTTTCGCCAACTTGACCGCAGGCGTTCCCTTTCGTTTCGCATTTTTGGGTTACGCTATCGATTCCCCAAAAAAAAATTGTTTACGCTCGCCCAAATTTTAATTACAGACACACGAGGCATGCGGCACGAGGTGCGACCATTTGAACTTGACTTTAATTGGCTTTCAATGAAAACAATTATGTGTTGCTAGCCCCCGCCCTCCCTTCTCGGTCTTTCTCTCCTGCTCTCCCTTTTTAATATCTAATTAGAGCGTAGCTCAGGGCTCGATCTCTTTCACTTGACACCTTCGCGCACATTTTTATCTTTCACTTTTTTTTTTGGGTTTCATTAACGCGTCCAATCGATTTGCGGCTTACGCAATTGCAAAGACACAAAGGTGGTGGATTTGACAGTTAATGCCATTGCCTTGCCCTGCCCTGCCCTGCCCTTTCCCTGGTCTTGTCTGGCCCCTTCGCTGACACAGGTGTAACAAGGTAGAAACCGTGCAGCAAGTACGCTGTTTGGCCATGCACGCTGCATGCCAAAATAAAATAAAAAAAAAAAACGACCATAATTTCCCCCACTTAAGTGCAGACATTTCGCCAAAAAACCAGAGCCAAGCTGTCCATTTCGTATGCGAAACGTGACGACGCCCACCGCCGACCAGCTACGGGCTACGTTTATGATGCCATCGCCGTAGTGCTTCATAATTTGATAATCGCGTCCATTAAACTAAACAAAAGTGCGCATAAACACGCTGCGTGTACTGCACAGCTGACTGTGCTTCTCCAGGTTGTTGTTGCTGTTGCTGTTATTGTTGTTGTTGTTATAATTAGCACCCAACTAAATGATTATAAAGCGCTTGTGCGCTGCCTTTGTGCGCTAGTGTCAAAACACAATAAACAGTTCAGATTGTACAAACAGTGTCATTAGCTGCGCGGGTGAGGGAGGAGGAGGGAGGAGGAGGAGGGGCAGGAGGTTGTGTGTGGAGAAGCACCAATTGCCAGCTGACGGTCGCGTTATTACCAACTCTCGGCGGGATTAGGTAATGCTGTGCTAGCCCAAAATGAAGTCATTTACTTTGTGTGTTTGATATTTATTTAAACAAATTAAATGTGTGTGTGCGTGTGTGTGTGTGTGAGAGTGTGTGTGTGTGTGTGTGAGAAATGTGTGTGCACATGTTTATTATTGATGGGCAAACAAAGCAGCAGCAGCAGGCAGGCAGTCCACAACAGCAGCAGCAGCAGCATCACCAGGTAAAACAAAAGACTTAGGCAACGAACTTGGCTGGCTGGCTCACATGAATTTATTATTATAATTTAACTAGCTGCGATTTCTAGACATTCCCAGCATTGTTGCTGCCATGAGTTGTTGCTGTTGTTGTTGCTGCTGTTGCTGCTGCTGTTGCTGCTGCTGTGGTTGCGGCTGCTGCGTCAATCATGCTCAGGTCAGAACTTGGCTTTATTTGCTATTTCAATTGGATATCCAAGCCAAGCTTGCCCCATGTGGCGGAGACGACGTCGTCGCCGTCGATTGGATTGGTGGGTGCAGCATGGCCTGCAAATCAAATGTTAACTAGTTAAAGGTGGCAGGGTGAGTGCGACTGCAAGTTACCCTGTACAAAATAAAATAATATTTAATATCAAGCGTTAAAGGTAGAGAGAGGAAGCAAGAGAGAGAGATTTTAAAAAATACCAGAGAAAATAATGATAAAAGAGATAAAAAATATATACACTAATATTAGAGGGTATTGCAGACGCCACACAATCCACATAAAAGCATTAGTTACAGACTTTAGAACTACATTAATCGTATGAAATGGTGCAGCAGCTTCGGCCACTCGGCCAACTCGTTGCAGCTCGTTGGATCTTTGGATCTTGGCGCATTTAATTGACGCGCTGCCAGCGTGTATTTACTTTGATTTTGTAATTATAATATACCATTTTCTTGCAGCTGAACAGGTTCATGGGAGAGTTCTAAGGCGATCGAGCGAGCGATGTGGAAAGCAAAATCCAACCGTGCTGCACATGAATTCCTATGCAAATGCAAATGCTGTGCACTTGTTTCTACCATGTTATAAAACCATAATTATTTTTATTTTTATTTAAGAATAGTGTAATTGCTTGCAGCGTTTAATTGCTGTCACATAAATCTCGCGTCTAATCGAGCGTTGCAATGCTCTGATTTACGCCCCAAGCTGGTGTCGCGTTTGTCGCCCAAGTCTTTTGTTTTACGTAGCGTAGGCGTAGCAACGTTTATGAGCCGAGTTTAATTAACAAGCTGCATAAATAAAAAAAAACACAATATCTAATCGAGTTTTTTTTACCACTTTGACCTTCACAATGTCATTAGAATCGCACAGCGCATCCATATAAAATTTACCGTTACGCGTAATTTGTTTCCAAGTCGATTCTGGCGAGTCGGCAAAAAGCTTTCTGGGGAAGTTGGGGAAAAAAAAAACATGATAGACGACGCTTCGAAAACGCAGTTTAATTTGTAAATAGAAATGCCAAACACGAAGATGATAAAGAGATGATAGAAAGATGGAAGCGAAGATGAACGACGATGATGTAATTATCACGTAGTAGAAAGCTGCTGCCATCGATTTGGGCACTCTTCGCTCTCTCTCTCTCTCCCTCTCTCTCTGTCTCTCCACTTTTTGTTAGCTACCTCTTTCTACGCCAGATTGATGATAGAAATATGCAAATTACAATGGAGTTCGATGAGAATGATTACCGCTTGGTTAACAGCCGTTTGACCTGCCAGAGCGCGCTCTCTCTCTCTCTCTCTATCTCTCTCTTCTCTTGCACACTACAAGAGCTAAGAGAGTTGCTGCCACTCAGCTGGCAACTCTTAAGGCTGCCAAAAGCTTTGACTTTGCCAACAACTTCAACGACTTCGACGACTTCGGCAACTCGGCGCTCTGCAAGCTCCCGTCCGACACGCTTAAAGCGATTAAGCACGCCGCACGAAGAGACACGAACCTGCACACGTAAAAAATACCCGAAGCAACGTAACCGAACTTACGGAAAGGCCAGCCAGTTAGCCAGTTAGACGGGCCCAGCTCCAAGAGCGTCTTGGCCAACTCAGTCGAGTCGCGAAAGTCGTCGAGTGCGTTTGTGCTGCCACAAGTTGTTGCCTCTTTCGTTGCTGTTCGGTGCGGTGCATAGTGAAAATATCACACACACACACACACACATATTTACACACACACACACATGCACACTGGCAGACGTGAGCTGCGTTAGTTGTGTGCCGTGGAACAGTGGCTAAAAGCAAAACAAACAAAATTCCAAAAAAAAAATTAAACAAAAGAAAAGAAAAGAAACAACAAGAGCAAGAGCAGCAACAACAACAACAACAGAAGCAGCAGCAGCAACAACAACAACAACAGCAACAACAAGCTCATCATCAATTTTGAGCTGTGCGCGCAGTCGTTATGCAATTGAAGTGCGTTCGGAAATATTAAAACAAGCCAAGCCAAGCCAGACCCGATGAATGAATTGAGAAGCGAATCGATGACGAAAACTGCAAAAGAAATTTCCATTTTCGGTTGCTGAAGTGAAAACGAATTGTCAAGCTAAAAAAAACAGCAACAACAACAACAACGTGTAGTGGCAAAGTGAAAAGCGCAAAAGAAATTGCAAAAATCAATAAAAGGCAATAAATAATTTTAAAAAAAATAATATAAATAATTGCTGAAAATCATTTCTTACGGCATTCAAAGTGCATCAAAAGCGAAGCAGCAGCAGCAACAGCAGCAGCAGGCGTCAGGCAGGCTACGTAATCATTGGGAAAATATCTGCAATTTTGCAACAATTTCGACATTGCAGCAGCAGCAACAACAACAGCAGCAACAACAACTGCTGCAGCAACAAAAGTAATTGAGCAAAAGGTGAGTAGCATGTCAGACACGCATGCAACACGGGCTGCCTGCAACAAGCAGCTGCAGCAGCAGCAGAAGGCAGCGCCCTCGCCCTGTCGTACATGGCGTATGCGTAACATTTAGCTACACTCTGACTGCATTCATATTCATTCACACGCCCAGCTACAGCTGCCCCGCCTCCCTCTTCCCTGCTCCCCACTTTATTGTTGTGCACTTCCTGCTACGCTTTTTTATTATTATTATTATTACTATTATTATAATAGTTTCTTTTTTGTTCTGTGCCGTCATCTTTTTCGCTACATTTGCTGCGAGTTTTCGGTTTCGTTTTCATTTTCATTTAAATACGAAATGAAGTCAGCTCAAGGCTGTACTCACACACACACACACGCACACACATGCGTTGTGTGTGTGTCTATTTGATGTTTATTTATGAGTTTCCGAAAAAACTGGAAATATTTTTTGACTAATTAAAACGATTAGTGCAGAATTAACGATACAATGCCAGGCCGAGCGACTTGCTCTGCTGAGACTGAGACTGAGATTGCGTTGGTCTAGTTGGCTGTTGGCCCTGAAGAGAGAGAGAGAGAGAGAGAGAGAGAGAGAGGGGAAGAGAGAGAGAGACTGAGGCAGACAGACACGAATCGTCTGCATCATCTGCAACTGCAGTAGGTGTTGCGACAATTGTCAAGGAAGGAAGCTCGCAGTGTTAGTGGGAGTCAATTAGTGAGCAGCAGAAAGACAAAAACAAAACAAAAAGCGCATTTAAATTCTGCGCCCAATTATGCAGCCATAAATGTAAACAATCGCGCAAAAAGACCTTAAAGATCTGTAGAAGAATCTGCAAAGAGAGGCAGCGAGAATGAAAGAGACAGGCAGGCAGACAGACAGAGATACAGAAAGATACAGCGAGATAGACAGGCAGGCAGACAGACAGACACAGCCAGTGCGACGTGTTGAAAATGCACTAACCGAATATGCTAAGTTCAGTATGCTGTCTGCCACGCCCCCCTCCCCCTACCTACCCGTTTCCCTCTCCCCCCGCCTGCTCTGTGCTATTGCAAGAACCTCAGGCGGCTCAAACAAAAAACCAACTGCGATTTTAGACAATAACGTGGCAATTTAATGGGAAATGTCAGTCACAGGCCTGCAACAACAACAGCAACAGTTGACTTCATTTTCTCAGTGGCAACAAAAGAAAAACTACAACAACAACAACAACAGCAGCTTATGCATGAACAAATGAGTTTTCGTGCGCGCAGACACACAAAAAAAGGTCGTGGCAAACATTACAAACGCAATGACAGCGAGTGAGTGAGATAGAGAGAGAGGGAGAGAGAGCGAGAGGCAGCTACGCGTTGCCAAACACACACACACACACACAATCGACAGTTGTGTTTTTTCTTTACTTCGTATTTAAGTCGCAACTTTGAACTGTGTCAAAGTGCAGACACCTCGTTGGCTCTCGAAAGATTTGTGCCATGACAAAAGACAGAATAGGCCAACTGTCTCTTTCGCTCTTCATCTCTCTCGCTTTGTCTAACAATCTTTCCCGCCTGCTTATCGCATTTCTTTCGCATTCTGTTTACAAATGTGCTGCGCATTTTTATGAGCTGCCAATTTATTGATCATTCTTTAGATTCTTCAACAATTTATGGACGCCAGGCGAAAATGGGTTAATCGTATGCCAGGAACATGCTAACGTTGGCTGTAGTTGTATGGGTGTGCTAGGTGTGAGCATGATTGTGTGTGTGTGTGTGGTATGCTATAAAGGCATTTATCGATATCGATTGCCCTCGACATATCAAAAGCTAATTAAATCGCTGATGCCTTGCATTATGCGGCACGCGCTGTTGTCGTTGTTGTTGTTGTTGTCAGCGATTAGCCAGATAGCTGCAGATAGTGTCAGCATTAGCTGATGGCCTTTAATGGCTTATCGCACGCCAGCAACAGTCGCGCCAACAGCAGCAACAAGTTGGCCCTGCCCAGCGGCGGCGTCGTTTCTTTTATTAAAACATTATTTTGAGCTGGCATTGTCTTCTCCAATATAAATTGCATTTTAAGTGCACGCGTAGGCCACAAAAGGCAGACAATTTTGTTGCTGTTGCTGCTGTTGTTGTTGTAGCAGCTAATCTTGTTGCTGCTGCCGCTGCTGCTGCTGCTGTTGTTGACCGCCTCAATCAGGCAGACAAAACGCTTGTTAGACATTCACACAAATATTATGATGTCTATCTGCCTTGCTTACACTGCCAACTCTGCACGCTCTCCCTCTCTCTCTTTCTCTTCGCATTACTCTCACTCTACTCTCTTGCCTTCTCCCTCTCTTTCACTCTCTCTCGCTCTGTTTGTTACTTCACATTTCCGCAGCAGCCGCATCAAACTTGCCGCAAACGCAGCCAACATTCAAAGCGCTGAAAAGTGAAAAGCAGCCGCTGTCGACGTCGACGTCGGCCTCAGCTGACCAGCGCGTCGGCTGTCGTGTTTGATTGCGGGCGTGTGATAAGCCAAGGCAAACACTAAGTACAGCAGCAGAGGCTGAGGCAGAGGAAAGCAGGGGAAATGCTTTCATTCAGTACATTTATTAAGCCAACTAATGATGCCCAACCGCAGCGACGTAACTCGCTCTCGTTCGCTCTTTCTGACACTGCTTCTCTTGCTCTCACTCTCTTTCCCTCTCTCTTTTACTCTCACTGCTTGAAAAACAGTTTCGTTTTCGAGCTCAGTCGCTCGTGGAAAATTTAGTACGCTGCTCGCTTCGCTCAAATTGCTGCGTTTACGTGAAGCTGCAACCAGTTGAAGCGTGCAGACTGAATGAAAATGTGAAATGGAAAATGGGAAAACAGTGCAAAACTGTAGAGCTGAAAACCGTAGAAAACGAAAGCAGCCGCAAAACACTTTTCTGTCTGCCTTTGCTTTTTTTTTTTTTGCAAGTAATTTCGCTCTTTGTGTTGTGTTTGTCTTTCGCGTTTGTTTCTTGTCTTTGTTTTTCTACTATCTTCAGCTGTTTTTCTTGTTTTTCTTGCTACGCTTTTCACTCGCCAATGTTGTTTTACGTTTTTTGGTCAGCTCGTCACATTTGGCCACAGCAGGTTGGCCAAAACCAAACCGAATTCGAAATACGCGCCAAAAAATGCGGAACACATTTTGGTTTTTTTTTTTTTTGTCGCTGCCTTTGCTGAAAGTGTCAGCTAACGGTAACCAGAGATGTCCGTCCCCTGCTCGAGTTGTCTGACAGTATCACCTGCCGGAGATTGTCGCATGCAATTACAGTTTTTTTCATCGATCATATTGATTAATTGTGAGAGCGGAAAGTCCAATGATGCAACAAGCTGCTGCTGCCAATTAGACACTCAACTTTAGTCTGCTCTTTAATCTTAGCGCCGTCAAGTTTGTGGCCTAAGTCTTTCGTTCCAAAATAGAAAAAAGGTTAAACTTTATTTTAGCCAACAGTTCAGTTTACATAGCTTCGAGCCACTTTAGTCGCCTTACCTTGCAATACATCTGGCGTTAATTAACGCGCAGCGACCGTTGCAGCAAGTTCGTCGCTTAAGTCATTCGATACGAAGCGATTTTCGGCCCCATTTGCATCGCGAAGCGTGTCAAGTAATTTGTAAATTTACATTTTGAGTGTCGGTCGAGGCGAAAGAAAAACAAAAATCAATCAAATCTACACGACGAATCACGCAGACTTCGTTGAAGATCTTCAGAAATTGAAATGTTATCTTAATGTTGGCCCTCTCGGTTAGTTTTAGTATTCGTGTGCGTGTGTTTGTCTGTGTGTGTGTGAGTTACGCTGACAGTTACATGATGCCGAAAATATTGTAAAACCTTTTTCTGTGATTTAACGCGAAACTCGTTCAATAATTGCGTGAATGATGAGCGCCAGATGCGTGCGAGCTTGCGAAATGCAAGCTGCACACATACAAAAACACACACACACAGAGAGAAACACACCGTAACATACACGTGAGTCTGGCGTTGATAATCGTTGGGGCTTTCAGGTGTTAAATAGCGGCAAAAATAGCCGAAAACCGACAAGTTCCGCAACGCATTGTTTGCCTGCCTTGGCGCATTTTGATTTTTTGCTTCCTATTTGCACGTGTGTGTGTGTGTGTGTGTGCGATTTGCATAATGAAAACCTTAACCCCAAGCAGACCCCAGAGTAACTGAACCATGTCGATGCGGAGCACTTTCACGGCGTTGTTATGCAAATTAAAGCGTTTGATTAGCCTCAGTCGCAAGCCAAGTCGGCCCAGGCGAGCGATAAATACAAGTATATATAGCAGACATATTACACATGCATGTGTGTGTGTCTGTGTGTGCGAGTGAGTGTGAGTGTGTCTGCAAGAGTCAATGACTGCTTAATTTAATTTGCCAACAAATCAATGGCCCCTCTCTCAGCTGGCCACCTTCCTCTTCGCGCTCGGGTGAATCTATTTTCTACCCAAAACATTTCTTCTTCACATCTTCAGCTTCTTCTATTTCTCCAGCTGCTTCTTTTCTTCTCAGCGTGAACTTCTCGACTTGACCCCAGCGTGAATTTCGAGCAGTTTCAGTCTCGAGAAACAATTTCGTTTTACCATTTTTGTTTATTTCTTCTGGCCAGCTGGCGGGCCAATCAATCAATTCAACTCTTCGCGCTTGTCGAAGCAGAAGAGCGAAGAATTCCCCACAACGAAAGTATCGAATTTTTCATACTTCATTAGCTTCATTAGCGTGACTTTTAAAGTCGGTTCTGGTTACATAACATACAAAAATGATACGAAATACTTTCTAAGTTAAGACGACAAATGACATTAACTTTTGTGGGGTCTGTTCGCGCAGCAGCAGCAGCAGCAGCAGTTAATGAGTGAATCAGCTGCGTGGTTGCAGCGAACAAACACACACCCTGCCGCCCACACACACACACACACACAGAGAGACTGCCACACACAGTGTCAGCAGCCCCCACAGCTGTTGCGATGTGCAAACAAATCAGCTACAAAGCAGCAGCTACAGCAGCCTAAGCTGTCGCTTCCAACTTGCTAAACATAGGCAAAGCACACAATCAGACATGCTCACACACACTCACACACACACACTCACACACACACAGAGGCACACGTGCTGTCTGTTTGCTGCTAAAACAGCAAATCTCGTGACGCATTCGCAAACTGCAGTTGAACTCAGCTCAAACAATGACAACACTGGCTGGGTAAACGAACGGCAAACTATTTGCAGTCTGTCTCCTCTCCCAGAGCCGGCGAATGTTGTTAAGTGAAAAAGTGGCCATCATAATGTGAGCGACGACGACGCAGCCAATGACCGGCAGCGACAGCGACAGCATTGCATTAGAATTGCCAAGCAGGGAGAGCGGAAAAACAGGCAGGGAAACCGAGAAGCGGCAGCAGGCCCACTTCACACCCATTTGTTTAGTTTTACATGGCTCATGATTAATATGCAAGCGCTGTCTGTCTGTCTACCCCTTTGCTAGTCAACGACAACGTCGGTTTGTCATCATCAAAATTCTTTATTGATTTTTCCAGTCGTAAAACGAGTAAAAATTCTCGTTATGACGTTGACTTTCATTCATAAAACACACACAGCAAAACACAGCAAGGGGCGAGTGCTGCCAATCAATTGGTATGCATCGCATGTGCTGCCGGAGGCGATTATTAAAATGCACATACACATAGAAACTACCCAGCTGGGGTCTAGGCGAAGAAAGTTCTTTTCGAAAGTAGTTGCAGAGCGCACAGCAAAACGAAAGACTCAGGCAACGAACTTGCACAGCAATTTGGCCATTTTAAATTCGTTGCGCTGACATCGCATCATCGCAGATTTTTCACAGTTGTTCGAAATCGCAATAGTTTACTTTCTATTTCGATGCTCATCAATTTCGACAAAATAAAAAAAATGTTGAAAATTTATATAAACAAAGCGAAAGCATTGACAAAATCTCAAAAAATCTGCAGCTGGCTGGTGTTAATGAACCGCGAGTATAGTCTGTATGTATATATTGCGGAAAAATAACGCATAATTGAATAATAAGTATTATATACATATTGCCGGTTTCTTAATGTGCTTTTACTGCCGTACCGCCGCAGTGCAGTGAAAACAATTTCAAAACGCGCTCGAGCTAATTGTGAAAGTTCATCGTTCAGCAAATTACATTCAAATTGGGTAGTTGTTTTTTTTTTACTTTTTTACTTTTTGGACTGCCCAGCGTACAGCGCACTTAGAGCTGGCCCCGGCAGTAGATACTACGCGCAACTATCAAAGCCAGATTAATTGGCACTATTTTTGAAAAACGATGGCAGATCGGAGCTGCAAAGAGACAAAAGGTTAACCACGTTCGTGAAAGTTGCGTGAGCAAAATATTTGAAAGTGAATGCTGCGAGCCAGTGGGGATGACTGTGAAAAATGTGCACAGTGCAAGGCTTAATTTTCACATTTTCAATTGCTGCTGTAGTTGGAATATCATAACTGTAAAGTATGCAGACGAAAATCAGTAAAGTCAACACAGCAGCAGCAGCTGATGGCTTCATTCCGCGGGGCCATCAAGTGGCCATCAACACACTTGAGCCAGGCAACGGCTTTTTCTCTTCTTTTTTTATTTTATTCTCTCTCTCACTTTGTGGCTACAAAAACACCGACAAAAATGACAAAGAACGTAGCTGCTGCTGCCGTTGTTCTGCTGTTGCCAGTTTCGCTTTAGCTGTACTTTCGACAGAAATATGCCAGGCTGTTTTTTTCAGAACTTCCCATCCGCTATGAGTCTGCAGGATGTTTTTTTTATGAGCACCACTTGGGCAGCAGCAGCAAGAATCTCGCCAACGGACGAATGGACAGACAGGCAGGCTGTGAGACGAGTCCCATGGATCCCGGCTAAACTTAACTTTTTAACTTTGATATGTCAGCAAATGTTCTGAGAAACCTTTACTTTAATTTGGCACTTGCCATAAATAATCTGCATAAAATGCAGCGAAATGTTCAGGTAACTTAATTGCCAGCCCCAGACCCGCTGATAATCAAATGTGGGAAACTTGCTCAGACTCAGAATATTTTGTAGAATTAGGAAAAAGGAATATAAGCCGCTGTTCTTATACTCTTACGCAGTTAATTGGGGTATTTCCTCAGTCATTTTGATAACTAGCATTTGCAGGGGAGATACCACTGCGCTCTCTATCAATATTGTCAGGCTGTGCAGACTTAATACACTCAAAAATGCACTCCCTTCCCTATCGTGACTGCAGTAGCCCAACCCGCTGTTTCAGGGTATTATGCTATGGTTATGGTATGCTAATATATGCATCTGTGCCAATTCGATTGATATGCAGTACACGTAATTGCTCGTCGAGTCAAACTAGAACACGTCTGCCTGGTGAGCTTGTAGAACGCGTACGTGCGATGTCAGAACAAGCGAAGCGGGAGTAGAAGAACAATGTGTTCTATATAGCATACAACTTATGGGGTAGCTAAGTAGGTAGGTAGCCCATGTGTCGGATGTGCAGATGCACAATGGCCGGACAGACTATTACTGCGACGACGACGACGACGACGACATGAAATCCAACACGCCGCACTACTCCACACAGTACAATGGCCCAAGGCAGGCAGCCGAAATCGAAAGGTGCAAAAAGTGCAGTGCTTAATGCAGCTCAATAAACTGGCAGAAAACTGGCGACAGACACAACAAACACACACACACAGAGAGAGATATAATACACAGATATAGTTGCAGTTGCAGTTGCAGATACAGATGCAGATGGAGATAGAGATGGAGATGGAGACAACGGACGAATGAACAAACGAACGGTGCGCGCAAAAAAATTGTCAGACATTCGTACAATTTAACGGCTTTTGTTGCATAAATCCAACAGGCAACATTTGTTATGCGATTGCAATCTATCGCACAAAATGGCGCCGATTGTTGACAATGCGAGTATCGAGTATCGAGTACGTTTTTATGTATGGAAAATTGAAAATGGCGTCGGGATGGGGAATTGCGCAAAAGGGAGTTGGAGATTTATGGTTGGCAGGCCCTTATAGCATCCCCAGCAGTCTCTCTCTCTCTCTTCCTCTCTCTCTGCTCTAACAGCGCAGCTGTGCTGTCAATCAGTCAATCAGACACTCAGTCAGGCATTTTGGCAAAAGAAAGCTGACGGACAATTATAGACACTAATAATAACGATAATAGCAGCAGGCAGCAGGCAACGGCAGCAACAATAGCAGCAAACAAAGCGTGTAAATATGACAACAGGTTAGCGAACCTCGCTCATTTACATACGCAGAGAGGCACAGCTAGCAATAGAGAGAGAGAGAGGGAGAGACAGATAGAGAGGGAGAGCAAAGGGAGACCAAACAGCTTACAGATTGCCGCTACACGCGTCGTCTGACAGATTCCCCAGGCCCCGCCGAGGTGTTTATTATGCAACCAGCGTTTTTTCATCAACTTGTCAAACTGAGCCATGAAAATGAAAGAAAAAATACGACATTTGCCTTTGTCTTATCTCTGCTTTGTTTTATTCTCTCTCTCTCTCTCTCTCTCTCTAGGCCTACAGGTGCTTTCTCAGTCTGCTCTTTCGTTTCGGTTTCGGTATCAGTTGCGGTATCGCTATCTGTATCTTCTTCGCGTAGTCTGAAGTCCGCAGAACGACACAAGTAATTCAATAAAAATTGCATGTTTTACATAAATTCTGGCGCTGGCTATAAAAATGCCAAAGCCTCAGAGCGCACAGTGGTTCGATATAATGGAAAAGTGACATGAAAAATGTGGGAATAACTTAAGGACTTAAAACGCTTTTTTGTATTCTCGAGTACCATCCCAAAAAAAAAGCATATACGATTTTGAACTGTTTGCTAATTAAACTTTATATAGCCTGTCATCATATCATATTTCCGAAAATATGAATGAAACGCAATGACTAATAACTTTTTTATTAATCATAGCTAATTTGCATAATTGCAAGAATTTATTGTGTATTCAGTAGATAATATTTTTTAATTAAGTTGATGTGTTTGAGTGCTTTACCATGGTCAAAACGTACTTTTTCGCAAATGAAAAAAAAAACAAATAAGTGAAGGGCAATGAAAATGCAGAATTGTCAAGAAATATTTATTTATATAAGAATTAAAGCTTATTTAAAATAAATAATATTATCAATGTTGTATATGAGAAAAATACGCCTGTCAGCGCACACTTTGCAGCCAGTGTTGAGCGGGGGCAGGGGGATGGGGTCTGGCCCAATATATGCAGCTTGTTGCAGGCTCATCTCCGGTTCGGAGAGTTTATTGGGCGGCCAGAAGTTCGTTCAAAGTTTACACAGCTGAGAACGAGCGCCTTGTGGGGATGACTTGTGAAAAGGAAGTCGGGTCATAAACAATACTTGCGGTGCTCAGTGTGCTTGGGTGCGTTGAACCTTGGCGTATATATATGTTTGTATATATTTTGTTTTTGGGTTCTGTTTGGTTTGCAATTTGACGCTGCACAGTTTGAGGCCTGTCAGCACAACAGACAGAAATTTGGCATTTTTTTTTTTTTTTTTTTTTGACGGATCTGTGTGTATATAATTTACAGTTAGATGGTTAAATACATGCCGCGAACAGTTCTGGCAGAAAGTGGCAATAAGTGTCGGCAAACATGAAAGTTAAATACATCAGAATTATCGTATTCCCAGCACTTTTATGACTACATATCTACATAACACACATATATCATTTGATCTTTGCAGACTCTCCCAACCCACACACACACACACATACAGAGACAGCAAAATGGTCTCGCGAAGAAAAATATTATCACGTTCACGCGATGATCTAAACCTGGATCAGACATTCACCCAGCAGGAGGAGGAGGAGGATGTTTGGTATCAGAAAGACAAGCTATACAAGGTAAGAAGAGATCGAAATCTGTTTCTATATGCAATTTCATTAGCATAATGCGACTACGATGACACATTGCAATTAGTTGAGACTACCGTGCAAAGCGATGATGGAAGACCCCATCATCAATGTGAGCTATCAAAGAACCCAAGAAGTCGAAACCGAAACGAGGCAAATGGAGGCCACGATCAGAACTGCCGACACCGACAACGACAACGACCCGAGACAGCTTTGACTTCCGCTTGGCCAGTTGTTGTTGTTGCAGCTATGTTGTTGCCGTTGTTGTTGTTGTTGTTGTTGCTGTGCCTCTTCTATGATTTGTGGCTGCGGCATATTCTCGACACGTGCAGCGGCCGCATTGAGGTCACCATCAGCATATGAAACGCACTAAACCTTTAGCCGCAGGCGCTGCTGCTGCTACTACTGCTGCTTCTTATTACAGCTGCTGTTGTTGTTGTTGTATTGGCCAATTGCATTAATTACCGTTAGGCCATCGCATTGCGTTGTGCATTTTTAATTTGCCTATGGCCATTTGGCCAACAACGACGACGACAAAGACGAAGACGAAGACGAAATGCAAACGTAACCCTAATGTACATGCCCAGCACGAGCTTGACTTTAGAGTCGTGTATGCATGCGTGTGTGTGTGTGTGTGTGTGTGTGTGTGTGTGTGTTTGTTGTATATCTACCTGTGTGTGGGCATTTCATTGATTTCGGCATTTAAGCAACACAAACAACAAAATAGACAACAAAATCAACGCGCTCTCTGGCACTGCCTTCGTTTGTTGCCTTCTCTTTCGCACAGCGTTTATACGCGACACTTCATGATAAATCCCAATATCATAATCTGAGAAATGACAACTCTATATGCACAACACAACAAACTGTAGGCAAGCCTTCAAGTCTGGCATATTTTATGAGTTCGACTCGGGTTGATTGCTGCATCGAATATAATCGATTGTTTGTGATATATAACAAGCTCAAATCGGTATTGGAGGTTTTTCTGATAGCTTATTAAATATGCCTTTACTTTTTCAATGCATTCCAAGAGCTACAGTCGAGTCTCTCTACTGATTTTAATTATTTTCTTGATTTCTTTTAAATTCTTTGCATTCTATTGAAAGTTGTCGATTTGTTTGCTTTCTTTCTCTCTCTAACTCTTCTGCAGTCTTTTCTTGTGCTTTTTTCTTTCTTTTAAATTTTATTTATTTCTGTGTCTTTCTGTTTATTTCTCTCTTCATAAGCCGCCTTGCAATCTCTCTTAAAACGCCCTCTTCAGCAACTTTATCATCGCATAAACGACTCATTTGTTGCCTGCGCTTTGAGTTTATTTTTGGCAAATGCCGTTACTGCCCACACAAACACACACTTATACACAGAGAGCGAAAGAGAGAGAGAGAGAAAGAGAGGGAGAGAGAGAGACAGAGACACCTAACAACATGCCATTGTTGTCATAAATATTACGAGTATTATTATTTAACTGGGTTAACTGCAGCCCGCAAACAGCTTAAACCAATCAAGCCACGGTTTTTCTGCCTCTCCATCAAATTGATGTTTTATTCCGTTTTGGGGATTTGCATAAAATGCTGTAAACGTTGTTTGTTTTTTTTTTTTAATATAAAAACGTCAATCGTGCCTCACCCAGTTCGTCTGAAAGTGAAAAGTCTGGCGACACTTTTGCCGTTTTGCCTCTGCTCTTACCCCATTCAACTCATTTATGTCATTTTTTTTTTTGGCTTGGAAAATGCGCACGCCCACGCGTTTTTTTTTCTATTTTTCGCTCTGCAGAAGAATTGCACAATCGGCGTGAGCGTGTCTCTATAATTCCGTTTAGCCATACAAAAGGCGTCTCTAGTTTTTCCCAGCAGAAACATGAATACACAAGGAGAAAAAAAACGAAAACAAATTATGGCAGCGTTTTCCTATTGTTGTTGCTCAGCTCAAAGCGACCCTTTTTCGTGTGGCTTTTGTTGTTGTTGTTGTTGTTGCTGCCAGGCATTTATTGAGCAATATCGCTGTGTCTGCTGTTGTTGTTGTTGTTGCTGTTGCTGTCGTTATTGGGTCTGCACTATATTCAATATTGTTAACAAATTTATAAGCTGGGAAAACAGCGTCGCAGCGAAGTGCTACAAAGGCAGCAAAAACAAAAGACTCAGGCAACAAACTTGCTGTGTGCCACCCTCGCTCGCACAGAACACATTGCGGGCTGCCGCTTTTGCTAACCACTTTTCCAAACACACACTCACACACACACACACACACACACACACACACACAGACGCACACACAAGGAAAGTGCCGTGAAAATGAAAGTTTCAATTTCGGCAAGCTGACAAGTTTTCGCTTCGTTTCGCCCGTTAGTTGCCGTCTAAGATGTTGTTGCTGTTGTTGCTGTTGCTGCTGTTGTTGTTGTTGTTGTTGCCGTTTTTCCACTTCCACTTCCAGTGCGCATGTTTGGCCCACTCGTTCACCTGGTTTCGGTTTCGGTTTCGCTTGGCACGTTCGCCAGAGTTGTACAACAGGATTGGATCCGCATGCGCAGAGCGCGCGTTGGCGCAAGCAGGAAAAACCACACAACACCAAGACAAACACACACACACATGGCACATAGTCACACACAGGCACACACACTCTGCGCACACTCAGCGCACACATGTCACACAGCGCGTAATTTAGCTCTTAAACGACGTTCAATGGAAAAGTTGCCGCTTGAAGGAGACTGTTTTTTTTTTTTCTATCTTTTAATATACCTTATAAAAAGACAGACAGACAGACGGACGGACAGACGGTTGGGACAGCTAGACAGGGTAGGCGGTCAGGCTGGCATTTTCCTTATAGCAGGCCATGGAATTTCCTGCTTGGTGAAAACGTATTGATTGATTTGCATGACGGAAGACGCAACCGCGGGCTATTATTAAAGCAATCCGCCAACCTGCCCAGATCGAAGTATGCATGAAATTAGCATAAATTTATTTGCAAAAAAAGGGGCAGCAGATGATGCCAAAAACTTCACTCAGCTCACTTGACCGCAGCACAAAGACAATATTTGCTTTGCCATCGAAGACGACGAAGACGCAGACGTTGGGCGACTCGTCGGGAAATGGGTCAGGCGACAGTTGAAGTTCTGCTGCAGCAATCGATCTGCTGCAACCTGTCACAATACAAATTTATCAAGTCTATAACAATTTGAAATGATGATTATATCTATTACAACAATAAAGTGCGGGCTGCCTGCCGGCAAATACGTTTTATTAAATGTCAACATTTTGTGGCATCCTCAGCTTCAACTTCGACTCCGGCGGCATCTTCAGCTTCTCCACTTGGCTTCAATGCGCCAAATCGTGACTGCAAAAGTTCAACAGCATTTTACACAAAAAGTGCAAACTTAATAAACAACAACAACAGCAACAACAGCAACAACAACAACAGCAGCAGCAACAAAAGCGAATCGAAAACGAAAATGAAAACAGATTCTCAAGAGCTGCGATCAAACTTCCGTGCCGAATGCACTTGTGCACGTGTTGTGTCAGTCTGTGCTTCTCATATTGTTATTGTTGTTTTTTTTCCGTTGTATTTGGTTTATGTCATGCCAGCTGTTGTATTGTAGCTGCTGCTGCCGTGTGTCAATTATAGAACTTATTGAGTTGCCATCTCACCCCACTGCCTCGCCGACGCGCTGACAGTTTCCTTAATTACCCCCATCCAAATTGAGTTTGTGGCCTTTTCAAAATGGAATTCAAACTTGACTGAGGGGCGTGGCAGAACACATGAATTGCAGGCACAACTCTTGCCCAACTGCATCGAACTGCAATTCTAGCGATGAGCTAAGCAAATTTCTGTCTGTCGAGCTGCAGCTTTGAATTTGATTTGCAGATAGCTCAAAGTGCACAGAAATACAGAAAAAAATATAAAATAAATAGAATATAAAAATAATATGTGTTAGTCTAAAGAAAGTACAAGATTTTCAATAAGACACTGCCTGTGCAGCTGAATTTCAGAGCAATGCTCTGAATTAATGTAAAATAACAACAAAAATCATTCAAAAACATTTGTATCTAATTGAAATGTTGCCAACCTTAAGGCATTTCTATTTTTGGTATTTTATTACTCATTTTTTCAAGCGTATTTCGGATATTTTATTGTTAATGTATGGGTATATATGCTTTACCATCGTCTTTATATGGTAGTTCAAGCTGCTCTGCGGCATTCTTACATATTTACGCGATAATCGATTTGCGTCACTGTCAACTTTGTTTCAGTGTGTATATAGAATGTATGTACATATATGTATGTTTATATACTACATGTTTCGTTTTGCTTTATTTCATGCTGTAGATTCGATAATAATTTGCATAATGAATGTGTGCTTAAAAAAACCAGTTCAGTTGCCTTTCGAGAATCGATTGGCATTTCAGGCTAATACACACACACACATACAAAGACAGACAGACAGACACGATACCGAAACGAAACATATTTCAAACTTGTGCTAATTTTCATGCACAAACAATATTACGTATACGCGCCAGACCACGCGCCGTTGCCGTGCAGCAGCTCGCCCAGCCCAGCGACGACGACGACGACGACGACTAACATGGTTAATTAAAACCAGCCTCAGCTCGGCAACAACAACAACAACAAAGATAAGAGCAACTGCATGAGCAGCTTAGGTTAGTTAGCTGGCTGAGTGAACTTCGACATTTTGAGGTCGTTGACGAAGACTTTTTGGGCTGTGCGGGCCGTAGATGTCGGCCTAGAAATCAGCAGCAGCGGCAGCAGCAACAATGAAGATGAAGCAGCGCATAAACAACATCAAAAGCAGTGGGGCAACGAGTTGTAACTTGTTTGGCCACAGAGACGACACTTAAGCCTACAAGATTCTTTTCTGACAGCCAAAAACACAGAAAAAACAAAAAAAATGAGAAAAAACCTGTACAACAAAAGTGAATCTGCCTAGAGAATCCGTGAGACTGCCAAGTGAAATCAAAAGTGCTGAATACGCGCAGCGAAAATTGAAGTACGCAAAGACATACACACACACACACACACACACAGCTACAAACATAAAGTATACGAAAAGGTTAACAAGTTTTACTACATGATTTATTTGCATTTTTAATGTGCTGTGGCAGAGCCTCCGCCACAGCTCGAGCTGCCTAGACGAGTTTACCACTCCACTCTGTCGGTCTGTCGATCTGTCCGAGTCTATGTAGAACTAAGCCAAACAACAACAAAGGCTAAGCAAGCTACTGTGCTGCGCACTCGACTGGGTAGTACCCTATAATCTGTTTTATATGGGTTTTTTTTCTCAAATATTCGCATTGTTTTGCGATTTATAAGTCCAGGAATGTTTTCGATTCGATTTTTATACTAATCACGAGCAGCCTAATCGATTTTAATCAAAAAATAAGAATTTAAATTTTTGAAAAAATTTCGAAATTTTAACAAGGGGTTAGCATGGAAAAATTGCCAAAAATTTTGAAAAAATTGTTTCTTTCAAATCGCTAAAAAGTTAATGGTAAATCAATGTGGAGTCGATACCATGAACAAAATGTCATCTCCGAGGTTAATCGGATGAGTTTTGACAGAGTTATGATGGTTTATAGTTACTGCGCTGCGCTCCCGACGATAGTAAACAATTTTGAACAATTTTCAATGAGTTTTTTCTAAAATATTCCCATTATTTCGCGATATATGAGTCCGCGAATGTTTTCAACTCGATTTTTATACTAATTACGAGCATCCTAATCGATTTTGATCAAAAAATAAGAATTTTAATTTTTGAAAAAATTTCGAAATTTTAACAAGGGGTTAGCATGGAAAAAATGCAAAAAAATTTGATCTTTCGAATCGATACAAATTTAATCGTAAATCAATGTGAAGTCAAAACCATGAACAAAATGACATCTCCGAGGAAAATCGGATGAGTTTTGACAGAGTTATGATGGTTTAAAGATGAAATCATAGGAAACTAATGTAGTGATTTATTGTAGAATAATATACCCCTTAGGCAGCATGCAGGGTATAATAAGACGTTAGTTAGACACATATTTGCCTGCTCGCCCCGCGTGCCTGGCTGCCAGATTCTCCATAATTTCGTGTTATTATCAAGGCAGAGCTGAACTTTAGCCACAAGAAGAGCATGTTGGTTACTGGGCTAATGGCTAGAGATAGAGATGGAGATGGCGATGTGGCTGGAGCCGCTGACCCTGTTCTTTGTATGGGTTAGTTGAACTGCTGAACATATGTTTGAGCGATAATGTGTACGCGAAGCAGCTACACGATATACATATAAAGCCTTGATTATACAAGATCGGGTACAATAAAAGTACTAAACGCATTTTGAATTGAAGACCAGACCAGAACCAGTTCTCAATGAGATTCGTGTCATCTTCTCGAGGCTGCTGCAACCAAATATGCAGATCCCGAGTTGAAAAAGTAACATTTTTTTCAGTATTAAAATAATTACATAAATTATACAATCGTTTTTTTTTCGAACTCTTTTCAAATGTCTGTCGAGTGATTCGATTTACACTTTGAATGCGCGAGTAGCAGTCGCCAAGTGAATTAGAACAGCTTGAAATTTATTTAATTTGTATAGATCGATTTATTAATTTGCTTTAAACAGTACTTTAAATGCATTAATTATATAAAGAAAACATGCCCAAAATTATTGACATTTCACGCTGAATTTAAAATAAATTTCGCCTGCCTTTCACATTCGTTTTGTGGTGCCGTTTTCTGGCAAGCTGCAGTCGATTTTTAGTGCTCATAAAACCAGGCATTGTCTGTTTAATTATACCTATGGAAAACTGTATCGAAAAATATATAATAAAAAGCAAAAAAAAAAAAAAAAATAAAACTGCTCTATGCACTTAAGCATGACGCAAGCGCGCCAGTTGCATTTTCATTTTCATTTTTCATTTCTTGGTGCAATCGAAAGCCTTGCAGCACTTTAAATACCTCAGCGCACACACACAGATACACACACATACTGAGAAAGAGACTGATACAGATACAGATACAGACACATACGTAGGCATAGGCAGAGATATAAAATAGCAGCAATAGGAGCAGTAAACGGCGTTGTCTATAATTTTATATGTCTTACTGCAACACGACTCGCTATCGCGCTTCGTGCCAGCGTTTGCTCCGATTTGATTTTAACTTTGATTCAGCAACAGCAACAGCAACAACAGCAACAACAACAACTTGTAATGGCAGCCAGCAGCAAGAGAGAAGTAAAAAATAGATAGTAAAAGTAAAGTGAGTGAAAAACAGCAACAACACGAACGAACAACGAGATAAATAAAAACACAAAACGCAAGCGCCCAACAAGGCCGTTCACTTTAGGCCAGGCAAAAAGCACACACACACACACACAGCCATACAGGCAGACAGAGACAGCAGCACATCAGACACACACACAGACAGCTGGTTGGAAAGTGAAAATTGCTGGCATTAGTTGCAGTTGCAGTTGCAGTTTTCGGTTTCGGTTTCTTTTGTCTGGCAAGTTGCTCGCCTAAGTCTTTTGTTTTGCTGCCTGCTAATTTCACACTAACACTCACTCTCCATCTCTCTCTTACGCACAGGAACACATACAGGAAGTGCTGGACAAATGGACGCAAATCGACGACGAGATCTGGGCCAAAGTAATCGTCTTCGAGCGCAATCGCCGCGTGGCCAAGGCATACGCACGTGCGCCGGTGCTGACCATCAACGGCTCCGACGATGGCTTCGATGGCATGCGGTAAGTAGCACGAGTATGCAAATAATTAAGGCATCTGCAAGCAATTTGCTGTTTTGCTGCCTGCATTGAGCAGTGCAAACAAATAAACAAACCACTTGACGGGAAAGAGCAGCAAAAAGCAAATATACAAATATACAATATATACGTAGTTATAGCTAGATATGTATATACATATATGTATATATGTCTGGGGACTGTGCTGCCTCTGAACTTTTCGCGTAAATCGGCGCGCTGTGCTGCCCTTGACCCACTGCCGGCAAAAACGGGAGGCGCAAAGCTCTCTCGCTTCGCCTTTATTTCTGTTTTTTATTTTTTGCTGTGTTTTGTTTCCTTTTTTTTCATCGCAATAATAAATTACTAAATTACACCCTGATGTGCTCCCAAATGGCCAATGAATGGTCTCTCTCTCTCTCTCTCTCTCTCTCTCATTCTCGCGCGGTCCGACGCCCATCAAATTGATGGCTTTGCGGCATTGCGATTTAATTGCCAACCTGAACTTGTAATGCCGCGCAAGCAGCGCGTAATAGAAAAATAGAAGATGAAAATGAGACAAGAAGAGAGGAGAAGAGAAGAGAAGAGGAGAGGAGAAAAAACTGAAAGAACCTTCGCTTTGCCCGCATGCAAATTACGACATTCTGTGACCTCACCTCAACGAGTGCTGCTGCGGCAATTTGTAGCATGTGAAAAATGCCCGAAAAGCCAGTAGAACCGCAAGAGCAACAACAGCAACAACAGCAACAGCAACAACTACGGCAACAACAGCAACAACAAGTGAAAATGCTTTAATAATTGCGCGTATTTCTATAAAATGAGCGATTTCCGTTGTGCGCCGCAATTTGGCGTTGCTTTTCAAGAATTCTAGTTTTTGGCAGCCCCCCAGCGCCTCTCCCTGGCAGCTGCTGCTGCTGTTGCTGCAGTTTATCTTGCAGTTTCTTTGGGAGATAGAGAGGGGGCTAATTAACATATACCGTCGCAGTTGCGTGCCAGAAATTGCAAATGCCAAAACGCTTTTGCCTCAATTGCTGCGGCAATTTTATTGCGCCCCAAAGAGTTGTGTGGGCAACTGCCTGCCGCAGCAGCGCCAGCCACTTGGCTTGGAGTGCTGCCACTGCTGCTGCTGTTGCTCATAGCGCCAAATGTCAAGAAGAGTCTGCATAATGTAGGGAAGTTTGCCAACGAGGGGCACTACAATGAGCAGCGCGAATGCATAATGTAGTAGCCCATAAATGCGCTGATTAAACGCACAGAAGCAGCAGCAGCAACATAGCAGCGACATGAGCAGCAGCAGCAACAGCAACACGAGCAAGAGCAGCAGCAACATCCTCAAAATAGGCAGCGCTGCCGGCGGCAATCTGCTTTGTTGCTGGCACTGAAGATGCCTCCTCCTCCTCCATCCCGAGCAAAATGTCACTGGAGCAAGAAGCGCATAAAAAAAGTCAAATGAAATTGAAAATCACAAATCGCAATTTGATACGAAACCAATAACGAAAGTCATTGATGACGATCGTGACGAGGTCATCGCAGATTATGTGACCAATTGCAATGGGATTTCGCTTGGAAAGAAATTTCAACGAACGATGTTGTTGCTGCTGCTGTTGTTGTTGCTGCTGCTGCTGCTGTTGCTGCTGCTGTTGCTGTTGCTTAGCTACCTGTTCATGTCAATTGCGGGTTAAAGTTGCCCGCTGGCTAAAGCCGTGTTGCAAGTGTCAAGTTAATCAATTGGCATGCCGCATGACATCAAACAGTCGCGTGTGCAACAGTGTGTGTGTATGTGTGTGTGTCTCTCTGTCTGCCTGTGTGTGTGTGGTCTGCGAAGCCCTATGCTGTCGTTGTCGATGTTGTGCTGTCTGTTTGCCTCAACTGGCTGCAACAACGAGCCCGCTTGTTGTTTAATTAGCCACAATTGCAGCCGTTGCTGTCGACCCTTGTTAGCTCCTATTTTTGCCCCGCCCCTTCCTCCTCTCTCTCTCTCTCTCTGTACATCATCTACTCCTTCTGCCACAGTTGCATCGCATTTGAATTTCGCACAGATTCGCTTATCATATGCATACCACATTTATATGCCGCACGCAATGCTTTTTCACTGGAAATCTGGACAAATGCAAAGCAGCAGCAGCAGCAGCAACTGTTGCTGCAAGTAGCGAGCAACTCGCACATCTCGTTAACTTTGGCAAAACGCTTTCGATATGAAGTTAGACAGTCGATAGAAAGTTGGTTTATTCATTTTTACTTATGCCGTTGTTGTTGTATCTCGCAGTGCCGCAGGAAAACTCGTTTTCGCTTTAATTTCACTTAAGAAATGTTTTTTTTTTTTTTTTTATTTTAATGGCCATTAAAAGTGCCCCCAAACTAGCGATAAATCGTATGTTAATGCGCAGCGAGATTCTTCAGATCTCCCTCGCTCTCTTTCTCTCTCTCTTTAGTTTTGGGCAGTTTTTATTGCTATTTCCGTGGTTTATTTGCAGGGTAGCTGCACTGCGGTGTGCCTTACTTGCTGCCCTGTTGCATGCCACATGCAGCTGCTATGCCGCATGTAAATTAATTAATTAGACTTGCTGCCTGCTGCCTGCTGCTTGTTGTGTTGGCGTCGCGTCAAGTGACACGCAGCAGACGCTAAGGACCACACGGCAGCTGTTGCTGCTGGCGTTGCTGCAACTGCAACTGCAACACTTTCGCAACAAGCGCATTTAATTAACGACAAACCCTTTAGCCACTCTCATGGCCAGACCACTTACAAGTCCGCCATTAACTTGGCCAACAATTGAAATGGCGCCAATATAAATTTAGCCTGCCTTATGACAGTTGCTGTTGCTGCCGTTGCTGTTGCTGTTGCCGTTGCTGTTTTTGCTGTTGCCATTCGCGTGGGCGTTGCCAATCAAATTTGCATGTCGCTGCTCACAAACAGTCGAAATCAAATCATAATGCCCGCAGCGTGATATAAACAGAGCAAACGGAACTAAAAAAAAACGAACAGCGAACGCGCCGCGCGATTGCAACACATTTCCAATTCGTGCGGATAAAACTAAAGCAAAAAGGGGCGCGACCCAGGCCAAAGCGGCTGCTGCTGTTGTTGTTGCTGCTGCTGGCCAAGGCCACGCTTGAATTACACACAAAAGACACTTTTGTGTTTTGCAATGCGGCACACGTGCCACCCTGTGCCAGAACAAAGCTGCCATAGCCTTGGCAACGGTTTAAGGTGCGACCAGAAGTTGTTGGCAATTAATTCTATCTAATTGGAGCATAGGGAAATCAACTGGAGTAAGCTGACGTCGACGCCTGGGAATCGATAGCCTTTGGCCCAGTTTGTTGCCTAAGTCATTTGCTGTGGCCCAGTTCGTTGCCTAAGTCATTTGTTGGCCAGTTTGTTGCCTAAATCATTTCTCTTGACTAGTAGTTCGTTGCCTAAGTCTTTCGTTTCGCATGGCTTTTACTAAAGTTAATCTTTCTTCCTCCCTACCTCTCTCTCTCCCATGGTTTTTTTTCGGAATTTTACATTATGCCATGCATTATTTTTAGCCCAACCGGTTGTTGATTTTGTTTCTGTTTTGCCTTTCCTCATGCCAAGCTAGCCGCAGGTCAAAAGCGTCGCAGTTGCAGTGCCGAAACCAGTCGCCAGTTGCCGTTAACTGCATTTTTGCTGCCGCTGCTGCTTCTTCAAGGAAGCTACGAGAGCAACGTCAGGTTTGACCCACTGCACACGTTTAACTTGAACTCCAAACTGTGTGTGTGTGTGTGTGTGTGCAGTGTGCAAAACCCGCTGCGCAACGGCGACTCTCGCTTTCGATTGCCAGAAGCAGCAGCAGCCGTAAAACTGCAGCCTGGCTGCCTTTCGCATATTTCAGCTCATTTAGGCGTGTCAGGTCCAGTTTTTAAATGCGAGTACCGGACGACCTTGCAACCGATATGTATATGTGCTCTGTGTGTGTACGTGTGTGTGTGTGTGTGTATGCAAGTGCAGCATACGCGCATGTTGGCCGCATCGAAGTGAATGCAAGTTTTGCGCCAGGCCATGAATTGGCAACCGAATCTGCGATTGGCTGTGGGTAGAGCGTTGGCACAGAGGGGTAACTGAGTGGAGGATTCAGTCGATCTGTAGCGGTTCATCTCCCCCTCTCTCTCTCTCTCTCTCTGTCTGTCTCTCCCTGCACTGCGTTGAATTTTAATAACACGTTTTGATAGCTCGCATTAAGCGAAGCATTTAAAGACAAAAGAACAGCAAATCCGTTTCGTGTTGGGGCAACCTTGAAAGCCAAACAAACATACTCGCACCCAGCAAGCGCCAGAAGCAGCAGCAGCAGCAGCAGCAGCAGCGGCAGCAGCACCTACAGCACCGGCAGCAACAGTCCATGTCGATTTCATTTCATGGAAAACTTTGACACACATTTCAACGGTTTTTACAAGCGTTTAGCCAATAAATCAACGCCGATGTTAGCGTCGACGTCAACGTTGGCAGATGTTACGCGCAGAACTAAGGCACATGGCCAAATGCCAACGGCAATTGTTGCCGTTCTTTTTGCTGCTGCTGCCGCTGCTGTTGATGTTGCTGTTGCGCTTTGCAGCACAGGCAGCGCTTCATTATACAAATTAACATAAAACATAATAGTGACAGAGCGGCGTCAAGTGAGCTTGGCAGCAGCAGCAGCAGCAGCGGCAGCGACAGGAGCAGCGCAGATAACAACTACAGCAACAACAATGATCGACACAGCAGCAACAACAGGCAGCAGCAGCAGCTACAGGCAACAGCTCGCTGTGGCCTTTTTGCGAACGACAATTACAATTAGCTTCGTTTCATTGTTCGCTGCTGGCGGCGTTTGCGGCTTCCTCTGCAGCAGCAGCAGCCGCCGCAGCCGCAGCTTCTTGTTAGCATTTTAGCCGACATTTTGGCGACCTTAAACGACGCCACAGACACAGGCAGCCAACCCTTGTGCGGCATCTGCAGCATTTTCGTGAAAAAAAAACAAAAACAAAAACAAGTTGACAGTTCTTTATGCTGCTTATGCTGCCGGCAAGGCTGCCAACAAAAGACAGTGGGGAGGGGGCGGGGCAGGGCGGGCGGACATGCTCGACAACTATCTAGACAACAACGAAAAACAGGGCCAAAAATACTCATAAGTGACTCAGCCACAGCCTCGTTCTGCAATTAAAAACAAGTCGATGGAAAATATGAAATGTTTATTATAGCTTTTTTATTTTTTGGCTTTTTTTTTGGCTGCAATTGCCAGCTGCCACACTTTGCCCCAGCCGCATAAATCACTGTCAGTGCGAATTTGTGGCAGGCGAATGCACAATTTGCTTGTTGTTGCCGTTGCTGCTGCTGCTGTTGTTGCTGCTGCTGCTGCTGCTGCTGCTGTCTGGGGTGGTGTTGCCTGCTGCACCGCCTGTTGTTGGCCAAAATGTTTTGTCAATCGTTTACTGCAACAAAACGCTGCAGCAACGTGTGACTCATGCGCCACTCGAATCGAACTCCAACACGAAAGTGAATGTGCCACAAAGTGCCGTTTGATTTATGCTGCTGTTGCTGCTGTTGTTGCTGCTGTTGCTGCTGCTGTCGCTAATGCGGCAGCTGATTGATTTGCAATTAAAAAAAAACGTAATTGTAATAAGTTTAACTTTTAATTTTTCCATTCACAGCATCGGCCTGTGCGGCTTCGACAATCCCATGCGTGATCAGAAGACGGACGAACTGAAACGTCTCATCGGCCAGGTTAGTAATATAATAAATACTCTTACTGATAACAATATATGTAGAGAATCTATCGACGACATGAAATCCCCATTAGCTGAGCAATTTGCGAGTACAATTGTATTTTAACACATTTCCCAACTTATTCCACACCTTGCAGGGCGTCAAGATCAAAATGGATGATGCTGGCAACATACTCGTACGTCGCTATGCCAAGAGCAATGTATTCGTTAAGAGCACAGCCAGCAATCCCAACGAGGAGACTTCGATTGGTGCCGAAATCTTGAAGCTGCCAAATCAGGCGCTCGAAAGCGAAAAAATAGTCAAGGCAAGTCGATATTACGATATACGATATACGATATTCGATTGTTAGTCAAAGTACTTGGCACTATATGCAAATTATATTATTGTTTACTAATTCGTTGTCGCCTCTCCCTCTCCCACTCTCTTTCCATCTTTCCGGCCGTGCAGCTCTTCGACATGAAGAAGTTCCAGTCGAACGTAAATCGTGAACTGCGCCGTGCCTATCCAGATCGTCGACGCTTGGAGACGCAATGCCTATCGGCTGTGGCCTTTGTCAAATCGGAGAATGACATTTTGGAGTGCCCCATTTGGGTGCTCATTGTGAATGTGGTAGCCATGGATATGCTAAAGAGCAAACTGCCGCCAGGTGAGTTACAAGTGTGTGTGTCTATTCTTGCTTGCCAAGAAAACAAAAGAGCAGAAAAAAATACAGAAGTGCTTCAAGCGTTCTGTTTGGAATTTAAATTTTAAAATAGAAAAATATAAATATAAATATATATATATAAATATAAATATATATAATAATATAAATATAAAAATAAATATATATAAAATATATCATCTGATTGTGGTGGCAAAATATCCTTTAAATGTTTCGCTGTATGCTCTACAACTTTATGCGATACTTTCGAAAATTGTGCACATTTATATTCGTTGCGTGTTTTTACCAACAAATTACTCAGTCCGAGTGCACAATTTGAATGTTATTTAATACTTTAAACAAAAAACCCAATTCGACTTCAAATGTGGCCTGAAACAAAGAAATACAATACAATACAATATTTGCAAAGTTCTTAATACTATTGGCAAGCGCATTAAGTCCGCTCGCATTTCAAGGTTGTGCACTAGTTGAAGTTCAAAAGCCCGCAACAGTCGCTTTTGTTGTGTGTGTGTGTGTGTGTGTGTGTGAGTTCCATTTGGCTTGACTTCTATTGATTTATTGCTTGTTCCACGAGCTCATCTTACAGCATCTCTGTCATTCTCCCCCCCTCTACTTGCAGTGCAACGTCCCATTGTGGACATCAAGAATCGCCCGCGCATACCCATACCCGATGAGGATCCCTACAGCGTGGCCGGCAATGGCAGCAATGGTAGCTCGGGCAGCTCTGGCTTTGGCAGTGGTCATCAGCAGCAGCAGCAGCAGCTACAGCAGCAACAGCAGCAACACCAGCAGCAGCAGCAGCAGCTGGGCAAACATTTGAATAACGGCAGCAGCGGACATGTTGCTGCCACCAGGGAACAGTTGATGTTGCAGACGCAGCAATTGGCGCACAAGCGCAGCGAGAAGCCACCAAAATTGCCGCCCAGGGATAATGTCTATGCACACGATTTGATACCGAAGGTGAGTCGAGGATTTGCCAAGTGTTTTGTTGGCAAGTGTTGGAACACTTGTTGTGGTTTTTTTGGTTTTGTTTTTTTGTTGCTGCCGATGCGCGTAATAAAAAATAACAACATTTTTTTTGGAAGCGCTAAAACATACATATAATACGAGCAAGAAGTGTGGCAACCTGTCCAGCAGCAACGTGGACTCGGCTATGCTTGGCTACATGCGCAACGCGGGCACTTGCAAAATGGTTTATGGCTCGGGCTCTGGCTCGGGCTCGGGCTCTGGCTCTGACTCTCTGACTCTGTGCCCATGCCTCACCTGTGCTCACACACCCTCGCAGTTCTGTTCGGCCAGACAAGTGGAGCTGGAGCTGAAACAGAAATACCAGGCCACTTGTCGTCGTCTGAGTCGCCTCGTCGTCGTCAAGCTTCACCAAGCATTTGGCTTGCATTCAATAATATTCGAATTTCAGCAGCAGGCCAACAAATAACTGCAAACGAATCGCGTGTAATTAATATGCACGGAATGTTGCCAATGGTTTCGCCAATGGGCCCAACGACCGACGAGCTGCCACATTGGCGTCTAAAGCTTTGGGCTCTGCCTCCGACTCTGTCGCTGTCTCTGTCCAGGCTGGCTGCACAGTTATGGCTAACTGTAAGCGTCGCATTTGCGCAGATACAGCAAGAAAATACACACACACAGTTACAGATACTGCGACGTGTGCAGCCAGCGCTGGCGCACCTTGCGCAAAATGGAGCTAGAGGCGAAGCCGACGTGCGCGTTCGTTGCCTAAGTCTTTTGATTTTTATAGGCTGAAATAAACTAACATTTTGCTGTTCAAGTTAAACATGCATTAACTTTTACTGTTATGAAAATCATGCATGGAAATGATGTGTTACATATCGTATATGTATATGAAAGTTGTTTGTTTATTTTACCATAATCAAATTGATTTTGAATTGCCCAATTATTTAGGGTCGATACAAAAAAAGACTGTATAATTGAGTTTATTTAATTTAAATTTCGGCGCCTTTAATGCAATTAATGTATTAACTTTTGATTGAACTAATTAAATTAGGGTTTAATTGGCTCACTAAGTCAATTTATGGTATTTAGTTCGTTTTAAATTGTTTTTATTTTATTTATTTCTTGACTTGAACTTTTTAATTACCTTTTTTGTTTCCGCAGCCGGACTACGATGACATTGATTTGGAGACCAGAATCAAGCTGTCGCGCGGCAAATCTGACAAGGGCAAAGACAACAAGAAATATGGTAAGCTATAGTTTTAGTTGCTTCTTTTTAGAATGCCTTTTTATCCAGCTACCTTTTGGCTTTGCAGACGATCCCTATTATTGTGGCTTGCGTGCACGCGTGCCGAACTTTGTTAAATCTTCCAAGTCCGGTTCGAAGGATCTAAGGGATGGCAATGGCAACAACATCATCAGCAGCAACATGAACGGCAACAGCGATGGCATGAGCACGCTCAGCCAGAAGAAGACGTCGATGATACACAATCATTTGGCCGGCATGCATCCGCATCATATACAGCAACAGCAACAGCAGCAGCAGCAGCAACTGATGGCAGCGGCGGCGGCGGCAGCGCATGCCGTGCACCATCAGCCGGCGAGTCATCATCATCAGCATCAGATCTGGCAGACGCGCAGCTATGAGAGTGGCATAGGTATTTATAAACAGGGTGGCTACCACAACCATCAACCACAATTATCAACGCATCAACTGCAACAACTACAACTACAACAACAACAACAACACAAAACGCACGCGCTGCAATTGCAATTGCAACTGCAACAGCAACAACAACAAGCACAATCACTGCCAACGGACCTAACTGCAACACCAACACCAACAACACCACCAACAGCAACAACAACAGCAACTGCGACAACAGCAACAACAACTGCGACAACAAACAAGACACAAAGCACAGCACAGTTGCAGGCAGGCAAACAGCAATTGCAATTGCAACTGCAGCAGCAGCAGCAACATCACCAGCACCAGCACCATAAAGCACGTAGCAACCACCTAAAGCAACAGCAACAACAACAACTCCACCTGCACCCGCACCCGCATCCGCACTTGCACCCACACCCAGCACATGCGCATGCGCACCGTCACCAACACCAGCAACACCAGCACCAACATCAGCACCGGCACTGCCATCGATTGCACCACCAGGCACAGAAGAGTACTCCAGCCTTTGGCTATTACCCGCCCACGCAATACTACGATGATCTGGAAGAGGTGGCTGTGCGCCAGGGTGCACGTCGTCCGTCCATGCGCCGCACCCAGCCGCTCGCGAGTGCCGAGAATGCCTGCAATTGCGTCAGCTGCTATGCGCTGGCGCCGCTCTGCGGTGAGGTGCCGGCACCACGACCGCAGCGCAGTCTCAGCCAGCAGCAGCTGCGACGCCATCAGCGACTGAGCGGCGGTTTGCTGGACAAGCATGCGGGCGTGGCCAAGTGGTGCAGTGAGAGTGATGTTTCGGTGCTGGAGCAGGTGCAGGAGGATGTGCCGCAACTGGCCATCGATGCAGACGACCTACGCTACGACAGTTACGAGTACGATGACTTTGACCTGGACTTTGACATAGACGACACAGCGACCACAAACACGTACATGCAGCGTCTACAGCGGCGCGTGCAACGTTCGCGTGCCGCGCCCAGTGTGGACGACACCACCGACATGTATGTGGATCGTGCCCAGCTGCGACAGGTGGCAGCACCTGCCCTGCTGGCGGCACGCAACAAATCCCAGTCCACAGAGAGTTTCTTCGAGCAGCCCAACGAGGAGGGCTCACTGTATATGTACGGCGGACGCAGTCGCATTGTGGCCAAGGCGACGCCGCCGCCGCCGCCGCCGACTGCCCCAGTGGCGGCGACATTGCCGGCGGTCAACATATACGAGCGTGTGCCGCACACACCGCTGGACTCGCCGGACATGGGCTACGCTGGCAAGGGTAAGGGCAGCGAGAAGAGGACGCAGTACTACAACCATAAACCGAAGCTGCCAGCGCCAAGTTGGCGGGGCAAACGTCATCAGGACAAGGAGCAAGTGAACAAGTCGCAGAAGCTGCAGCAGGCAGCGACACTTTTGCAAAGGGCTGACAAAAAACTCTATGACAATGCGACTAACAAGAGCAAGAGCAATGGCAATGGCAGCAGCAACAGCAACAGCAACAGCAACAGCAACAACAACAATAAGCGACAGCTAGCGAACAACAACAACAACAACAACAACAATGCCAAGAAAAACAATGATGACGTCTTGAAAAACAAAAATAATTTCAATAGTAAAAACAAAAGTATAACAACAGCGACAGCAGCAACAAAGAGTTTAGCAATTGCAACATCCCCAGCAGCAGCAGCAGCAGCAACAACATCAAGCGTATCACCAATGACTGCAGCAACAACATCAGCAACTGTTGTTGGCACAGCAGCAGCAACAAACAATGCAAAGCAGGAGCAGGCGCAGCAGCAGCCAACATCAGCAGCGGCACAAAGAACCGGGCGCACTGCCAGCCGCCTTGACATCAGCGACATGGAATCCATTTATGGTTACCTAAAGCCTCGCAAGCCGCGCAGCCTCAGCCTGAAGAAGATCCAAATACTCGACTATTGAGAAATGAGGTTCTGCGAAATGAGGTTATTTGGTTTTTGTTAAGGTTACTCTATCTATCCCAGTAATCAATCGGATATGCAAGCTGTGTATATATCAAAAAAAGCGAAAAATTGCCTATTGGTTTCTGATTAGCACCTTGTACCTGTAAACTGTACGAATTTGATACTAACTCTACTTTATAAGACAACTTGGACCCTGGACGGCACAACAGTTTACCTTACCTTACCTAACGAATCTTAACATTGTACATACTTATTACATTGATCATTATCCATATCCATCACAATACATTATTTATAAATCCATAGTCCTATTTAAAATTGTATATTACACCTCTATATTGGCTAATCTCACTCTGATGTGCTTCTTGTAGATTCCGAACTTGTCGAATCACCATATAATCACATCTATGGACGCCATTTACCGCTGCCAACTCGCGGCTATGTGCCCACACCACGCATGTTCATTGGGGAATGGGACTGAGAGGAGGGAGGGAGGTGGAAAAGATCGATGCAAAGAGGGAGAGAGAGAGAGCAAACGCTTCGCTTGTATCACTTAAAACGCACACACACACACACACGCCTGCCTCCGCCCGAGCAGCCAAGGCACAAATGATTCTTATCTATATAACTAAAGTGAAAAAGAAATTATCATAAAGCCTCCGCCTATGCGCGAGTGCAATCATAATTTAAGTCAAGCAACTTAATTAATTTAGCAAAATATTATGGTAAAAATAATAATATTAGGCTAGACCACACAAGAACAAAAAAATCGTATATGTATCGTATGTAAAATATAATAATTATATCTAATATTAAAAGCTGCGCGTAATCAGTTCATTTCCGTAGCTAATCTTGAGATTACGACGCAACAAACTTCGAGCGCGCACAATCGACTTTATATACGTACTTATAATACATATACACGTATATGTTACAACTATGAAATTGACCTTTTTGCGCAATAACACGCCATTACAACATTGTCTAGATATAGGGTTTATTTTTTTTTGTAAATTTTCGCGTCTTTCTCTTTTGTTGCACAATTCGATTCGCAGCCTAATAATATTCACAAACAGCTAGATTATGTTTATATATTGTCGTCACGTATATTACATTTAATCCATATTCATTTTGTGAACCCTTATTTTGTAGGCTGATTTGTACATGAGAAAACAATAAAAATATATATATTTTAGTTACAACAAAATTCGCTTGTTTCATGCAAATTATGTAATTTTAATAAGCTTCACATGCCTTTCGTAACGCACTATAGGAAGTTAATTTTAATTTCGTTGGAACTTATAACTATTGATTTGAGTTGGCCCGTCTACATGTAATAGTCTGGATTCCAGTGCGGTGGCCGCATGTGATCAGGATTCGGACCAATGTTTCCTGGCCCACCCGGTCCGCCGGGCCCAATGGGACTGAATGGATCAAAGCGCGCTAGGCCTTGGTTCGGATTAAAAGGGAAAAGGTTACCAGGGCCGCGGCCAAGCGGGTCTAGATCTCCACGGCCAATATCGGGGAAACCAAAAGGTCGTGGATCGTACCCGTGCGGCATAAAAGATCTGAAACAAAAACTATAAGCATGAAATAGTATAGAAACTTATACATCCTTACCCAGGGCGCCTAGGTTCACCAATACGCAAGGGATCTACCGATTGACGCTCTGGCACACTGTTCTGGGTTTGAGTGGTTGCCTCTCGTATGTTGCCGGTGAACACCTGAGAATATATACAAATAGACATACACATTTATGTTCATACAGGATCTTAACCGATTAAGCGACAGTGGCATACTTTCAGGATGAGTACAAATCCTGTTGGCCCAAAAACTGAATGATCATATAAAAGCTTACCGGATCACATAATTCCTTGCGAAAGCGTTCAACAATATCCGTTGCCGTTGGCATAAGTTTTGAAATGTTGCCTTTTACTTCTACAACCAGAGTGTCTGGTATTAGACAAATATTGGACACATTCTTGGTATTGATATCCAATAGATTCATGATTAAAGCATCCTCTGTGATATGTCCCAGCAGCAGATAGAGTACTTTATTATGGACATAACGCAGTGAATATTTCGTGCTATCCCCATTCCAATGATCTGGCAAAAGTTCACTTCCATCTTCCTCCTCCATCAGAGTTTTCTGGAATGTGAAAACAAAAACTTGTAAAACCATGCACTAGAGATTATATCCGTATCAAAGGTAATTTGCTACTCACATCATCGCCGATTCCAATGCAACGAAATTTATAATGCTTTGTCAGAAGAAAGTGAGCAAGGACTATTAAAATATCTGCCTTTTTATCTAGTTTACCGTCTACAGTTTTAAAGAGAAGGTCCCATCCATAGAAGAAGTCGGAGTTCAACGCCTCGTTTGCTGATTTTGATACTGACGGCTCCATTTCGTTAGAATCCGTAGATATTTCTAGAGGGCAGATTATATGTTATAGACATAGATTGAAAACATTATTTTACATGTTACATATAATTTCCGTCCGTCAAAAAAAGGAAATATAAACAATGATTTCACAATTTCATTTAGAATTAGGGCTGTAACAAAGTTTGGACTTTGAAAAATATATCAATATATCGATATATTTTAGAGAATATCGAGTTATATTGTAGAAAACTATTTTGTGGAAAATATTACCGAGAAACGCAGTTCTACTTAAATAGATCTAGAAGCTCTGCTTCTGCTTCTTTCTTTTGCTTGGAGAAATATGTTGTGCACAGGCAACAGCTATCGATAGACCTAGCTTGCCTATTGGCTATTTCAATATTAAAGGTCTTCCCTTTATTGTTTGATTTGATTTAAACAAAAACAAACGACTCAGTAAATTTAGTATTTAAAGCATATAACAATAATAATTTTTAAGCAGCTTTTAAATTTTTAAAAACAAATATCTTTCAGTAAATTAAAAACCGATATCAGTCAGCGCACGATGATTCGTGAGGCTGGCATTTCGTGCCTGCTGCTATCGATACATTTTCTGCACGTATTTCTTCGATAAGTGTAACACGGGCACACTGAATGTTTACTTGGGTTTTGCTGAAAGTGGATGCTAACTTTTTGCGTAGTAACATTATAAAGCGGTGAATTGGAAAATACACAAATTAAAAAGCAGGAGATATCCTTAAAAGGTATGAATGCGCATACTACGCAGTAATTGCAAAATGACTTTCTACTGCAAATGCTCAAGAAAATTGTGAAAATTCGCCCACATAGTAGTGAAAAAGTGACACACATTAAGCATACACTGAAATGTATATACACACACACACACACAGTGGTGTAGGGCAAATTTTGCGTTGGTGTACGCAAATTGTATTGTATATCGCACACACAAACACATACATATGAAAACATGTACACAAAATCTGTGAACAACTCGGGCTCAAGTAGAGCTCATAATATGCGCATAATAATTCTATTTTATGTCTGATCATCATTTCCCACCGTCTTTTTCCAACTTAGTGTGTCGCGAGAAAGCGGACCGACGTTAGGCCCCGTCGACGTGCAATGTTTAGAGTTCGCGTCAAAATGGGTCCGCAACGTAATCTCAACAACAACAACAACAATAATAACAATAACAGCAGCGGCAACGGGAATCATGCTCGAGTCAACAAGGAGTGGACCTGCTGCTTTGGCCTGCATGTGCATACCGCAACATTGATGATTGGCCTATGGCATCTGGTAAGTAAAAAAAGCACCTTGATCCAAGGACACGATATGAAACACACACCTACGCATGAGTGCAATTTCTGTTGTGCATACACACATATATATATATATAGATATCTTTGTATATAGTATATTTTCGCCGACCCTGTTCAGTGTCAAGGAGGGGAAAAATCAATTGCCGCTGCACTGTGACTCTAAAACTGTTGCTGCCAGCGACTGAAAAACCAACAACAATAACAACAACAACACCAACCCGTAGGGTTTCATTTCTTCCATTTTCGCGCTTGACTCATTGAAAACAAACTGCTGTGACGTCAATACTATTACTAGTGTACCGTTTCTATATATATATGTATAGTATGTGCGTGTACTTTATTTCATTGGATCATGTTTCCATTGCGCTCTCTGAACAATGCTCGCCAAACCGCCTTCGAAATCGTGCCATACAAAGATTAACCTTATACAAGCCTATTATGCATTGTCGCTCCTCATGATTTGCCATATCATTCGTATGTGAAAACACGACGCAGCTGTTTTTTTTTTTTTTTTTTTTGCCTACGATAACATAATACTTGAAGTCTAACTCAGCTCACGTTTAAGCTTATTGTGTATACATATCATACATATATGTATAACGAGAGGTGATCGGCATTGCGATAGAGTCAAAAGGGAAAGTACGTAAAATATAATAATAATTATAATTTTATGCCCTTATTTGTATTTCATGATTCACTTGTTCGATTCACTCAGCCACTAATGAGTTTACAAATATATTTATAAAATAACACATTTTCTATATGTATTTCACAATATTATACGGGTTAGTTTGAGAGTTACTGCAGCACTGTCACATTTAAGGTCGAACCTGAACTTCGGTTTTATTTGAGAAATTGTCAAGTTGTGAAAACAGCGACACAGGGAATCTTAGATTCGTAAACAACAGGCTGTCCAAAGAGTAAAAGATTATATAAGATATACCATGGGCAAAAGTATGTAAACAATGATTCTGTCCGCATAGTAAACATACCTTGTTTTAGTTAGTATTTCTTAGTATTTGTTATCAGCATGGTGTAGAAGAGTAGAACAAAGCAAACGCAGAATGCGAGAAGGTCGACTTTGCAGTAGGCAACTAGTATTAAATTAAAAATAATTAAAAAAATGGAATACAACGAACTCATTATTATTTACATACTAATGCCTTTTAAAGTATATACACATTATTTCCGATTAACATTTTATAGATAGAATTGATATGGTACAAACAGACCCACTGACATGATTTTTTATTTATTAGAACTTGCCTTGGTTTTTCTCAAAACAATTGACAATATTCGCTAAGCAAATTATCTGGAGTTGAGATTTAATTCCGATTTATTATGTATTTTAAATTTTGTCGGCGTACAATTAAACACTGCAAATGCTATTGGCCCAATCAGTGAATGCGTCGATTACGTGTTTCACTGCGATTCCAATGCGATGCACCAAGAAGAATATGATGACGAAGCATGGAATACTTCGTCCAGCTTTTCGTCGGATTCTTCAAAGCCAGTAAGCGAATACTCTGAAGAGGACGATGGCCTGGAATCGAAGTCCGAGTCGAAAATAGCTCTTAATCGTGTGGTAAAATTGCCTCAGATCGCTTATAGCAACTTATCAGGCCCGACATTGGCATCGTTAGGATATGTTGCTCCCGAGGAGTGGCCTAATCTGCCCGACGATTGCATCCAACAGTCAGCAGTTATCAAGCCAAATCTCTACGATATGATGTCGGAGGTTATGAAGAAGCGTCAGAAGACCAATTGTGTGGTATCCATTGGCGATGTGGGGAATCTGAAAGTGCATCTCATGGTACTGCAAGGATTTTCGGGTCTCTTTTGTGATTTGAGCAACAATGCTTGCGTAGAATTGCCTCTGGAACGGATTACGCCACGAGCATTCGAACTAATCTACGCGTGGATGATGGAAGATACGCCGCGACTCTCCAGACACGGCCTGCTAGAGGTTCTTCGTGCCGCCAGTTTTTTGAAAATACCCCAATTGGAGGCACAATGTGAGCACTGTTTGACACATGGATTTGCAGAGGAGTCTGCGCTCTTGCTGTATCTGGAGGCACGACTTTTGCACTTGGAACGTACATATCGTCCGTTTCTGCAACGTGTTGGCCGCTTCTTTCTGACTCTTGTTGCATCCCAAGAGTTCCTCCAACTACCCATGCATGCGCTGTGGCTACTCTTGTGCTCCAGTAATATTTGTGTTAACACAGAGCTTGAGGTCTTTATGGCTGCCGTGCGTTGGCTAAACTTCAAGTGGCCAAAGCGGCGCCTCATAATATCCCAACTGCTGTCATGTGTGCGCTTTGCATTGATTCCACCATGGCTGTTGATACGACTGCACGATGAGAACTCTCACTCCACGGAGCTAAGACGTATCACCTCGCATCCGGATGTGCTGCAGCAGTTACATGATGGCATTGGCTATACCACGACACGTCTCTGTTATGGCACAGATCGTGAAGCCTTTGTGCAGCACATGGAGCGTACCGGGATGCAGCCCCCTGTGCAACGCACGTGGATCTATGACCGTAATTGCAATTACCATCATCGTCTGCACTGCAAGATCTCAAAGCATTTAAAATACGAGGATTTCGTTGGCTATCTCAATTTTCTGCAAAGCCAAAAGAAAGACTACTGGCAAACTCTGGAGCCGGTGGATGTCTCTGAAGTGTGTCTCTGTTGCCAAAAGCAAGCAGCCAAATCAAAGAGTTCTTAGTGTTAAATATATATATTTTTATAAACTATATAAACTACTTGTATTACCAAGTGTACGCTTGATATATGTATATATATTTTATGATGATTAAAACTACCATTATCTCTTTATTTTTCTATTTCTCAACAGTTCTTGAACATTCTGGCTCTGAGTGTTTTAGCGGTCATTTGGCGCAATCCAGAGATGATGGACGAATTGGAAAGTGGCAGCCATGACTTTACTGTCGACCTGAATGCACCTGCCTTGCCCACTCCACTGAGCAAGGTAGATCCACCCTATGCTTATCGCGATCATTCCCTCAACTATCGTATGCGTTACCGTAAGTAGTCTGCTAAAATCTAAAAATAACCAACTGTGATTACTCATACCAACAACCTTATTTACAGAGAACTTTGATATGGGCGGGCTGGTATGCACCTGCATGATAGCTATCACCTTGATGATGATTTATGGAACTATTAAGGGCAAGCCGTCACATTTGCTGCCCTTCTTCTGTCTGCAATTGTTTGACTTTGCTATTACTACGTGAGTTTGTGGTGTACCATTTATCGGTATAATATGTCTCACGGATTCCCTTTGCACACAGATTGACCGCTCTTGGATATATATGCTATCTGCAAGCTATCCATCGCATCATTTATGAATCGCACCGTTTGCCATGGCGCGAGAAGTTGCTGGAGCTGCCGCCCGAAGAACTGGTCGTCGTAGTGCTCGTGTTCGTTGTGTGCATTGTATTCCTTAAGGCATACTGCATTGGCATTGTCTGGCGTTGCTACAAGTACTTGATGCTGCGGCAGCAGCATATGCGCAGCCTGCTCCCATGCGTTTTCCCCGAGATGGGTGTTCAATCCGGAATTCCGGGTGGAGCAGGCTTTGGGGCCGAAGAACGCGGCTATTCGACGCTGCTGCCCAATTATGATGAGGCTATTGCTCAGTATTTGAAACAGGCACCGCCGCCATCCTATCAGGTGGCCATGTCTAACTATAACAATGACGACGATGGTGCTGCGGGTGGAGCACAAGCTGGCAGTGCTGGAGGAAACTCTCCGCTATTTGTTGCACTTGATTCGATGGCAACCAATGCTAACTCTAATGGGGATGATAATATGGACAACAACAATGACGTGCCCAATAACAACAACACGGTTCATGTGAACGCCAACACGCCACCGATGCGACGCAGTGAGCAGGGAACAGCTAACGGTGCTGCTGAAGCAGCTGGCTCCGATGAGGATGAGGAGGATGATGATGCAGATGCAGATGCAGATGTAGAGATACTTGATGTAGCTGATCGTATTCTGCCGCCACCCCCGTACAATGATACGACTGATGCTCAGGCGTCATTCAATCATCAAGTTAACATACCCGGACAGGTGCTTGGTCGCAACGAGAGCCAGGCCTAAGTTGTGATTTTTGTTTGTTTAGGAAATTATTCTTTATCTCATTATTAATGCGTTGTGAGCAGACCCATTTTCTCTTGCCCACAATCCCCTCCTCTTGCTCAGCCACAAGCACAATATTTGGACTTTATTTTTGAATCACTTGCGCGCTCCCTAACGAACGACTCTCCATTCATAATTATAAGAAGCGCAGTTTACAGCTTATTTTATCGCGTTTCAGTTGAGGTGAGTCATTCATTCGTAAGCTTTGAAACCAAAATAGTAATTAGATGTGTATTTGATTATATAGACAAACCCAACAAGTTTTACGCTGTAGCAATCGCATATTGTTGTCTTACTGAAAAAAAAAACCAACACACTTTTACTATATATCGTAACATATATATATGAATGTTTTTTCTGAATTTCGCTCTAACAATATTTGTAAACTTACTCAATGATGAATGATAATGATATAGAGAAAAGTCCAACAATTCCATTGAGGTCTTAGCCCGTGTACCGCGTCTGTTGAGGCCTGCAAAGTTTGCAATGATTTGTTAAAGATATGACACTAGATGGGAGGCAATTTTATTCGATTGATCAATTGTTTTCTTTTCCGTTATCCTGTGAATTTTACCTAGTTAAGCACAAGTAGTTGTTACCAAAAAGAGAGAGAGAGAGAGAGAGAGAGAGAGGGAGAGGGAGGGAGAGGGAGAAATTAAGAGCCAAGCGCAAGTTGCAAGTTGAAACCGACGAAAGTGACGAAGGACAAAAGAATGCGAATGCATAGTCGTCTATCAATAAGCTAACTGTAAGACTTTCTGCATATTTACGAGTAATACAATATGTAAACCTATACTCAAATGGTATTTATCATTTGTATCTAAGTTTTGGGTATTAACTAAAAAATATGTAAACACACTTCGCGGAAATTCGATAACTACCCAATATTTGATGTGTGTGTACAATATCTACATATAAACTGTATACTAAATATGCAAAGATATTCGAATAAACATTAGTTTCAAATAAAGATGATCTTGTTTGATTCGTACAACTTGTCACAAGACTCTTTGGTTCGATTTTATAAATAATTTAACAATTAAATGTATTTCCTTATCATAAGCTTATCAATTAAGCATTACAAAAGAGACCACATACGTCCTGGTGGCTGATTAGGCTATATAACTGTCGTATATCACGATATTCACAAGCAAAACATTCGATTCGTTTTGAATTAAATTTGATTTACAACTCTCTTCGCTGATAAGATTTCTTATCTACTCAAGTTCCAAAATCAAATCGAAATCAATGACGTCTCTCACGTTTCCTACTTGATTCGATCTATATACAGATTACGAGAGCCAGGAAATAAATCATTTCGATGCAGGACCTCAGCACATCCTTTGCAGGAAATTAAGTGTTTGATTAGGCGTCCCAAAATATGACAAACAAGTGGAAATGCTATAAACTATGTGACGTGTATTGTATCTTTAAGAAATTATATTTTGCAGCAGCCTTTAAATTGGTTTAATATTTAACCCCTCCAGTGAGACCATCCGCGGATCTCGTTCCAGATGTTGGTTCCAGGGCACTCGGTGGCGCTGACCTGACGATGGCCATAGAGCACATAGCCGGAGCTGAGCTGACCACGGTTGACGGCATCCTGCAGCAAGTTCTGGGCGGCGGAGATCATGTTTGGTTCCAGAGTGTCCCAGTTGAAGTTGCCCAGGTAGGAGATGCCAATACTGATGGAGTTCCACTCGGCAGCATGGGCACCCATGGAGTTCCAGCCACGACCCTCGTAGACAGCACCATCACCACCGATCAGGAAGTTGTAGCCAATATCGGGCCAGCCCAAGCTGTCCATGTGGTAGCTCTGGATGTTGCGCAACTGCTGTGCACAGGCAGCACGAGTCTCGCAGTAGTTACCCGCCGTGTGGTGGATGATTGCGTAGTTCAGGTAGTTGCCCAGAGCAACGCGGTAGTTGGGAGCACGACCTCCCCACTCCGCCTTCGAGACGACGTAGACGCCCTGCACGAGGTACTGGCTGCAGACCAGCACGGCCAGAACGAGAGCAACTGTTGCTTTGGACACCATTGTGACTGATTTCGGTTTGATGATGGGCTGCGCTTGTCGACGCTTAAATACCTCTGGTTACCCTATCCTCAAAGGCTTATCGGACTCTGCAGAACGCCAAGTCATGCCATGGTAGACTGCTTGGAAGCTGCTCTCGATCATGATTTATGGTAATGGTTCTCCTGGTGGGAATCACCTTTGGAGAACCAACGTAATCGCTCAGCCATATTAATATTGATTTATATTGAGATACGGATTGCCGTCAGTCGAAGAACGTATTGCTATCTGTACTTTTGCCTAGTTGTAATACCTACATAAAATGTTATTGTTTAGTATTACTATAGTAGTAGTTTTGTAGTACCTTAAAGTAGACATAAAATGATAATTGAAGTGGGCCAGCAGACGTCGCGATTTTGCTTTCATCGCATGCTTCAGCTTATCATTAATATGATTAGGAAATATAAATGAAATTTCGCAGATCATAGGATCAGTTTATCAGTCGGAACTGAAGATCTATAGTTGAGTTCTTCAAGGAAATTTCTTGTTATGCATCAGTATGTTGGTTTTACAATCACATTTATTTTCAACTGTGATTCAGAGTCTTAAGGCAGTGAGGTTTTTGAAAGACCCCTGTATTATATTATATTAATAATATTCTTGAACTATTGTAGCTTGTGACATCAGCCGTAAATTCAACAATTCGATCGTATCGAGAATTCATTGATTAAAATAAGTACGCGATCAACTTTCTCTGATATCAGAAGAGAGTACATATTGTGATCAACGGGATCAAAGTGCAGGCAAAAACAACCAGGGGGGTATAAAAGGGGAATAGGCAAGATCCATAGCCTTAAAGGAAGATAAGATGTTTCCCAGTGATCTGCGCTGCTTTCGGGATAGCCCCGTTCTTCTAAACCATACAAATTTAATTGCAAGAGTAAGGATATATATATTTCAAGGACTATAACTTTAAGGATATACAACTTTAATATTCGGAGGGTTCGGCAATCATCATCTGCCAAGTTATTTCTGAATAGAATTAAACATATTAATTATTTCTACAATACAAATCCATATTCAAAATATACTTTCTCGCAAACTGAAATATCTCCGATAAGAAATGTTTACAAACTCAACACAGATTCAAGGGAAATCCCTCAATAAAAACCACACAAAGGAATGCGATTGACCTTCATACATATGTATACTACGTCCAGAAAACTCAAAAAAATTTGTATGCGATTTTATTTTTTATTTTTAAAGTTGTGAATTGAATTGAAATGCACTTAAGCCTTCCAGTTGGACCATGTGCGGATCTCGTTCCAAACATTGGTGCCGGGGCATTCGGTGGAGCCGACCTGACGATGGCCATACAGGGTGTATCCCGAAATGATCTGTCCACGAGAGACTGCATCGGCGATCAGGCCCTTAGCAGCGGTAATCTGAGCCGAGGTCATTTTGTCGTTGTTGTAGTTGCCCAGGAAAGAGATGCCAATGGACTTGGAGTTCCAGTTGGTTGCATGTGCACCGACAGCATTCCAGCCGCGACCCTCGTACACATTGCCATCTCCGCCGATCAGGAAATTGTAGCCAATATCAGCCCAGCCCAAGCTGTCCATGTGATAGCTCTGGATGTTGCGCAGCTGCGTCTCACAGGCAGAGCGGGTGGAGCAGTAGTTGCCGGCAGTATGATGAATTACCACATAACTCAAGGAGTTAGCCAGTGTGGTCTTACCGGTGGCAGCACGTCCGCCCCACTGGGACTTGCTGATGATGGTCACACCAAAAACAGCCTGGGCGCAGAGCACCACGGCCAACAGGATGATAGCTTTGTTTGCCATTTCGATCGATCTATTCCCCTCAAGACTTGTATGTCGACTGACCAATTGGGGGTCTGTTTTTATAGAGCAGCAGACAAGGCTTATCTGTGCCGCACAGTTCGTGATGTGTATAAATACCTTTCTGTTTATTATATGAAGGGGCTTTCGATCTGATAGTAAGTCGAAGAAAGACAATCTAAACAGGGACCGTATCAGGGATACGTGTATCACTACGAGTGGCTTTTCCAGCGTGTGGCAAAATTGGTTTTTAATTAGGGATGTCGTGATATTAAAAAAATATCGTATCGATGATATTTTTTTTGCCCAAATATCGGTATTGCGATATTTATTTTTGATATTTTAGCTTGCCCCAAGCTGCTTGGGAAAGCAATCCAAAATATCGATATATTGATATTTTGATATATTATCAACAACCTTATTTTTAATCAGCCAGAGTGGCCGTTAATTAAATTTGTGGGAATAGCTGAAGAGTGATTGAACTGGTAAACCAAAATTTGCAGGGTATAATTGTAGCTGGGATAAACATAAAACTGTTGTGGGAAACCCTCAAAGGAATCCCCAAGCAGGCCGATGATTCGTACGATCGATTGAGGCTGTGAGAGAGAGAGAGAGAGAGAGAGAGTGACCTAAGACTTAATACCTAAAACCATAACACGCATATGGTTTTATTTCTGAAACATGAATGATAACTGCAATTTAGTAATATCACTAAAATAAACAATTATTCTACTTCAAGTTGAGACAAGTCTTATCTTTCAGTAGTTTCTATGACAACAAACTGATTTATGGATTCATAAATTACACTCAAGATAGTTGTAAATTTTAAATTTTGATATAGTTTTGGAGTGAAATCATTGACGATATATGTCTACTACAGGTTAACTTGTATGTTGAACTTCACCTCCTCTCGATAACTGAAATATAGTAATCTCACGTCACATGCAATTCAAAGACGATCGTTTATTAAACATTCTGAACATTGAATCTAGCCCCTCCAGTGAGACCATCCGCGGATCTCGTTCCAGATGTTGGTTCCAGGGCACTCGGTGGCGCTGACCTGACGATGGCCATAGAGCACATAGCCGGAGCTGAGCTGACCACGGTTGACGGCATCCTGCAACAAGTTCTGGGCAGCGGAGATCATGTTAGGTTCCAGAGTGTCCCAGTTGAAGTTGCCCAGGTAGGAGATGCCAATACTGATGGAGTTCCACTCGGCAGCATGGGCACCCATGGAGTTCCAGCCACGTCCCTCGTAGACAGCGCCATCACCACCGATCAAGAAGTTGTAGCCAATATCGGGCCAGCCCAAGCTGTCCATGTGGTAGCTCTGGATGTTGCGCAACTGCTGTGCACAGGCAGTGCGAGTCTCGCAGTAGTTGCCCGCCGTGTGGTGGATGATCGCGTAGTTCAGGTAGTTGCCGAGGGCAACGCGGTAGTTGGGAGCACGACCTCCCCACTCCGACTTGGAGACGACGTAGACGCCCTGCACAAGGTACTGGCTGCAGACCAGCACGGCTAGAACGAGAGCAACTGTTGCTTTGGACACCATTGTGAGTAAATTCGGTTTGATGATTGGCTGCGCCTGTCGACGCTTAAATACCTCTGGTTACCCTATCCTATCCTAACCTTATCGGGCTCTTCATAACGCCAAGTCATGCCATGGTAGACCGCTTGGAAGCTGTTCCCGATCGTGATTTATGGTAATGGTTCTCCTGCTGGGAATCACCTTTTCTGGGTCTACGTGAACGACTACATCTATTGATTTATAAGGTTAGGAACCCTATCAGTATAATGTATACAAATCCATTTCGTAGTAGCCGACAATTTGGCTGGCGTTGGCTCTGCTGGTTACGGCAGAAATCCAGATACGAACCGTTCGTTGATAAGAAGAAATAAGTGTATATTACAAAGTTATCATCAACGATTGATAGCGCTGATTATTGTCTATCTTTGGTTTCCTACTTGTTTATTTTAGGCTGATGTAAATAACATTAATATACGTGTATTGTTAAATCTAGTCTGCTGTGGCTTTTAATATTGGTCTTCGTCGTAATGTTTTGAATGTTTAAGAATCAACATATTTTTATGCAGAATTAACCTGGCTTATTTTTGAGTATTTTAGATTCACAATATTCTGATGCAGAATCAATCTAGGAGTCAAATAATGCATAAAAAGTCTTCGCCCAGGATCAGAGGGTTTTTAAATGAAGATATGTGTTTTTTAAGTCCAGGTAGGGTCCTGACGAGATGATAAAGTAGACAAAATGTAAAGTACACTTTAGGAGCATATGAAAAAAGATAGATAGAGTCTGCCTTGCAAACTTAAAATATCAGTTAAATCCTTACCAATTTAATATTTCAAAAGTGATTAATCTTGAAAATAAATGCAGCTTAAGACGAAGTAAGAAGAGACTCAACTCAAATAATATTGTAAAGCTGCTTTATATAGTATATGTATGTATATAGTACAAGCCCTATTTATATTGCTCTTCAACCCAATGGCCAGCAAGCTATTTAAATTCCTATACTAATCCCGCGTCAACTAATTGCATTTATTAAGTTTTATAATTGAGATTCAACATAGTTGAGAGCTGAGAACCACAAGCGAGGCAACGGATGAAGAAGGACTTCAGACTGCGGACTGCAACCTCTTATGGCTGATCCCTTGAAAAGGCAGCGAAGCATTTGGGCCACGTCTCGACGGTCTATAGAGAGTGGAGCATAATGAATAAAGCACACTGTGACAGCAAAAGCTCGTCGTTAATTAGGGTTAAAGTGGTCGGTCTCCATCTCAGAGTTGCGATGGATGCGCCGCTGTGGCAACTGACTGATTGTCTGTCAAGTGAGAGTCAAGTCGACTAATTGGGTTAAAGAAAGGTTGAGAGTAGAAGAAAGGCAGAAACTAAGGATGGTATCTTCCTAGGTCTATTGATAAGTAAAACCTTCCTTGATAAGACTTCTTTAAATGCATTGATCACTCTTACATTGCATGCATTTATAGCATGCGAGAATTTTCCCTCGCTCGATTGTTGCGTGCATGGTAAAGAAGCCAGCTGAGACATAACCATTACATTTAAGTGCAATTGCATAAACCTAAACAAGTGCCCGCACCCCCCTCCCCCCCTAGAAAAGAGAACACTAAAAAAGGGCTAGCTGGAGAATAAAAAAAAAGCAAAGTAGGAAGCCACATGCAAGCGTCAACTTCAAAGCGAATGCCCGCAGAATTCCGGCAGCAATAAAAGCACTCAAGTCCCATAGACTTCCTGTTGCCGCTGTCTGTGCACTTAATGTGACATGTTTTTGCAACAGTTTTGGTCTTTTCGGATCCAGCAGCAGCAGCAGCAGCAACAGTACCAGCCATTCTGGCCATTCCCAACTTGGCTTTCCCCCATTGCCAAGCATAATAAAAAAGCCAACGAAATGTTGTTCATATCAGTCCAGGCGTCCAGCTGTCCATGAGCTGCGCCATGAGTTTTGATGCATTTTGCTTGTAACCAAATTGTTTTATATTTTTTGCTTCTTTTCTTCTCCTCTGCTGCTGCTGCTACTTTTTACTTCGTCTTTCTCCAGCTCCTTTTGGTATTTTGCATATCTCTTTCTCTGTGCGCAGGAAATCCAAAGTGAATGCATTTTCCACTGCAAATTGGCGCTGAAAACTCAACCCGGAGCTGCCTTTTTCAATCCGAGTTGGGTGTGAAGCTCATTAAATATTTAATGCACAATTTGTGAAGTGAGAGAAACAATAAGAAAAAAAAAATAGAGATATTGAAATATTGTTTACAGTTTTGCTATCATGTTCGATAAATTGATTAAAATGGGGCTTATATTTGTTCAGATATCAGCCGGAAATAGTTCATTGCATAGCCGAAAGATTTTTCAGATATCAGTCGGAACTAGTTCATTGCATAGCCGTAAGATTTTTCAGATATCAGCCGGAACTAGTTCATTTTTTAGCCGAGAGATTCCACTGTGTTCTATTATCGTTTAATAATCTTTTGATTTATATGATTCAGTCCATCGACATGTCGCTCGTGCTAACTTATCGCTCGGGGGTTTTTTGAGCAGCTGCGAGTAAATAAAAAAAAAAAAAAAAAAAAAAAACATCGACGGATCTTTGATTTGCAACTATTTGTTTACCCTAAGCCAACTCAAGTGCTTTGACAGGCTTAATCTCAGCGTAGTCTAGCGAAATCTTCTGTAGCACATAAATTCTATCGCATTCCAGATATATTTCGAAAGTCTGCAGACATTAAGATGATAGTCGTTATGGATATATCATCCAAAATCGTTGTTGTTTTTCTTCTAAAACATATTATATTAGTCGCTGCATTTGCAGGCACATAAATAGCCGCTTAGCATGCTAATAACTCAATTAACAGATAGCACGTTGCGTATACGCCACGTTGGGCAACAACTGGCTGCACAGTCAGGCAAAGCTACATTTAAATTATGCACTAATTAATGGCAGCACCGAGCTGGGATTTGTTAGTTATTGCTGCTGTTGTTGTCCATTTTACAGCAATGCCTCATGCCCTGCGATTTGCATATCATTCGCCAGCTTAACTCGGTGTCCCCTGTATGCCCCTCTCCATGCCTCCCATTACTTTGTTTGTGTGTGCATCTGCCTGGCTAATGAATCTGCTGCTGCTCGAGCCGTGTCTGTGGCTGGGCTGCAATTAGCGCAGACTCCACTTGACTTAACCCGATTTGGCTTAGACTCGCTCAGTCCTTATGGCCGATTAGCAGGTGTGAAAAGGTTGCAGCAACTGTGGCCTGGCTTAATTAGGTCTGGCATTGTCTGTTGGCCTTTTTATGCGCAGTGTTAGCGGGTTAAGTTAGCCAACTATACGAACTCACTTCTCTGCCTCCCAAAATTCCTAAAATGATCTTTGCATAAACGCAGTATAAATTAAAACATATATATTTTTTTTATTTATTCCTATCTCTATGCATTGAAAACTCAGTCAAATTCAATAGTACGATTAATTATGGCGACATTTTGAAAATGTTTATTCAAAATTCGCTCTTGGACACGAGTGTAAAGCAAATTGGAGCGTAATGTGAAATTTGCTAATGAAATTAAAGGAATTAACCTTAATTTTCGGTATATTTTATCTGAGAAAATGGTTATAAATTTGCCGGAGAAGCCTGCAACATCGTTGCCACCTGTTGATCCACCCGTTGATCCCAGTTGCGTTTTAAAGATCAAAAAAACTAATTATGAACAATCCGTGGAAAATCAAATAGTCGAGGATAGTGAGTCCAACACGTCCTTCGCTGTGAACTCCGCCAGCACCAGCAGCAGCAACTCAACCATTACAACATCTTTGATCGAGCTTGAGGTGGTTGAGGGAGGCCTACAACGCTGGAGTAGCCTTTTGCTATGGATTATCACACGAGCTGAAGTGATTGACCAGTACATCCGATATATTATCGATCTATTGGCAGAACGAATATGTTGTTTCATGAAGCCCATCTTCAAGTACAAGCCTGTGCCGGTCTCCGAAGAATCGATGCGACAGCTTGAAAACGTACAACGCAAATCCTTGGTACTTGATCTGGACGAGACACTTATCCATTCGTGCTACATTGATGCGGACACAAATGAGCATATTGGCTGCGCTATGGTACCCGAAACAGCTGTGCCGGATTACACCATGCTAATACCCATTCTGAAGGATAAGAGTCCCATTCCATTTCGTGTCTTCAAGCGACCGCATGTCGATTTGTTTCTGGACATGGTTAGCCAATGGTACGATCTGGTTATCTATACGGCCAGCATGGAGGAGTATGCGTCCATTGTGGTGGATCGCTTAGATAATGGACGTGGCATATTGCGACGTCGTTTCTATCGTCAACATTGTATGGCACCACCACAGTTTCTCTCCAAGAATCTATTGCTGATCGATAAAGATTTGGCAAATGTTTTTATTATCGACAATTCTCCGACATCGTATCGCAATTTTCCCGACAACGCGATACCCATTAAATCATATATCTATGATTTGAAAGACGAAGAATTGTTGAATCTGTTGCCATTTCTGGATGCACTGCGCTTCACCAAGGACGTGAGATCTGTGCTCTCCCGGCGGACAACAAACTAGGTAAAGCAACTGGCAAAATAACTGTAAAAAAAAAATTATGTTTCCTCAAGTTTCAATAGAAGTCTGTAAAAAAGTCCTTTCGGAAAATTTCAGCATTTTCTTTTTTGATATCTCGAAATTGTCTTAAAATGATGGGATTATTGTTAGAATCCAATTATTGATGGATTCTCTTTCAACTTTATCTTGCTTATGATGGATTCTCTTTAAACTTTCTCTTGCTGTCGGGCAAAAGTTTCCAATTTTTTTTTTTACCGCAAACTTTCATTGTTTGTTACACAAAGTGAAATCGCTTGGCAAACGGACGATATCGTCGACTCCCTCCCCGCCGCTCCAACCCATCGATGAGTAGTTAGTGAGGTTATGTCGAGCACAATTGACTGCGCGCTCCCCTCATCCCACTTCGATTGCAATGCGAATTTATGGCGCAGCAGGTGAAAGTTGCGTCCGCTTCTTGACCCCTGCACCCCCTGCACGGGATTATGCCTGAAGTGCCTGTACGATAACTGTAACAATTCATGGCAATATTTATGGCAGGCAGTGTAAGTGCTTAAGTGACTCATTGTGAGTGTTTTGTGTGGATTCATTGCGAAACGAAACGAACTATGAACTATTTGCCCTTTTTTCTCTTTTCTTCTGTGTCCTCAAATTCTGCAACTATTTGTGCGGCTAATTGGCAAGAGTTTTTCACCAGGAAAAACCAACGAGCACAATCATTGAGCTGTCTCTTTTTGTTGCTGGTACGTTTAACTACAAGACGCACTGTTGTTGTTTATGCTGTCCAAGTTCATTTGCAATGCAAAAACTTAATTAAAGCTCTGGGTTTTTTTTCTCTCGAATTTGCACTTCCTTTAGCTCTGCATTCCTGAAGATCTAGCTTAAATATTTACACATCTATTTAACAGATATATAAAGAGAGATATTCCAGTGTTGTGTAGCGGCAAAAAATGTACAGTTCGCCAAGCGTAAATGCAGATTGCGGATAGCTAATTCGATGATTGGTTGACTGATTGCTCATACGCACCGTTGGCCGCAGCAACAGTATCCCCTGCAATTGTTTTGAGAATTCAATATCCTCCCAATCTGGCTGCCTGGCATTTTTCGTTGCAAGCTGCAAATATTGGCCGGCACATTTTATGGCCCTACACAAATCAAATTCGTGTGCTCGAGTCACATAAATCAGACAGGGCGCAACATAAATTGCGCGCATAGCTGCATCATGCTCGACAATTTTTGCAGTTGAAAAACAATGCCGCCTAAAATACCAGGAATTTTTAACTGCAAGTTCTAAATTAATACCTACAAATTCAATTTTAGATGCCTGAAACAGAATATAGACAGGCGACAAGGACGCGCGACTAAGTCTGAGCAGCAATCGCACACAGTGTTGCCTACTCTGCTTTATTTTCCCGTCAAAAACAAAGTTGGCAGCACTGGCAATTATAATTGAGTACTTTTTCGATACATCGATTGTTTCTCTTTGCACTATCGATTGCATTTGCAGACTTTGCAGCACTGCTTTAAAATAATAATATGAGAATTAAACATATAAATTAATTAATTAAATAAAAAATTATATATTAAATAATTAATTATGAGAATTAATCATGAGAATTAATTAAAGAAAAAGAAGTAAATAATATATAAACAATAATATTTTTATTAATCCTTTAAAATATATGCAACCACAACCAAAGCACAAACACAGCTCAAATCGAATCGAGCTTAAAGCCCAGCCCGGTTACCTGATCATTGATCCAGTTGCGGAGATGCGCTACATTGGTATAGGCTGCTGGAATATTCTTGGCTGCACACTCGATGCCCCACGAGACGATGCCCACCAGCTCATAGCGATCCTTTTGACCTGCAATTTTGCAGAACAACGGGGAACCGCCATCACCTTGGCACGTATCCTTGCCCTCAACGCCGCCGGCACAGACGAAACTCGAGTGCAGGTTAAAATGATGACCGAGTATGGTGTCGCGCAGCAGCTGTTGGCACTTCTCGTGTTCCACAATGGGCAGATCGATGCGCTTCAGTATGTGCTCCAGTGACTTGGCGCTAATGTTGTGATGACCCCAACCCGTGGCCAGACACTCTGCCCCTAGCATGGCACTCTGCGGCTGCGAAGCATTCTCCGGCGCTGGCAGACAAAGCGGTTGCACGTGCGGCGCCAGCTGCAATGGTTTCTCCAGCACCAGCAGTGCGATGTCATTGTGGAAATTCAACTTGTTATACTCCCCATGTGGTAATATGCTGCGCAGTCGGGATGTTTGATAGGCATGTGGCTCCCGCTGGCTCTTCAGATCATATTCCCCGGCACGGGCCAGCAGCGAGTCCGCACTGTGGTTGGCCACATTGTGGGCGGTGGTCAGCACCAGCTGGGGATGAATCAATGTGCCACCGCACACATAATTCGCTTGCATGTCCATCACAGCCACCATCCAGGGGAATTCGGCAAAGTGGGTCTCATGGTCATTGTAGCCCACCAGATCGTAGTAGAGTCCATTGGGATTACTGTGCCCGCAGCCCTGATACTTGAACTCGCTCAGCCGGCGATACATAGGATTCTCGGTCTCCGGCAGCTGTCCATAAAAACAGAGATGGAAATCAAATGGAGTGTAGATTTGCCTGCTGGCGCCAGATACTCACCTGATCCCCCGCGGAGCAGCACATTTCGAATGTGGCACAGCCGGAATTGCTAAACTTATCGATGCGTGGTCTGATGATATATCTGCCATCATCATTGATTACACCCGCTCGGCACAGATATCTGGGCACGCACGAATTGTGCTGCTCGCAGGTCTGATACGGATTCGACTCGGTCTTGTTGACATCTCCGGGCGTCGTTGATCTCTGCGTCAAGTTCGTCAGCTGCTCCAGCTTCAGCCTTATAGCCAAATCCGCTTCGTAACTCTCCAGCTGCTCTTTGTCACAGCAGACGAGGCCGACGCCACAGCTGCGATCCAAGGTACGCGGTGCAAGCACACCTCGCCCCGAATCGTCTGACTCGTCGCAGAGCTGCTCCGTGATGCACAGCTCGCTGCTGCGGCAGCTGCGCAGCGCTGAGACGCAGCTGGTGAGCAGTAACAGGCAGCAAATCTTGCCAAGCATGATGCACTGAGAGGGAGAGAGAAAGAGAGAGAGAGAGAGCGAAATATTAGCAAGCAGAATTTCCCAGCGTGATGAAATTCACAAAAACAAAAACAGCGGAAAATCTCAATGCATATTTTGCATTTTTCCGCGCACACACGCGTCGTATACGTAATAAGCAATGGGAAATTCACAATCTGAAGCAGGTATAACAAGAGTTACAAATAAAAAAAACCAAAAAACCAACATTTATCGACGATCTCTTGTGTTCTCTTCCAGTCAGGCAACTCAACTGATTCACTTGTTTATCAACTTTGTCTTTATAAACCGATTAAATCAATAAACAAAGTGATCTACGTACTCTCTCGCTCGCTCTCTCTGGCTTAGTGATCTAAGGCTCTCTTGCCGATCTATACTCGATAGATGCTTTGTTTCATTCTCTCCCAGTATTTTTCAATCAGGTTCTACCTATAAGACGCACAGATCGTATCTCAGTCGGCTCACAGTGCAAAGAGTACGCAAGTAGATACGATCGCAGCTCGAAACGCGTTGTTACCATACGTTATAAACTTATATATATTTATATAAATATTTGTATTAATTATACCAAGTGCAAATAATTGAGAAACGTGAGCAATCTGATTAGCGACTCTGTATTATCAGTTTTATATATAGATGCATTTTTTTTGTTTAGTTGTTGTTTGTGTGCAACTTCTTTTGTTTTCAAAGTTGTTTATAGCGTATAACTGAGATAAGGCACACACACACACACACATATATATATATATACTCACACTGATTCAGTCAGCTATCAATCTATCTATAGAGAGCTGCCCCTATTTCTATCATTAACCTTTACGTTCCATTTTTATGATGTTGATTCAAAGAGTTATGTTTATATATTCCAAGTTTGTTTGGCAGTTCTTTGTTTTTTTTATCTTTGTCTTGATCATTATTGATTCACTTATCTGTCTCTCCTTCCTTTCTTTCCAACCGTCTTGCTTAACTAAATTGATCTGGATCTCTCTTTAACTTCCCTGCAGAACAATGAACACCTCTCTCCGCTGGCATTGGCTACTGGCGCTGCTTGTGCTCAGCTCCCAGCAATCACATGGACAGAATGCAGCCACTGCGGTATCCATGTGCGGCTCGGATGAGCTGTGTGTCACCGAGCAGCTTTGCCAGCAGACAGACGATGCGGGACGCGGTGCAATTGGACCGCGTATAGCACGCATTTGTGGCAAAGATTTGGTCTGCTGTGATCGTGAACAGCTGGAGAGTTGGAATGCTACAATGGAGTCACGACAGAGTGGCCTGACAACCAGCAGTACCACCCCCAGCAGTGGTGGCAATAGCACCATAAGCACAACCACCGAGGAGACCAGTGTCTACGAGAGTTGTGGCCTCAAAATGGAATGTGTGCCGCGCAAGCTGTGCCGCGATGATGTGATCATCGATGATGGACGCAGCATACTGAATCCACGCATTGGCGATGTACCCTGTCGACGGGTGCTCTTTCGCTGCTGTGCCATAGATCAGCAGGTGAGTGGGAGGAAGGAGAGAGAGAGAAAGAGAAAGATAATGGATTTTAACCTTTGCAGGTGGACGAGGAGGATAGTCCGTATCGCTCCAAGCTGGGCAAGTTCAAGTACCAGGGCTGTGGGCATAGCAACGAGAAGGGTCTCATACCCGATCAGGATAACTACGAGTATCCCAAGGATGGTTCGCTCTTTGCCGAATTCCCCTGGATGATAGCCCTGATCGAGGGACGCAATATCTACCTATGCGGTGGCACACTGATTCATCCGCAGCTCGTGTTGACCTCTGCCCACAACATACGCAATCACACGGAGCACACACTGATCGTGCGTGCCGGGGAATGGGATCTGAATAGCATGGATGAGCCGCACGCGCATCAGGCTCGACGCATCAAGCAGATCATTCGGCACGAGGACTTTGATCCCGAAGCGCATTTCAATGACATTGCACTGCTGGTGCTGGAGGAGCCCTTCGAGATGTTGCCGCACATCCAACCCATTTGCATGCCACCGCCAGAGACGCCTGCGCTGCAGTCCCAACTACGTGCGGCCGAGTGCTATGCCACGGGCTGGGGTGGTCGCCAGCCGGACAGTGTGCAGCACGAGCATCTGCTGAAGCGCATCGATCTGCCGGTGATCAGTCGAACGGAGTGTCAGGCCCTTCTGCGTCTCACACGGCTGGGCAATCGCTTCCGACTGCGTCCGAGTTTCATCTGTGCCGGCGGCGTTGAGGGCAAGGATACATGCAAGGGCGATGGCGGATCGCCGCTCTTCTGCACGCTGCCGGGAGAGCAGCATCGATATCAACTCGCTGGCATTGTCTCGTGGGGCATTGAGTGTGCCAAGGAGGATGTGCCCGCGGTCTATGCCAATGTGCCCTATTTGCGTCCCTGGATTGATGAAAAGGTAAAGGCGCTCGGCATGATATTGGAGGCACCCTAAGGAGGAGGAGGCACTAATGTTATTGCAATCGATAAACGATAGTTTTATAAGCTCGATTTTTTTATAAATTTAATTATGTTTTTAACAAACCCCAGCAGCATTTTATACAGTCTGTTATGATTTTCTGCTATTATCAAATTCAATGTTCTTCTCTTTTGCTGGAAAACCCTTGCCACACTATCCTAACTAACTAATCAGCGTTATTAGCGCATTTTTGCTGCTCAAACTTAACTGATTTATTGCCTGCTTTTAGAGAATTGTAGAGTACAAAAAAAAAGAATGCAGCCCTGCAGGCGACTTTTTTGCAGCCCTGGCCAGCTTATAAGTAGACTGCCAGCATATTGTGCAGCCTGCGGCAACCCACTCTGCTCCTCCTTCTTCTTCATTCCCTGCCAAAGAGTTCTCCTCATTGCGATGACTCGAAATTAAGTGGATTCTTGCAGAGCAAAACAATAGACCAACTCGAGAAGGACATGGCAAGGCTTCTTCCAGAAATTGAGAAATTACATGCCACACAGGAAGCAGAGTAGCGAGAGAGAGACAGAGACAGAGAGAGAGGGAGAGAGAGAGAGAGAGCGCATTGTGCTGCTTAAAACGCATTTTTCAAGTAAATTGTTAGGAAATTTTATTTATTGGCGCTTTTCATGCAACATGCAACTTGCAACTTGAGCACGAGAGCACAAGTATTGATTTTGCCAGCAGTAACGAGCAAATATGGCACTCTATATACTATATATATACTATATATATATATGATATGAGCTGCACAATTGGAATAGGCGCATAATTTCCCAAGCAATCAAACTGATTTTCATAGAAAATTGTAACTGAGCTGCCTCTTGCAGAGGCATAAGTGAAAATATATTTACATAAACCACACAAGTACTATATATAAACATACTATAAATATATATATATATACATATACAGGTTCCCTTGCTGTTGCTGGCAATTCACGCCTGATTAGTTTTCATTTTGTGGTCGAAGAAAATCAAATATTGCCCAAATGATTATCATTTAATTATAATAAAGCAGAATGTCAAATGCATTTGCAATTACGTTCATCTGTGTGTGTGGTTCCAGGAGGCAACTGTGTGCGTGTGTGTGTGTGTGCTAGTATGTGTGTGCTTGCGTGTAAATGCAATTATAATGGCCCTGGCCACATTTGTGTTGCATACTTTGAGGCATATTTCCTTGCCGGCAAACGGCAGCTGCACTGCCTCACTGTTTGTGTGCGAGTGTGCCTGTGTGTGTGTGCATATGGCATCAAATTACAAATGATGCTCTTGCCCTGGCCTGCTCGGGGGGGAGCAGGCGGGAGGCCACTCTGGGTTGTCGGTTGAGAGCGTAGCCCTGCTTTGTGGCCTGCCAGCGGAAATAGAAACAGCTGCAAATGGCAGTTAGCGAGTGTGTAAGCAACTGTGTGTGTGTGTGTGTGTGCGTGTGTGCGCTCATATGGCAACATAAAAAACACAACAAACCACTAATGCAGCCAGGCCAGACGGCATAATACACACACACACACACACACACGCACACACCCCTCTAATTGAACTGGAAACCCGCTAAATGCAGCCATAAACATTGGCCTATTATCTGAGCACACTGCGCGAAATTGCATGCAAGAAATATAAAAAAAAATATATATAAATTTTAAATTCATTTAGCTACTCACATATTTCGCGCAGTGTAGCCCCAAACTAAGCGAGGCTAAACTAAATGCTGCGCCCTTTTTATGGGCATGTTGCCAGGCTAATTAACAACTCGAGGATAAATTACAACAAGCAGCTGAAAAATGCAACAGGGCGTTGCAAATGCTGGGCAGGGGGACGGGGACGGGAACATTATCTTGTTTCAGGCTGGCAAAACAATTAAATGCATGCCAACTGGCCTAGGTCAGTCCAAAACTGGCTGCGTCCACGCTGCGTATACGCAATGCGTCACATTGCACGCATTAAGCATGCGCCCCGTGCGCCACGGACAGGCGACATGTTGTCAACGTTTTAGCAAAATTTGTTATGCAAATTGCATATTAACTTTACAAGCGACTCGTCCAATTGTCGACCGTCTCCTACTCCTGATCCTTCCACCTGACCCTTCCCCCTGCTCTGCTCTACATTTTGAATTGTCAATTAGCCGCATGTCGCATGGAATATGGAATAAAACACGCCAGTTTCAACCCAGCACGCTTCATGGACTCGCATTAAATGCACATAAAATTGGCCTGACTTCGATTTTAATTTATGTTCCACTGTGTCCTACCTGAGCGGGAGAGGGAGAGCGTGTGCTCCACCAGGTCGCGCGTCCATGGCCTGCTAATGACATCGTCGTCGGCGCTATCGTTCGTTGGCCTTTAGTTTAATTGAAAAATTTCGCTTTGTGCTTGTGCTAATGGCAGGTGGGTTATTTATGATGCCTGTTGCCGGCACCGGCACCGGCACCGGAACCGTTTCCACAGTCGTTAACACAGGGCGTTCCATTTCGCTCGTTGTTCGTTAAGTGCCGAAAATTGAAGCTGCACCAGGATTGGGCGCTGCGATATCAAGTATACGTATCTTAATTGCAATATAGTGTCTAAAATTAAGTGTGTTGCAGGAAAATATTAAACAAATCATTATATCAATAGTTAACCCTCGAAAGCAACCCCAATCGAAACTGCCAACTTGCGCAGGTCGCAGTTCGACGCAGTTCATCCCAGTTCTTCCCAGTTCATCCCAGCTCGTTGCAGTTGGCAACTAAGTTAAATTACCCAGCTGCAGCTGCTGAGGACGCAACTGAGGCATACCGGAAGCGGAAATGCAAATGCTAATAAACATTTAGCTGCCATTTTGTTTGGCATCTGCGTTGGCAGCATTTTGCACGCTTGCATAATTCGCATAACCTTTGTTTTGTTTGACTTGGCAAAGGGAGAGGGGAAAGAGCAGACGCAGGGGGATGAGAGGGGTTACAACTGGGACTAGTATTTGATAAGCAAATATTTCAAAATGCAGCCCCGCAAAAGCGACGCGAAGGCAAATAAAAGCTTGAAGCAGCCGAAGGGCAATCACAATGGCAATTTGTGATTTGAATTTGGAAAAAAAAAGGAAAGTCATGCTGAAGAAGGGGAAAACCAGGTAACCAGCAGTCACTTTCCCCCAGCCTTTCCCCCCTTGCACACTCCTATTTCAGTTTTATTATTTTCATTAAATGCGGAGCGTGCTGTGCGCGTGCAACGCGTCGTATACGTAACACGCCTTGGGGCGGGGCACTGTTTGCTTTGCGCCTGCTAATCGACGCGTTCTTAGCCTGAAGTTTGACAGTGTGAGGGGGGCAGTAAGGGGAGGGGAAGGCAGTGTAGCTTAGCTGAGCGGAGCGTGGCCCGCTGCTGCACCTGCTGCAAAGTAGCTGAGAAATTTTCCTGGCATGTTGTCGACATTTTTATGGCTGTCGCTTGGCGTAACGCTCCGAAATTCTCACTCTCTTCCCCCTCTCTCTGTTTCTCCCATCTGACTTTCTCCCTCTCTATGTTGCAAACACTGGCAGCCACTTGGTTGCCCAATTAAAAGTTTTAGCACATTTTCACTTGAAATTAATTGTCGGTAAACGTAATTCATGTCCGAGACACGAATGCGAAAGCTGCCGCCCAAGCGACAGCGGTGCCATCAACAACATGCGAGGAGCAAGGAGAGGGAGAGAGGGGGGAAAGCGAGAGGTAGAGTCACATTTGTGCGACGCCCTTAGAGCCAGAGTTGCCACACCATACACACACACACACAGAGAAGATTGTTGCTGCCGCGTTGCATACTGATGCTGTGGCAGCACTTTCAAGTCGATGGGCAGCACATTTAGAAGTTGATTTGAGGCTGTATAGGAATATATATAATAAGAATATAGCATACAATTTAAAAGAATAAAGTGTCGAAAGAAAACCTTTAAATTTAGTCATAATTTGTAATAAACGATATTTTCAAATTAAATATGAAAATTGAAAAAAAAAACCTAAAATAAAACATAGAAAATATATAACAATTATTTAACATTAAAATAACTTAAAGATCCTTTTATTTTTAATCAGAATTCTGTTGCATCTTCATAACAAAAATAATAACAAAGAAATTAAAATTGAAAACCCCTCGAAAAGCTGTAAATTAATTGCAATAAAAATAAACTATGAGCAGAACTTGCCCAACAAACAAAAAAACACACTCATTTCAGGCGCCTAGACCAAAGCTGCCAAACAGTTTTATTAAAGTCGTTGCCAAAGTTGGGCCAAGACCCACTTGATTATGGGCCGCAACTGGTCGGAGTAGTTGGATGGGGATAGGGCGGGGGATGCAACTGCTCCGCAAAGTGGAATAGCCAAGGCAAACTGCAATTAAGCAGTGCGAAACAATGCAGCAACTGCAACGGTACGACGGGGGGTGGCACAGGGGGCTGCATATTTTGCAAAGGCAACATATTCAAAGGCAACAACATGGGCCACGCCCCTTTGAACGCCCACAACACGCGGTAATATAGCGCAAAACATAGCAAAACAGCAGGAGAGAGAGAGAGAGACAGAGAGAGACAGGGAAGCAACAAAGACGCACGCAGACTATGGCAAGAAAACGCGGCAAGAAGCCGCGACTCTACTGCCACGCCCACAAACAATGGAGTGAGAGAGAGAGGGGGTGGGGGGCGGGAGGGCGTATCAAGAGGGCTGTGCGGCTACTGTGGATTTTCATAAGATTCCATGTCCAAGCGTAGCGATGGCTTAACTCCCCTTTAATCTATATGCAAATTACTCAGACTCATGTGCAGCAGCAGGTGTGCGTGTGTGTGTGTGTGTGGGGGGGAGTGTGTGTGTGTGTGTGCCTGGCATGTAGACTTCACACACACACACACATACAGTATGCACGCTTGTAAGCCCTGCATTGAGAGTTGAGCTCAGTCAAGCCGTGCTAAGCCGTTCTCGGCTTTTGTGTGGTGACCCCTGACCTCGGGTCAGCCACAAACTGCAACCAACACCGACAGCAACAACGACACACACACACACACACACACACACAGACTCCGCCTCGCTAGGCTGTCAAAGCGCAGCGCAGTGAAGGCCTCAAAAGGGGAGCGCCTAAAAGTAGGCAACAAACTTTAAATTGAAATAAAAATGAAGCGCATAAATTGAAACACTGGAATCACCCTGTGCTTATGCGCTTGTTTTCCAACACTTAAGACTTGCCAGACATGCTATAATTGTCATGGCAAAATGGTAAAAATTTCGGCAGAAACATAAAGATAACAAGCAGAAAAAATTTAGAAACCTTTTTCGCCTCTTATGATAGCAGGGAAATTTATTAAGGATTAGACATGGGATTATTTATTTAAATTCAAATGTCAATTCAAAAAAATAAAGATTATTAAATATTGATAATGCACAAAAAAAAAATAAGATTTTTTTGTTTTTTTTTTTTTTTTTTTAAAAAAATAAAGGATTATAACCTGGGAATTAACTAATATAATTTAGAGCGGGCAAGAAATGCTAAAAAAAAGCAGAGAAAAATTTAAAGAAAATATACTATATAATTTATAAATAAAATCAACTCTTTTCTTATATATAGATAGACTGCGAATATTTATATAGAAACACATAAGAACTCTAAACTTTGCAGGGAACTACGAGAAAAACCTCTATGTTGCCCCTCATTAACCTCATTATTTACACAGCTTAGAGCGAGTTGATTTTCTCTCAAATTGTTTGCTTTAATTTGTTGCCACTCAATGCCAATTTGCCGTACAACATGGCCCAAACAAAGCACTTGGAAATGCTTCACTGGCAGGCAGGCAGGCAGGCAGACAGAGAGAGAGAGAGAGAGAAAGGGAGAGAGGGAGAGACACACACTCGCGCACACAAATGCCAGACTAGTCAACTAATTATGTCAATTGCAAAGCTCGGCCTGACACTTGCCTGCAATTGCCACACACACTTAAAGCATGGCAACAGATGGATAGCAGGGCAGGGAATAGGAGGCAGGAGGCAGGAGGAAGAGAGGAGGCAGTGGAGCAACTGCCTGGCGCCATGAGAAATGCACACTTCGCATAGTTCACTGCATGTCAAAGAGCAGCGAAAAAGCAAAAACAATCACAGCAGCAGCGGACAACAACAACAACTTTCAAGTGGTCCAAGGAGAGTGTCGTCTATGACCTGCCTGCCTACTTCCCTCCCCTCCCCCTTGGCTGCCTGTTGCCTGCTGTCTGTTAATGATAATGAGCGACGCTGCCGGCGCATGTTTGATGACGAGCTGCAACAATCAGAAACAGCTGCAAACTGCTGCAACTGTGTGTGTGTGTGCGAGTGTGCATGTGTGTGTGTGTGTGTGTAAGGCCGTTCGAGCTGAGCGTAAAATGAAAATACATTCAATTAGGATATAGCTTTGCTGCTGATGGTTGACAATGCCGTCGAGAGTTGTTGCAAAAAGCATAGACACACACACACACACAGCCGCACACACACAGCCGCACAGCCTGCCTCATGTGGCCCGTCAGCAGGCAGCGCATTGTGGGTCAGGGCCGCCTGAAAGCAGGCTACACTTTTTTTCTCTGCCTTAGCTACTCAGCTTCGAAAATAGCTGACGCTCAGCGAACCACACACACGGTGGCCATTTAGTGACCTATAGAGAGGCACACAATGCACACACACACAACACACACACCAACCACACACACACACACACACTAGGAATCTGGCAAATCTTTTGGGCAGCCACGTGCAGAAGACAAACAAGTGGAACAAGACTCGAAAATCAAATCACGTAGAGCTCGTTATTTATTCAAGTCAATGGAACTGACATAGCCCCAGCAAAACAGGCCCAAGTCAGCTAGTACACACACACACACAAACACACACACACACACAGCTAGCTGGCCTCATACTATTTGGCCTAAATGTGCACTTGGCTAAATGGCCGGCAGTGAGTGACCGCAAAAAACATCGCATATGAGCAGCTAAAGAAAGCTAAACAACCGAGCAACAACAACAAGTGTAACAACAACAACAGCAGCAGCAGCAACAACAGCAACAGCAGCAACAACAGCAACAGCAGCAACGACTACGACTAGCAGCACAGTCAAATAACAATAACAATTCAATCAAATTGAGCGCGTGTTCTTCTATGGAAATCTACGATTCTACAACAACAACGACAACAACGAAGAGTGGGAACGAATTGCGGCAGGCAGTGTGAGAGGGAGAAGGGGGTGAAGTGCGGGCAGGGAGTACCCAGGGGGCTGTGGCACAAAAGCTACACAATGGCAGCTGGCTGCTTCAAAACATTACAAAGCGAAATGTTTTGATTTGAATGGGAAAAGCTCGCTCTCTCAGCCACTCTCTCCCTCTTCCACTCTCAGTCACTCTCTCAGCATCTTCCCCTTTTCGAAGCATGCGCAATACGCAGTCCCAAACATAACCGTTAGTTATCTACGGTTTTATCTACTGCAAAACTTTGGCGATGTGATCAGGGGTAGCTGGAGAAACCTACCCCACAAGGAGGACTAAAGCACTTAACTGTCTACAGCTTTTATACCTGATGATATGTGGAAATATAACATCGAATTATTTAGTACCAACTGACAAAACTTTAGATCAACTTGCTAATATCATGAACTAACTTTATGCATAAAAAACTTTCCTATATTTCAAATATATTTTCATATTATCAGAGGTAACTTATGGTTTCAACTAACTTACTATTATTATAATATTATTTATAATATATTTTTTAATTAATCTTCAGTTCAGGCTAGCTCAAATAAACTTTTACTTTTACCTATATCATTTCTAATGCCTAAGAAATTTCTATACAAAATTTCATTGCATTCGATTTAGTCATTTTGAAGAAAAACGCAATATATTCTCACTTGACTAATATATTATTCATGGTGAAATACCTTATTTATTTGCCATACACTCAATTGTCGCAGGCTGATCGGGGCTTAACGTGTGGCATCTAATCCCGTCATTGTTGTCCAATAAGTCGCACCAAGGCCATGGCCAGCTGAGGATGCTCGCCTAATCCCAGCCGATTGACTCGCACACGTGTGGTCTGGCATCATTGTTATCATTAAGTGTTAGTCTATATATAGATACTACTTCTTTATGTCGAGTTCTGGCCAAGCTGTTTGCCTGTTATTTTCTTTGTTAGTTCTCGGAAAATTCAAAAAGTTTTCGCTTGCAACACGTGTCGCATTTTGTTGCCACTCTCGAGCCCAAATGCTTATCAAATAGTTGTGCTTTCCCTGCTCCCTTCTCATCTATGATTTTTGGGATTGTCTTCATTCCCCCCTCCCTCTTCACCCTTCCGGGGCCAGCCCGTGTGCATTTTCACAGTCATTTGAACTTGGAAACACTCGCAAAATGTGCAACATGGCGTAAAGGAATCGTGTTAAGCGCCGCAGTTGGCCCTTGCCGGGGCAGCCAGCAGAAAAACTTTGCTTCAATCTGCATATAGTGATGCGTTCGCAACTGCATCAGCATCAGCTTTCTATATGTATTATATAGCCCAGTGTGTGTGTTCGTATCAATATATGTACAAGTTGTTGCAACAATTTGGATGGGCCTCTTTGCCTCACACTCGACACGATTCACAGCGTTGATGGCTTGCACAACATTGAATACTTTGAGTTCACTCACTCTAAGTAAACGGGATTATTAATTTTAAAACTAATATAGATGTGTCCTACAGAGATATGGATGTACATTTAAGAAAGTGTGTTCAGTTTTCCACTAGAGAGATACTTAGATACTTAGGAGATATTTGAGAGACTGCATAGTAGGAAAAAGTAGAGGAGTAGATAAAATAAAATTATTTAGGCAATTTAAAGATCATTGAGAGCTAATCAGATTTGAATAAAATATAAAAGTAGAGTAGAATTAATATAAAATCATTTAAGCAATTTAGAGATCATTGAGAGCTAATCAGATTTAAATAAAATCAAAAAAAAAGGTTTTTCCTCTTCAAGGCAAACAATATGAGAACTGACAATCATATATAATGTCATAAATATTATTATAATTATTTTATTATTATTTTTTAATAATTATCTTTATTGTTTCAGTATAATTGCATATCTAACCCCCCCAGCTAATTCCTATATCAATTCCAATTTCACTTCATACACTTTCTAATTCCCTGCCTGATTCTGATGTTCGTAGTGCCATTAAAATTTCGATTGGTAATACGTAGAGCAGCGAGATGGCCGCTTAAACTGATAATGTGAACTCGCATAAATCTCACCCAGAAACGTATCCGTGCATCTGTATGCGTATCTGGTTGCATCTATTGCCATTTCAAAGCGTATTTTGATACAATTGACAAGCGGAGTGCAGTCAAATGGGAACTTTGTGGGAGACATAACTGTTCCCAGTCTTGTTGCTGTTGTTGTTGCCCGTTTGCATTTGCATTTTTACTGCAAATTTGAAATCGATTTCATGTTTGCCGAGCAAGTTGGTTGGGGGGTTACAATGCCAACATACATGTCTATTTAGGACAATTCTGTAGAATGGCTTTGGCTGCGTTTTATTGGCCCCCAGAATTGTGTTATTCGCTTGTGGCGCTGTTGACATTTCACGACTACGCCTCCTCCTGCTCCTCCTCCTCCTGCTCCACTGTCCCAGTTCTACCTACGTCTGCGTCTCCGTTTGCGATTTCGATGCGAAACGATGCTAAAGTTTTGTCGTTGCACGCCACATGGCGTATGCGCAATATTTACCTTTGTCAGCTATCCCTTATAGCTATTCAATGTCAGCATCGTTGTCCATCCGCCTCCCTTCCCCGCCCGGCCCCCGTTGTCTTTGCAATGTTCACTTACGTTTCATTTCCGTCCGGCCTTGTCGAGCATATCCGCCCGATATGGCGTCCGATTTCCGCTTTGCGCTTCAGCGAACGCGCAACCAACTGTCGCTGAGATTGACAGCCTGTCCAACTTATCCGCCTGTCTATGTGTCTCTCTCTGTCTGCCTGTCTACCTTATATCTCTCTATCTCTTTCGCACTGGCCATCAGTCAGAGAGCCTGGCGTGAGTGATCTGAATTGTGGCATCTTGGTGGCCTTCGAAGTGAAAGTTTTCGCTTTCGACTTTGGCTACAAAGTTTAACTCCCCCCACTCCTTGCACTCCCTTACCTGTTCGTGAACTTTATCCCCCCTCCTGTATCCTTTGCTGACATTGAACGCATCCCTCGTGTGTGTGTGTGTGTGTGTGTGTCCAGTGTGTCCGTCCATCCGTGTGCATCGATGTGTATTTGCGCGTCTGTCACCTGTTTTTGGCATTTCAATTTGCAACATTTAATTCAATCTATTTTCAATTTTTCAATCTCTTGCAACAAACTCGCATCGTTACTTTGCTGCATTCCATACAAAGTGTTGCATTCTCTATTAGAATTTTAGATTGAGTTTTATTTGATGGCAATAAAACTAAATAATTATGATTACCTGAGTGATTCTACATTTAAAAAATAGCAATTTGGATTTTTTGAAATTTTCGATATTTTGAAAATTTAGGTAAGAGTCCCCCCTATGATTTTTCAACAAAATTTTTTTTTTGTAAATTTTAAATCGCGAGTTTTGTATTTTAATCGATTGCGGAGGTCAACATTAGTACTAAACAATTGTTTAAATCGATTTTTACGGATACTTAATTTTGGCCCAAAAATCATGTCGAAATGGTCAAAAAATTAGACATGTAACAACCTCAACAGGCCTGGTACCCTTATTTTACACCGATCGTAACTTTCATATTAATCAAACGATTTTCACGCCGAATGACATTTTGTTTATGTTTTAACAACCTGAGTGATTCTACATTTAAAAAATAGCATTATGGATTTTTTGAAATTTTCTATATTTTGAAAATTTAGGTAAGGGTCCCCCCTATGATTTTTCAACAAAATTTTTTTTTTGTAAATTTTAAATCGCGAGTTTTTAATTTTAATCGATTGCGGAGGTCAAAATTAGTACTAAACAATTATTTAAATCGATTTTAAACGATACTTAATTTTGGCCCAAAAATCATGTCGAAATTGTCAAAAAATTGGACATGTACGATCCTCAACAGACCTGGTACCCTCATTTTACACCGATCGTAACTTTCTTAAAAATCAAACGGTTTTCACGCGGAATGACATTTTGCTTATGTTTTGAGAACCTGAGTGAATCTACATTAAAACAATAGCATAACAGGCCTTTTGTAATTTGTCGATATTTTGGAAATTTACGTAAGGTCCCTTCCTATGATATTTCAACGAAATTGCGAGTTTTTAGTTTTCATCGTAACTTTCTTAATAATCAAAGGATTTTCACGCGGAATGACATTTTGCTTATGTTTTGAGAACCTGAGTGAATCTACATTAAAACAATAGCATAATAGGCTTTTTGTAATTTGTCGATATTTTGGAAATTTACGTAAGGTCCCTTCCTATGATATTTCAACGAAATTGCGAGTTTTTAGTTTTCATCGTAACTTTCTTAATAATCAAAGGATTTTCACGCGGAATGACATTTTGCTTATGTTTTGAGAACCTGAGTGAATCTACATTAAAACAATAGCATAATAGGCTTTTTGTAATTTGTCGATATTTTGGAAATTTACGTAAGGTCCCTTCCTATGATATTTCAACGAAATTGCGAGTTTTTAGTTTTCATCGTAACTTTCTTAATAATCAAGGGATTTTCACGCGGAATGACATTTTGCTTATGTTTTGAGAACCTGAGTGAATCTACATTAAAACAATAGCATAATAGGCTTTTTGTAATTTGTCGATATTTTGGAAATTTACGTAAGGTCCCTTCCTATGATATTTCAACGAAATTGCGAGTTTTTAGTTTTCATCGTAACTTTCTTAATAATCAAAGGATTTTCACGCGGAATGACATTTTGCTTATGTTTTGAGAACCTGCGTGAATCTACATTAAAACAATAGCATAATAGGCTTTTTGTAATTTGTCGATATTTTGGAAATTTACGTAAGGTCCCTTCCTATGATATTTCAACGAAATTGCGAGTTTTTAGTTTTCATCGTAACTTTGTTAATAATCAAAGGATTTTCACGCGGAATGACATTTTGCGTATGTTTTGAGAACCTAAGTGAATCTACATTAAAACAATAGCATAATAGGCTTTTTGTAATTTGTCGATATTTTGGAAATTTACGTAAGGTCCCTTCCTATGATATTTCAACGAAATTGCGAGTTTTTAGTTTTCATCGTAACTTTCTTAATAATCAAAGGATTTTCATGCGGAATGACATTTTGCTTATGTTTTGAGAACCTGAGTGAATCTACATTAAAACAATAGCATAATAGGCTTTTTGTAATTTGTCGATATTTTGGAAATTTACGTAAGGTCCCTTCCTATGATATTTCAACGAAATTGCGAGTTTTTAGTTTTCATCGTAACTTTCTTAATAATCAAAGGATTTTCACGCGGAATGACATTTTGCTTATGTTTTGAGAACCTGAGTGAATCTACATTAAAACAATAGCATAACAGGCCTTTTTGTAATTTGTCGATATTTTGGAAATTTACGTAAGGTCCCTTCCTATGATATTTCAACGAAATTGCGAGTTTTTAGTTTTCATCGTAACTTTCTTAATAATCAAAGGATTTTCACGCGGAATGACATTTTGCTTATGTTTTGAGAACCTGAGTGAATCTACATTAAAACAATAGCATAATAGGCTTTTTGTAATTTGTCGATATTTTGGAAATTTACGTAAGGTCCCTTCCTATGATATTTCAACGAAATTGCGAGTTTTTAGTTTTCATCGTAACTTTCTTAATAATCAAAGGATTTTCACGCGGAATGACATTTTGCTTATGTTTTGAGAACCTGAGTGAATCTACATTAAAACAATAGCATAACAGGCCTTTTGTAATTTGTCGATATTTTGGAAATTTACGTAAGGTCCCTTCCTATGATATTTCAACGAAATTGCGAGTTTTTAGTTTTCATCGTAACTTTCTTAATAATCAAAGGATTTTCACGCGGAATGACATTTTGCTTATGTTTTGAGAACCTGAGTGAATCTACATTAAAACAATAGCATAATAGGCTTTTTGTAATTTGTCGATATTTTGGAAATTTACGTAAGGTCCCTTCCTATGATATTTCAACGAAATTGCGAGTTTTTAGTTTTCATCGTAACTTTGTTAATAATTAAAGGATTTTCACGCGGAATGACATTTTGCGTATGTTTTGAGAACCTGAGTGAATCTACATTAAAACAATAGCATAATAGGCTTTTTGTAATTTGTCGATATTTTGGAAATTTACGTAAGGTCCCTTCCTATGATATTTCAACGAAATTGCGAGTTTTTAGTTTTCATCGTAACTTTGTTAATAATTAAAGGATTTTCACGCGGAATGACATTTTGCGTATGTTTTGAGAACCTGAGTGAATCTACATTAAAACAATAGCATAATAGGCTTTTTGTAATTTGTCGATATTTTGGAAATTTACGTAAGGTCCCTTCCTATGATATTTCAACGAAATTGCGAGTTTTTAGTTTTCATCGTAACTTTCTTAATAATCAAAGGATTTTCACGCGGAATGACATTTTGCTTATGTTTTGAGAACCTGAGTGAATCTACATTAAAACAATAGCATAACAGGCCTTTTTGTAATTTGTCGATATTTTGGAAATTTACGTAAGGTCCCTTCCTATGATATTTCAACGAAATTGCGAGTTTTTAGTTTTCATCGTAACTTTCTTAATAATCAAAGGATTTTCACGCGGAATGACATTTTGCTTATGTTTTGAGAACCTGAGTGAATCTACATTAAAACAATAGCATAATAGGCTTTTTGTAATTTGTCGATATTTTGGAAATTTACGTAAGGTCCCTTCCTATGATATTTCAACGAAATTGCGAGTTTTTAGTTTTCATCGTAACTTTCTTAATAATCAAAGGATTTTCACGCGGAATGACATTTTGCTTATGTTTTGAGAACCTGAGTGAATCTACATTAAAACAATAGCATAACAGGCCTTTTTGTAATTTGTCGATATTTTGGAAATTTACGTAAGGTCCCTTCCTATGATATTTCAACGAAATTGCGAGTTTTTAGTTTTCATCGTAACTTTCTTAATAATCAAAGGATTTTCACGCGGAATGACATTTTGCTTATGTTTTGAGAACCTGAGTAAATCTACGTTAAAACAATAGCATAACAAGCCTTTTGTAATTTGTCGATATTTTGGAAATTTACGTAAGGTCCCTTCCTATGATATTTCAACGAAATTGCGAGTTTTTAGTTTTCATCGTAACTTTGTTAATAATCAAAGGATTTTCACGCGGAATGACATTTTGCGTATGTTTTGAGAACCTAAGTGAATCTACATTAAAACAATAGCATAATAGGCTTTTTGTAATTTGTCGATATTTTGGAAATTTACGTAAGGTCCCTTCCTATGATATTTCAACGAAATTGCGAGTTTTTAGTTTTCATCGTAACTTTCTTAATAATCAAAGGATTTTCACGCGGAATGACATTTTGCTTATGTTTTGAGAACCTGAGTGAATCTACATTAAAACAATAGCATAACAGGCTTTTTGTAATTTGTCGATATTTTGGAAATTTACGTAAGGTCCCTTCCTATGATATTTCAACGAAATTGCGAGTTTTTAGTTTTCATCGTAACTTTGTTAATAATCAAAGGATTTTCACGCGGAATGACATTTTGCTTATGTTTTGAGAACCTGAGTGAATCTACATTAAAACAATAGCATAATAGGCTTTTTGTAATTTGTCGATATTTTGGAAATTTACGTAAGGTCCCTTCCTATGATATTTCAACGAAATTGCGAGTTTTTAGTTTTCATCGTAACTTTCTTAATAATCAAAGGATTTTCACGCGGAATGACATTTTGCTTATGTTTTGAGAACCTGAGTGAATCTACATTAAAACAATAGCATAATAGGCTTTTTGTAATTTGTCGATATTTTGGAAATTTACGTAAGGTCCCTTCCTATGATATTTCAACGAAATTGCGAGTTTTTAGTTTTCATCGTAACTTTCTTAATAATCAAAGGATTTTCACGCGGAATGACATTTTGCTTATGTTTTGAGAACCTGAGTGAATCTACATTAAAACAATAGCATAACAGGCTTTTTTGTAATTTGTCGATATTTTGGAAATTTACGTAAGGTCCCTTCCTATGATATTTCAACGAAATTGCGAGTTTTTAGTTTTCATCGTAACTTTGTTAATAATCAAAGGATTTTCACGCGGAATGACATTTTGCTTATGTTTTGAGAACCTGAGTGAATCTACATTAAAACAATAGCATAATAGGCTTTTTGTAATTTGTCGATATTTTGGAAATTTACGTAAGGTCCCTTCCTATGATATTTCAACGAAATTGCGAGTTTTTAGTTTTCATCGTAACTTTCTTAATAATCAAAGGATTTTCACGCGGAATGACATTTTGCTTATGTTTTGAGAACCTGAGTGAATCTACATTAAAACAATAGCATAACAGGCCTTTTGTAATTTATCGATATTTTGGAAATTTATGTAAGGTCCCTTCCTATGATATTTCAACGAAATTGCGAGTTTTTAGTTTTCATCGTAACTTTCTTAATAATCAAAGGATTTTCACGCGGAATGACATTTTGCTTATGTTTTGAGAACCTGAGTGAATCTACATTAAAACAATAGCATAATAGGCTTTTTGTAATTTGTCGATATTTTGGAAATTTACGTAAGGTCCCTTCCTATGATATTTCAACAAAATTGCGAGTTTTTAGTTTTCATCGTAACTTTCTTAATAATCAAAGGATTTTCACGCGGAATGACATTTTGCTTATGTTTTGAGAACCTGAGTGAATCTACATTAAAACAATAGCATAACAGGCCTTTTGTAATTTGTCGATATTTTGGAAATTTACGTAAGGTCCCTTCCTATGATATTTCAACGAAATTGCGAGTTTTTAGTTTTCATCGTAACTTTCTTAATAATCAAAGGATTTTCACGCGGAATGACATTTTGCTTATGTTTTGAGAACCTGAGTGAATCTACATTAAAACAATAGCATAACAGGCCTTTTGTAATTTGTCGATATTTTGGAAATTTATGTAAGGTCCCTTCCTATGATATTTCAACGAAATTGCGAGTTTTTAGTTTTCATCGTAACTTTGTTAATAATCAAAGGATTTTCACGCGGAATGACATTTTGCGTATGTTTTGAGAACCTGAGTGAATCTACATTAAAACAATAGCATAATAGGCTTTTTGTAATTTGTCGATATTTTGGAAATTTACGTAAGGTCCCTTCCTATGATATTTCAACAAAATTGCGAGTTTTTAGTTTTCATCGTAACTTTCTTAATAATCAAAGGATTTTCACGCGGAATGACATTTTGCTTATGTTTTGAGAACCTGAGTGAATCTACATTAAAACAATAGCATAATAGGCTTTTTGTAATTTGTCGATATTTTGGAAATTTACGTAAGGTCCCTTCCTATGATATTTCAACGAAATTGCGAGTTTTTAGTTTTAATCGTAACTTTCTTAATAATCAAAGGATTTTCACGCGGAATGACATTTTGCTTATGTTTTGAGAACCTGAGTGAATCTACATTAAAACAATAGCATAATAGGCTTTTTGTAATTTGTCGATATTTTGGAAATTTACGTAAGGTCCCTTCCTATGATATTTCAACGAAATTGCGAGTTTTTAGTTTTCATCGTAACTTTGTTAATAATCAAAGGATTTTCACGCGGAATGACATTTTGCTTATGTTTTGAGAACCTGAGTGAATCTACATTAAAACAATAGCATAATAGGCTTTTTGTAATTTGTCGATATTTTGGAAATTTACGTAAGGTCCCTTCCTATGATATTTCAACAAAATTGCGAGTTTTTAGTTTTCATCGTAACTTTCTTAATAATCAAAGGATTTTCACGCGGAATGACATTTTGCTTATGTTTTGAGAACCTGAGTGAATCTACATTAAAACAATAGCATAATAGGCTTTTTGTAATTTGTCGATATTTTGGAAATTTACGTAAGGTCCCTTCCTATGATATTTCAACGAAATTGCGAGTTTTTAGTTTTCATCGTAACTTTCTTAATAATCAAAGGATTTTCACGCGGAATGACATTTTGCTTATATTTTGAGAACCTGAGTGAATCTACATTAAAACAATAGCATAATAGGCTTTTTGTAATTTGTCGATATTTTGGAAATTTACGTAAGGTCCCTTCCTATGATATTTCAACGAAATTGCGAGTTTTTAGTTTTCATCGTAACTTTGTTAATAATCAAAGGATTTTCACGCGGAATGACATTTTGCTTATGTTTTGAGAACCTGAGTGAATCTACATTAAAACAATAGCATAACAGGCCTTTTGTAATTTGTCGATATTTTGGAAATTTACGTAAGGTCCCTTCCTATGATATTTCAACGAAATTGCGAGTTTTTAGTTTTCATCGTAACTTTCTTAATAATCAAAGGATTTTCACGCGGAATGACATTTTGCTTATGTTTTGAGAACCTGAGTGAATCTACATTAAAACAATAGCATAATAGGCTTTTTGTAATTTGTCGATATTTTGGAAATTTACGTAAGGTCCCTTCCTATGATATTTCAACGAAATTGCGAGTTTTTAGTTTTCATCGTAACTTTCTTAATAATCAAAGGATTTTCACGCGGAATGACATTTTGCTTATGTTTTGAGAACCTGAGTGAATCTACATTAAAACAATAGCATAATAGGCTTTTTGTAATTTGTCGATATTTTGGAAATTTACGTAAGGTCCCTTCCTATGATATTTCAACAAAATTGCGAGTTTTTAGTTTTCATCGTAACTTTCTTAATAATCAAAGGATTTTCACGCGGAATGACATTTTGCTTATGTTTTGAGAACCTGAGTGAATCTACATTAAAACAATAGCATAATAGGCTTTTTGTAATTTGTCGATATTTTGGAAATTTACGTAAGGTCCCTTCCTATGATATTTCAACGAAATTGCGAGTTTTTAGTTTTAATCGTAACTTTCTTAATAATCAAAGGATTTTCACGCGGAATGACATTTTGCTTATGTTTTGAGAACCTGAGTGAATCTACATTAAAACAATAGCATAATAGGCTTTTTGTAATTTGTCGATATTTTGGAAATTTACGTAAGGTCCCTTCCTATGATATTTCAACGAAATTGCGAGTTTTTAGTTTTCATCGTAACTTTCTTAATAATCAAAGGATTTTCACGCGGAATGACATTTTGCTTATGTTTTGAGAACCTGAGTGAATCTACATTAAAACAATAGCATAATAGGCTTTTTGTAATTTGTCGATATTTTGGAAATTTACGTAAGGTCCCTTCCTATGATATTTCAACAAAATTGCGAGTTTTTAGTTTTCATCGTAACTTTCTTAATAATCAAAGGATTTTCACGCGGAATGACATTTTGCTTATGTTTTGAGAACCTGAGTGAATCTACATTAAAACAATAGCATAATAGGCTTTTTGTAATTTGTCGATATTTTGGAAATTTACGTAAGGTCCCTTCCTATGATATTTCAACGAAATTGCGAGTTTTTAGTTTTCATCGTAACTTTCTTAATAATCAAAGGATTTTCACGCGGAATGACATTTTGCTTATATTTTGAGAACCTGAGTGAATCTACATTAAAACAATAGCATAATAGGCTTTTTGTAATTTGTCGATATTTTGGAAATTTACGTAAGGTCCCTTCCTATGATATTTCAACGAAATTGCGAGTTTTTAGTTTTCATCGTAACTTTGTTAATAATCAAAGGATTTTCACGCGGAATGACATTTTGCTTATGTTTTGAGAACCTGAGTGAATCTACATTAAAACAATAGCATAACAGGCCTTTTGTAATTTGTCGATATTTTGGAAATTTACGTAAGGTCCCTTCCTATGATATTTCAACGAAATTGCGAGTTTTTAGTTTTCATCGTAACTTTCTTAATAATCAAAGGATTTTCACGCGGAATGACATTTTGCTTATGTTTTGAGAACCTGAGTGAATCTACATTAAAACAATAGCATAATAGGCTTTTTGTAATTTGTCGATATTTTGGAAATTTACGTAAGGTCCCTTCCTATGATATTTCAACGAAATTGCGAGTTTTTAGTTTTCATCGTAACTTTGTTAATAATCAAAGGATTTTCACGCGGAATGACATTTTGCTTATGTTTTGAGAACCTGAGTGAATCTACATTAAAACAATAGCATAATAGGCTTTTTGTAATTTGTCGATATTTTGGAAATTTACGTAAGGTCCCTTCCTATGATATTTCAACGAAATTGCGAGTTTTTAGTTTTCATCGTAACTTTCTTAATAATCAAAGGATTTTCACGCGGAATGACATTTTGCTTATATTTTGAGAACCTGAGTGAATCTACATTAAAACAATAGCATAACAGGCCTTTTGTAATTTGTCGATATTTTGGAAATTTACGTAAGGTCCCTTCCTATGATATTTCAACGAAATTGCGAGTTTTTAGTTTTCATCGTAACTTTCTTAATAATCAAAGGATTTTCACGCGGAATGACATTTTGCTTATGTTTTGAGAACCTGAGTGAATCTACATTAAAACAATAGCATAATAGGCCTTTTGTAATTTGTCGATATTTTGGAAATTTACGTAAGGGGCCTTCCTATGATATTTCAACGAAATTGCGAGTTTTTAGTTTTCATCGTAACTTTGTTAATAATCAAAGGATTTTCACGCGGAATGACATTTTGCTTATGTTTTGAGAACCTGAGTGAATCTACATTAAAACAATAGCATAACAGGCCTTTTGTAATTTGTCGATATTTTGGAAATTTACGTAAGGTCCCTTCCTATGATATTTCAACGAAATTGCGAGTTTTTAGTTTTCATCGTAACTTTGTTAATAATCAAAGGATTTTCACGCGGAATGACATTTTGCTTATGTTTTGAGAACCTGAGTGAATCTACATTAAAACAATAGCATAACAGGCCTTTTGTAATTTGTCGATATTTTGGAAATTTACGTAAGTTCCCTTCCTATGATATTTCAACGAAATTGCGAGTTTTTTGTTTTCATCGTAACTTTGTTAATAATCAAAGGATTTTCACGCGGAATGACATTTTGCTTATGTTTTGAGAACCTGAGTGAATCTACATTAAAACAAAAGCATAATAGGCTTTTTGTAATTTGTCGATATTTTGGAAATTTACGTAAGGTCCCTTCCTATGATATTTCAACGAAATTGCGAGTTTTTAGTTTTCATCGTAACTTTCTTAATAATCAAAGGATTTTCACGCGGAATGACATTTTGCTTATGTTTTGAGAACCTGAGTGAATCTACATTAAAACAATAGCATAATAGGCTTTTTGTAATTTGTCGATATTTTGGAAATTTACGTAAGGTCCCTTCCTATGATATTTCAACGAAATTGCGAGTTTTTAGTTTTCATCGTAACTTTCTTAATAATCAAAGGATTTTCACGCGGAATGACATTTTGCTTATGTTTTGAGAACCTGAGTGAATCTACATTAAAACAATAGCATAATAGGCTTTTTGTAATTTGTCGATATTTTGGAAATTTACGTAAGGTCCCTTCCTATGATATTTCAACGAAATTGCGAGTTTTTAATTTTCATCGTAACTTTGTTAATAATCAAAGGATTTTCACGCGGAATGACATTTTGCTTATGTTTTGAGAACCTGAGTGAATCTACATTAAAACAATAGCATAACAGGCTTTTTGTAATTTGTCGATATTTTGGAAATTTACGTAAGGTCCCTTCCTATGATATTTCAACGAAATTGCGAGTTTTTAGTTTTCATCGTAACTTTCTTAATAATCAAAGGATTTTCACGCGGAATGACATTTTGCGTATGTTTTGAGAACCTAAGTGAATCTACATTAAAACAATAGCATAATAGGCTTTTTGTAATTTGTCGATATTTTGGAAATTTACGTAAGGTCCCTTCCTATGATATTTCAACGAAATTGCGAGTTTTTAGTTTTCATCGTAACTTTCTTAATAATCAAAGGATTTTCACGCGGAATGGCATTTTGCTTATGTTTTGAGAACCTAAGTGAATCTACATTAAAACAATAGCATAATAGGCTTTTTGTAATTTGTCGATATTTTGGAAATTTACGTAAGGTCCCTTCCTATGATATTTCAACGAAATTGCGAGTTTTTAGTTTTCATCGTAACTTTCTTAATAATCAAAGGATTTTCACGCGGAATGACATTTTGCTTATGTTTTGAGAACCTGAGTGAATCTACATTAAAACAATAGCATAATAGGCTTTTTGTAATTTGTCGATATTTTGGAAATTTACGTAAGGTCCCTTCCTATGATATTTCAACGAAATTGCGAGTTTTTAGTTTTCATCGTAACTTTCTTAATAATCAAAGGATTTTCACGCGGAATGACATTTTGCGTATGTTTTGAGAACCTGAGTGAATCTACATTAAAACAATAGCATAATAGGCTTTTTGTAATTTGTCGATATTTTGGAAATTTACGTAAGGTCCCTTCCTATGATATTTCAACGAAATTGCGAGTTTTTAGTTTTCATCGTAACTTTCTTAATAATCAAAGGATTTTCACGCGGAATGACATTTTGCGTATGTTTTGAGAACCTAAGTGAATCTACATTAAAACAATAGCATAATAGGCTTTTTGTAATTTGTCGATATTTTGGAAATTTACGTAAGGTCCCTTCCTATGATATTTCAACGAAATTGCGAGTTTTTAGTTTTCATCGTAACTTTCTTAATAATCAAAGGATTTTCACGCGGAATGACATTTTGCTTATGTTTTGAGAACCTGAGTGAATCTACATTAAAACAATAGCATAACAGGCCTTTTTGTAATTTGTCGATATTTTGGAAATTTACGTAAGGTCCCTTCCTATGATATTTCAACGAAATTGCGAGTTTTTAGTTTTCATCGTAACTTTGTTAATAATCAAAGGATTTTCACGCGGAATGGCATTTTGCTTATGTTTTGAGAACCTAAGTGAATCTACATTAAAACAATAGCATAATAGGCTTTTTTGTAATTTGTCGATATTTTGGAAATTTACGTAAGGTCCCTTCCTATGATATTTCAACGAAATTGCGAGTTTTTAGTTTTCATCGTAACTTTCTTAATAATCAAAGGATTGTCACGCGGAATGACATTTTGCTTATGTTTTGAGAACCTGAGTGAATCTACATTAAAACAATAGCATAATAGGCTTTTTGTAATTTGTCGATATTTTGGAAATTTACGTAAGGTCCCTTCCTATGATATTTCAACGAGTTTTTAGTTTTCATCGTAACTTTCTTAATAATCAAAGGATTTTCACGCGGAATGACATTTTGCGTATGTTTTGAGAACCTGAGTGAATCTACATTAAAACAATAGCATAATAGGCTTTTTGTAATTTGTCGATATTTTGGAAATTTACGTAAGGTCCCTTCCTATGATATTTCAACGAAATTGCGAGTTTTTAGTTTTCATCGTAACTTTCTTAATAATCAAAGGATTTTCACGCGGAATGACATTTTGCTTATGTTTTGAGAACCTGAGTGAATCTACATTAAAACAATAGCATAATAGGCTTTTTGTAATTTGTCGATATTTTGGAAATTTACGTAAGGTCCCTTCCTATGATATTTCAACGAAATTGCGAGTTTTTAGTTTTCATCGTAACTTTGTTAATAATCAAAGGATTTTCACGCGGAATGACATTTTGCGTATGTTTTGAGAACCTAAGTGAATCTACATTAAAACAATAGCATAATAGGCTTTTTGTAATTTGTCGATATTTTGGAAATTTACGTAAGGTCCCTTCCTATGATATTTCAACGAAATTGCGAGTTTTTAGTTTTCATCGTAACTTTCTTAATAATCAAAGGATTTTCACGCGGAATGACATTTTACTTATGTTTTGAGAACCTGAGTGAATCTACATTAAAACAATAGCATAATAGGCTTTTTGTAATTTGTCGATATTTTGGAAATTTACGTAAGGTCCCTTCCTATGATATTTCAACGAAATTGCGAGTTTTTAGTTTTCATCGTAACTTTGTTAATAATCAAAGGATTTTCACGCGGAATGACATTTTGCTTATGTTTTGAGAACCTGAGTGAATCTACATTAAAACAATAGCATAACAGGCCTTTTGTAATTTGTCGATATTTTGGAAATTTACGTAAGGTCCCTTCCTATGATATTTCAACGAAATTGCGAGTTTTTAGTTTTCATCGTAACTTTGTTAATAATCAAAGGATTTTCACGCGGAATGACATTTTGCGTATGTTTTGAGAACCTAAGTGAATCTACATTAAAACAATAGCATAATAGGCTTTTTGTAATTTGTCTATATTTTGGAAATTTACGTAAGGTCCCTTCCTATGATATTTCAACGAAATTGCGAGTTTTTAGTTTTCATCGTAACTTTCTTAATAATCAAAGGATTTTCACGCGGAATGACATTTTGCTTATGTTTTGAGAACCTGAGTGAATCTACATTAAAACAATAGCATAATAGGCTTTTTGTAATTTGTCGATATTTTGGAAATTTACGTAAGGTCCCTTCCTATGATATTTCAACGAAATTGCGAGTTTTTAGTTTTCATCGTAACTTTCTTAATAATCAAAGGATTTTCACGCGGAATGACATTTTGCTTATGTTTTGAGAACCTGAGTGAATCTACATTAAAACAATAGCATAATAGGCTTTTTGTAATTTGTCGATATTTTGGAAATTTACGTAAGGTCCCTTCCTATGATATTTCAACGAAATTGCGAGTTTTTAGTTTTCATCGTAACTTTCTTAATAATCAAAGGATTTTCACGCGGAATGACATTTTGCTTATGTTTTGAGAACCTGAGTGAATCTACATTAAAACAATAGCATAATAGGCTTTTTGTAATTTGTCGATATTTTGGAAATTTACGTAAGGTCCCTTCCTATGATATTTCAACGAAATTGCGAGTTTTTAGTTTTCATCGTAACTTTGTTAATAATCAAAGGATTTTCACGCGGAATGACATTTTGCGTATGTTTTGAGAACCTAAGTGAATCTACATTAAAACAATAGCATAATAGGCTTTTTGTAATTTGTCGATATTTTGGAAATTTACGTAAGGTCCCTTCCTATGATATTTCAACGAAATTGCGAGTTTTTAGTTTTCATCGTAACTTTCTTAATAATCAAAGGATTTTCACGCGGAATGACATTTTACTTATGTTTTGAGAACCTGAGTGAATCTACATTAAAACAATAGCATAATAGGCTTTTTGTAATTTGTCGATATTTTGGAAATTTACGTAAGGTCCCTTCCTATGATATTTCAACGAAATTGCGAGTTTTTAGTTTTCATCGTAACTTTGTTAATAATCAAAGGATTTTCACGCGGAATGACATTTTGCTTATGTTTTGAGAACCTGAGTGAATCTACATTAAAACAATAGCATAACAGGCCTTTTTGTAATTTGTCGATATTTTGGAAATTTACGTAAGGTCCCTTCCTATGATATTTCAACGAAATTGCGAGTTTTTAGTTTTCATCGTAACTTTGTTAATAATCAAAGGATTTTCACGCGGAATGACATTTTGCGTATGTTTTGAGAACCTGAGTGAATCTACATTAAAACAATAGCATAATAGGCTTTTTGTAATTTGTCGATATTTTGGAAATTTACGTAAGGTCCCTTCCTATGATATTTCAACGAAATTGCGAGTTTTTAGTTTTCATCGTAACTTTCTTAATAATCAAAGGATTTTCACGCGGAATGACATTTTGCTTATGTTTTGGAACCTGAGTGAATCTACATTAAAACAATAGCATAACAGGCCTTTTTGTAATTTGTCGATATTTTGGAAATTTACGTAAGGTCCCTTCCTATGATATTTCAACGAAATTGCGAGTTTTTAGTTTTCATCGTAACTTTGTTAATAATCAAAGGATTTTCACGCGGAATGACATTTTGCGTATGTTTTGAGAACCTAAGTGAATCTACATTAAAACAATAGCATAATAGGCTTTTTGTAATTTGTCTATATTTTGGAAATTTACGTAAGGTCCCTTCCTATGATATTTCAACGAAATTGCGAGTTTTTAGTTTTCATCGTAACTTTCTTAATAATCAAAGGATTTTCACGCGGAATGACATTTTGCTTATGTTTTGAGAACCTGAGTGAATCTACATTAAAACAATAGCATAATAGGCTTTTTGTAATTTGTCGATATTTTGGAAATTTACGTAAGGTCCCTTCCTATGATATTTCAACGAAATTGCGAGTTTTTAGTTTTCATCGTAACTTTCTTAATAATCAAAGGATTTTCACGCGGAATGACATTTTGCTTATGTTTTGAGAACCTGAGTGAATCTACATTAAAACAATAGCATAACAGGCCTTTTGTAATTTGTCGATATTTTGGAAATTTACGTAAGGTCCCTTCCTATGATATTTCAACGAAATTGCGAGTTTTTAGTTTTCATCGTAACTTTCTTAATAATCAAAGGGTTTTCACGCGGAATGACATTTTGCTTATGTTTTGAGAACCTGAGTGAATCTACATTAAAACAATAGCATAACAGGCTTTTTGTAATTTGTCGATATTTTGGAAATTTACGTAAGGTCCCTTCCTATGATATTTCAACGAAATTGCGAGTTTTTAGTTTTCATCGTAACTTTGTTAATAATCAAAGGATTTTCACGCGGAATGACATTTTGCTTATGTTTTGAGAACCTGAGTGAATCTACATTAAAACAATAGCATAACAGGCCTTTTGTAATTTGTCGATATTTTGGAAATTTACGTAAGGTCCCTTCCTATGATATTTCAACGAAATTGCGAGTTTTTAGTTTTCATCGTAACTTTGTTAATAATCAAAGGATTTTCACGCGGAATGACATTTTGCGTATGTTTTGAGAACCTGAGTGAATCTACATTAAAACAATAGCATAATAGGCTTTTTGTAATTTGTCGATATTTTGGAAATTTACGTAAGGTCCCTTCCTATGATATTTCAACGAAATTGCGAGTTTTTAGTTTTCATCGTAACTTTCTTAATAATCAAAGGATTTTCACGCGGAATGACATTTTGCTTATGTTTTGAGAACCTGAGTGAATCTACATTAAAACAATAGCATAATAGGCTTTTTGTAATTTGTCGATATTTTGGAAATTTACGTAAGGTCCCTTCCTATAATATTTCAACGAAATTGCGAGTTTTTAGTTTTCATCGTAACTTTCTTAATAATCAAAGGATTTTCACGCGGAATGACATTTTGCTTATGTTTTGAGAACCTGAGTGAATCTTCATTAAAACAATAGCATAATAGGCTTTTTGTAATTTGTCGATATTTTGGAAATTTACGTAAGGTCCCTTCCTATGATATTTCAACGAAATTGCGAGTTTTTAGTTTTCATCGTAACTTTCTTAATAATCAAAGGATTTTCACGCGGAATGACATTTTGCTTATGTTTTGAGAACCTGAGTGAATCTTCATTAAAACAATAGCATAACAGGCCTTTTTGTAATTTGTCGATATTTTGGAAATTTACGTAAGGTCCCTTCCTATGATATTTCAACGAAATTGCGAGTTTTTAGTTTTCATCGTAACTTTGTTAATAATCAAAGGATTTTCACGCGGAATGACATTTTGCGTATGTTTTGAGAACCTAAGTGAATCTACATTAAAACAATAGCATAATAGGCTTTTTGTAATTTGTCGATATTTTGGAAATTTACGTAAGGTCCCTTCCTATGATATTTCAACGAAATTGCGAGTTTTTAGTTTTCATCGTAACTTTCTTAATAATCAAAGGATTTTCACGCGGAATGACATTTTGCTTATGTTTTGAGAACCTGAGTGAATCTACATTAAAACAATAGCATAATAGGCTTTTTGTAATTTGTCGATATTTTGGAAATTTACGTAAGGTCCCTTCCTATGATATTTCAACGAAATTGCGAGTTTTTAGTTTTCATCGTAACTTTCTTAATAATCAAAGGATTTTCACGCGGAATGACATTTTGCTTATGTTTTGAGAACCTGAGTGAATCTACATTAAAACAATAGCATAATAGGCTTTTTGTAATTTGTCGATATTTTGGAAATTTACGTAAGGGGCCTTCCTATGATATTTCAACGAAATTGCGAGTTTTTAGTTTTCATCGTAACTTTGTTAATAATCAAAGGATTTTCACGCGGAATGACATTTTGCGTATGTTTTGAGAACCTAAGTGAATCTACATTAAAACAATAGCATAATAGGCTTTTTGTAATTTGTCGATATTTTGGAAATTTACGTAAGGTCCCTTCCTATGATATTTCAACGAAATTGCGAGTTTTTAGTTTTCATCGTAACTTTGTTAATAATCAAAGGATTTCACGCGGAATGACATTTTGCTTATGTTTTGAGAACCTGAGTGAATCTACATTAAAACAATAGCATAACAGGCCTTTTGTAATTTGTCGATATTTTGGAAATTTACGTAAGGTCCCTTCCTATGATATTTCAACGAAATTGCGAGTTTTTAGTTTTCATCGTAACTTTGTTAATAATCAAAGGATTTTCACGCGGAATGACATTTTGCGTATGTTTTGAGAACCTGAGTGAATCTACATTAAAACAATAGCATAATAGGCTTTTTGTAATTTGTCGATATTTTGGAAATTTACGTAAGGTCCCTTCCTATGATATTTCAACGAAATTGCGAGTTTTTAGTTTTCATCGTAACTTTCTTAATAATCAAAGGATTTTCACGCGGAATGACATTTTGCTTATGTTTTGAGAACCTGAGTGAATCTACATTAAAACAATAGCATAATAGGCTTTTTGTAATTTGTCGATATTTTGGAAATTTACGTAAGGTCCCTTCCTATAATATTTCAACGAAATTGCGAGTTTTTAGTTTTCATCGTAACTTTCTTAATAATCAAAGGATTTTCACGCGGAATGACATTTTGCTTATGTTTTGAGAACCTGAGTGAATCTTCATTAAAACAATAGCATAATAGGCTTTTTGTAATTTGTCGATATTTTGGAAATTTACGTAAGGTCCCTTCCTATGATATTTCAACGAAATTGCGAGTTTTTAGTTTTCATCGTAACTTTCTTAATAATCAAAGGATTTTCACGCGGAATGACATTTTGCTTATGTTTTGAGAACCTGAGTGAATCTTCATTAAAACAATAGCATAACAGGCCTTTTGTAATTTGTCGATATTTTGGAAATTTACGTAAGGTCCCTTCCTATGATATTTCAACGAAATTGCGAGTTTTTAGTTTTCATCGTAACTTTGTTAATAATCAAAGGATTTTCACGCGGAATGACATTTTGCGTATGTTTTGAGAACCTAAGTGAATCTACATTAAAACAATAGCATAATAGGCTTTTTGTAATTTGTCGATATTTTGGAAATTTACGTAAGGTCCCTTCCTATGATATTTCAACGAAATTGCGAGTTTTTAGTTTTCATCGTAACTTTCTTAATAATCAAAGGATTTTCACGCGGAATGACATTTTGCTTATGTTTTGAGAACCTGAGTGAATCTACATTAAAACAATAGCATAATAGGCTTTTTGTAATTTGTCGATATTTTGGAAATTTACGTAAGGTCCCTTCCTATGATATTTCAACGAAATTGCGAGTTTTTAGTTTTCATCGTAACTTTCTTAATAATCAAAGGATTTTCACGCGGAATGACATTTTGCTTATGTTTTGAGAACCTGAGTGAATCTACATTAAAACAATAGCATAATAGGCTTTTTGTAATTTGTCGATATTTTGGAAATTTACGTAAGGGGCCTTCCTATGATATTTCAACGAAATTGCGAGTTTTTAGTTTTCATCGTAACTTTGTTAATAATCAAAGGATTTTCACGCGGAATGACATTTTGCGTATGTTTTGAGAACCTAAGTGAATCTACATTAAAACAATAGCATAATAGGCTTTTTGTAATTTGTCGATATTTTGGAAATTTACGTAAGGTCCCTTCCTATGATATTTCAACGAAATTGCGAGTTTTTAGTTTTCATCGTAACTTTGTTAATAATCAAAGGATTTTCACGCGGAATGACATTTTGCTTATGTTTTGAGAACCTGAGTGAATCTACATTAAAACAATAGCATAACAGGCCTTTTGTAATTTGTCGATATTTTGGAAATTTACGTAAGGTCCCTTCCTATGATATTTCAACGAAATTGCGAGTTTTTAGTTTTCATCGTAACTTTGTTAATAATCAAAGGATTTTCACGCGGAATGACATTTTGCGTATGTTTTGAGAACCTAAGTGAATCTACATTAAAACAATAGCATAATAGGCTTTTTGTAATTTGTCGATATTTTGGAAATTTACGTAAGGTCCCTTCCTATGATATTTCAACGAAATTGCGAGTTTTTAGTTTTCATCGTAACTTTCTTAATAATCAAAGGATTTTCACGCGGAATGACATTTTGCTTATGTTTTGAGAACCTGAGTGAATCTTCATTAAAACAATAGCATAATAGGCTTTTTGTAATTTGTCGATATTTTGGAAATTTACGTAAGGTCCCTTCCTATGATATTTCAACGAAATTGCGAGTTTTTAGTTTTCATCGTAACTTTCTTAATAATCAAAGGATTTTCACGCGGAATGACATTTTGCTTATGTTTTGAGAACCTGAGTGAATCTTCATTAAAACAATAGCATAACAGGCCTTTTTGTAATTTGTCGATATTTTGGAAATTTACGTAAGGTCCCTTCCTATGATATTTCAACGAAATTGCGAGTTTTTAGTTTTCATCGTAACTTTGTTAATAATCAAAGGATTTTCACGCGGAATGACATTTTGCGTATGTTTTGAGAACCTAAGTGAATCTACATTAAAACAATAGCATAATAGGCTTTTTGTAATTTGTCGATATTTTGGAAATTTACGTAAGGTCCCTTCCTATGATATTTCAACGAAATTGCGAGTTTTTAGTTTTCATCGTAACTTTCTTAATAATCAAAGGATTTTCACGCGGAATGACATTTTGCTTATGTTTTGAGAACCTGAGTGAATCTACATTAAAACAATAGCATAATAGGCTTTTTGTAATTTGTCGATATTTTGGAAATTTACGTAAGGTCCCTTCCTATGATATTTCAACGAAATTGCGAGTTTTTAGTTTTCATCGTAACTTTCTTAATAATCAAAGGATTTTCACGCGGAATGACATTTTGCTTATGTTTTGAGAACCTGAGTGAATCTACATTAAAACAATAGCATAATAGGCTTTTTGTAATTTGTCGATATTTTGGAAATTTACGTAAGGGGCCTTCCTATGATATTTCAACGAAATTGCGAGTTTTTAGTTTTCATCGTAACTTTGTTAATAATCAAAGGATTTTCACGCGGAATGACATTTTGCGTATGTTTTGAGAACCTAAGTGAATCTACATTAAAACAATAGCATAATAGGCTTTTTGTAATTTGTCGATATTTTGGAAATTTACGTAAGGTCCCTTCCTATGATATTTCAACGAAATTGCGAGTTTTTAGTTTTCATCGTAACTTTGTTAATAATCAAAGGATTTTCACGCGGAATGACATTTTGCTTATGTTTTGAGAACCTGAGTGAATCTACATTAAAACAATAGCATAACAGGCCTTTTGTAATTTGTCGATATTTTGGAAATTTACGTAAGGTCCCTTCCTATGATATTTCAACGAAATTGCGAGTTTTTAGTTTTCATCGTAACTTTGTTAATAATCAAAGGATTTTCACGCGGAATGACATTTTGCGTATGTTTTGAGAACCTAAGTGAATCTACATTAAAACAATAGCATAATAGGCTTTTTGTAATTTGTCGATATTTTGGAAATTTACGTAAGGTCCCTTCCTATGATATTTCAACGAAATTGCGAGTTTTTAGTTTTCATCGTAACTTTCTTAATAATCAAAGGATTTTCACGCGGAATGACATTTTGCTTATGTTTTGAGAACCTGAGTGAATCTACATTAAAACAATAGCATAATAGGCTTTTTGTAATTTGTCGATATTTTGGAAATTTACGTAAGGTCCCTTCCTATGATATTTCAACGAGATTGCGAGTTTTTAGTTTTCATCGTAACTTTCTTAATAATCAAAGGATTTTCACGCGGAATGACATTTTGCTTATGTTTTGAGAACCTGAGTGAATCTACATTAAAACAATAGCATAACAGGCCTTTTGTAATTTGTCGATATTTTGGAAATTTACGTAAGGTCCCTTCCTATGATATTTCAACGAAATTGCGAGTTTTTAGTTTTCATCGTAACTTTCTTAATAATCAAAGGATTTTCACGCGGAATGACATTTTGCTTATGTTTTGAGAACCTGAGTGAATCTACATTAAAACAATAGCATAACAGGCCTTTTGTAATTTGTCGATATTTTGGAAATTTACGTAAGGTCCCTTCCTATGATATTTCAACGAAATTGCGAGTTTTTAGTTTTCATCGTAACTTTCTTAATAATCAAAGGATTTTCACGCGGAATGACATTTTGCTTATGTTTTGAGAACCTGAGTGAATCTACATTAAAACAATAGCATAATAGGCTTTTTGTAATTTGTCGATATTTTGGAAATTTACGTAAGGTCCCTTCCTATGATATTTCAACGAAATTGAGAGTTTTTAGTTTTCATCGTAACTTTGTTAATAATCAAAGGATTTTCACGCGGAATGACATTTTGCGTATGTTTTGAGAACCTAAGTGAATCTACATTAAAACAATAGCATAATAGGCTTTTTGTAATTTGTCGATATTTTGGAAATTTACGTAAGGTCCCTTCCTATGATATTTCAACGAAATTGCAAGTTTTTAGTTTTCATCGTTACTTTGTTAATAATCAAAGGATTTTCACGCGGAATGACATTTTGCTTATGTTTTGAGAACCTGAGTGAATCTACATTAAAACAATATCATAACAGGCCTTTTGTAATTTGTCGATATTTTGGAAATTTACGTAAGGTCCCTTCCTATGATATTTCAACGAAATTGCGAGTTTTTAGTTTTCATCGTAACTTTCTTAATAATCAAAGGATTTTCACGCGGAATGACATTTTGCTTATGTTTTGAGAACCTGCGTGAATCTACATTAAAACAATAGCATAATAGGCTTTTTGTAATTTGTCGATATTTTGGAAATTTACGTAAGGTCCCTTCCTATGATATTTCAACGAAATTGCGAGTTTTTAGTTTTCATCGTAACTTTCTTAATAATCAAAGGATTTTCACGCGGAATGACATTTTGCTTATGTTTTGAGAACCTAAGTGAATCTACATTAAAACAATAGCATAATAGGCTTTTTGTAATTTGTCGATATTTTGGAAGTTTACGTAAGGTCCCTTCCTATGATATTTCAACGAAATTGCGAGTTTTTAGTTTTCATCGTAACTTTGTTAATAATCAAAGGATTTTCACGCGGAATGACATTTTGCTTATGTTTTGAGAACCTGAGTGAATCTACATTAAAACAATAGCATAACAGGCCTTTTGTAATTTGTCGATATTTTGGAAATTTACGTAAGGTCCCTTCCTATGATATTTCAACGAAATTGCGAGTTTTTAGTTTTCATCGTAACTTTGTTAATAATCAAAGGATTTTCACGCGGAATGACATTTTGCGTATGTTTTGAGAACCTAAGTGAATCTACATTAAAACAATAGCATAATAGGCTTTTTGTAATTTGTCGATATTTTGGAAATTTACGTAAGGTCCCTTCCTATGATATTTCAACGAAATTGCGAGTTTTTAGTTTTCATCGTAACTTTCTTAATAATCAAAGGATTTTCACGCGGAATGACATTTTGCTTATGTTTTGAGAACCTGAGTGAATCTACATTAAAACAATAGCATAATAGGCTTTTTGTAATTTGTCGATATTTTGGAAATTTACGTAAGGTCCCTTCCTATGATATTTCAACGAAATTGCGAGTTTTTAGTTTTCATCGTAACTTTCTTAATAATCAAAGGATTTTCACGCGGAATGACATTTTGCTTATGTTTTGAGAACCTGAGTGAATCTACATTAAAACAATAGCATAACAGGCCTTTTGTAATTTGTCGATATTTTGGAAATTTACGTAAGGTCCCTTCCTATGATATTTCAACGAAATTGCGAGTTTTTAGTTTTCATCGTAACTTTCTTAATAATCAAAGGGTTTTCACGCGGAATGACATTTTGCTTATGTTTTGAGAACCTGAGTGAATCTACATTAAAACAATAGCATAACAGGCTTTTTGTAATTTGTCGATATTTTGGAAATTTACGTAAGGTCCCTTCCTATGATATTTCAACGAAATTGCGAGTTTTTAGTTTTCATCGTAACTTTGTTAATAATCAAAGGATTTTCACGCGGAATGACATTTTGCTTATGTTTTGAGAACCTGAGTGAATCTACATTAAAACAATAGCATAACAGGCCTTTTGTAATTTGTCGATATTTTGGAAATTTACGTAAGGTCCCTTCCTATGATATTTCAACGAAATTGCGAGTTTTTAGTTTTCATCGTAACTTTCTTAATAATCAAAGGATTTTCACGCGGAATGACATTTTGCTTATGTTTTGAGAACCTGAGTGAATCTACATTAAAACAATAGCATAATAGGCTTTTTGTAATTTGTCGATATTTTGGAAATTTACGTAAGGTCCCTTCCTATGATATTTCAACGAAATGGCGAGTTTTTAGTTTTCATCGTAACTTTCTTAATAATCAAAGGATTTTCACGCGGAATGACATTTTGCTTATGTTTTGAGAACCTGAGTGAATCTTCATTAAAACAATAGCATAATAGGCTTTTTGTAATTTGTCGATATTTTGGAAATTTACGTAAGGTCCCTTCCTATGATATTTCAACGAAATTGCGAGTTTTTAGTTTTCATCGTAACTTTCTTAATAATCAAAGGATTTTCACGCGGAATGCCATTTTGCTTATGTTTTGAGAACCTGAGTGAATCTTCATTAAAACAATAGCATAACAGGCCTTTTTGTAATTTGTCGATATTTTGGAAATTTACGTAAGGTCCCTTCCTATGATATTTCAACGAAATTGCGAGTTTTTAGTTTTCATCGTAACTTTGTTAATAATCAAAGGATTTTCACGCGGAATGACATTTTGCGTATGTTTTGAGAACCTAAGTGAATCTACATTAAAACAATAGCATAATAGGCTTTTTGTAATTTGTCGATATTTTGGAAATTTACGTAAGGTCCCTTCCTATGATATTTCAACGAAATTGCGAATTTTTAGTTTTCATCGTAACTTTCTTAATAATCAAAGGATTTTCACGCGGAATGACATTTTGCTTATGTTTTGAGAACCTGAGTGAATCTACATTAAAACAATAGCATAATAGGCTTTTTGTAATTTGTCGATATTTTGGAAATTTACGTAAGGTCCCTTCCTATGATATTTCAACGAAATTGCGAGTTTTTAGTTTTCATCGTAACTTTCTTACTAATCAAAGGATTTTCACGCGGAATGACATTTTGCTTATGTTTTGAGAACCTGAGTGAATCTACATTAAAACAATAGCATAATAGGCTTTTTGTAATTTGTCGATATTTTGGAAATTTACGTAAGGTCCCTTCCTATGATATTTCAACGAAATTGCGAGTTTTTAGTTTTCATCGTAACTTTGTTAATAATCAAAGGATTTTCACGCGGAATGACATTTTGCGTATGTTTTGAGAACCTAAGTGAATCTACATTAAAACAATAGCATAATAGGCTTTTTGTAATTTGTCGATATTTTGGAAATTTACGTAAGGTCCCTTCCTATGATATTTCAACGAAATTGCGAGTTTTTAGTTTTCATCGTAACTTTGTTAATAATCAAAGGATTTTCACGCGGAATGACATTTTGCTTATGTTTTGAGAACCTGAGTGAATCTACATTAAAACAATAGCATAACAGGCCTTTTGTAATTTGTCGATATTTTGGAAATTTACGTAAGGTCCCTTCCTATGATATTTCAACGAAATTGCGAGTTTTTAGTTTTCATCGTAACTTTGTTAATAATCAAAGGATTTTCACGCGGAATGACATTTTGCGTATGTTTTGAGAACCTAAGTGAATCTACATTAAAACAATAGCATAATAGGCTTTTTGTAATTTGTCGATATTTTGGAAATTTACGTAAGGTCCCTTCCTATGATATTTCAACGAAATTGCGAGTTTTTAGTTTTCATCGTAACTTTCTTAATAATCAAAGGATTTTCACGCGGAATGACATTTTGCTTATGTTTTGAGAACCTGAGTGAATCTACATTAAAACAATAGCATAATAGGCTTTTTTGTAATTTGTCGATATTTTGGAAATTTACGTAAGGTCCCTTCCTATGATATTTCAACGAAATTGCGAGTTTTTAGTTTTCATCGTAACTTTGTTAATAATCAAAGGATTTTCACGCGGAATGACATTTTGCTTATGTTTTGAGAACCTGAGTGAATCTACATTAAAACAATAGCATAACAGGCCTTTTGTAATTTGTCGATATTTTGGAAATTTACGTAAGGTCCCTTCCTATGATATTTCAACGAAATTGCGAGTTTTTAGTTTTCATCGTAACTTTGTTAATAATCAAAGGATTTTCACGCGGAATGACATTTTGCGTATGTTTTGAGAACCTAAGTGAATCTACATTAAAACAATAGCATAATAGGCTTTTTGTAATTTGTCGATATTTTGGAAATTTACGTAAGGTCCCTTCCTATGATATTTCAACGAAATTGCGAGTTTTTAGTTTTCATCGTAACTTTCTTAATAATCAAAGGATTTTCACGCGGAATGACATTTTGCTTATGTTTTGAGAACCTGAGTGAATCTACATTAAAACAATAGCATAATAGGCTTTTTGTAATTTGTCGATATTTTGGAAATTTACGTAAGGTCCCTTCCTATGATATTTCAACGAAATTGCGAGTTTTTAGTTTTCATCGTAACTTTCTTAATAATCAAAGGATTTTCACGCGGAATGACATTTTGCTTATGTTTTGAGAACCTGAGTGAATCTACATTAAAACAATAGCATAATAGGCTTTTTGTAATTTGTCGATATTTTGGAAATTTACGTAAGGTCCCTTCCTATGATATTTCAACGAAATTGCGAGTTTTTAGTTTTCATCGTAACTTTGTTAATAATCAAAGGATTTTCACGCGGAATGACATTTTGCGTATGTTTTGAGAACCTAAGTGAATCTACATTAAAACAATAGCATAATAGGCTTTTTGTAATTTGTCGATATTTTGGAAATTTACGTAAGGTCCCTTCCTATGATATTTCAACGAAATTGCAAGTTTTTAGTTTTCATCGTTACTTTGTTAATAATCAAAGGATTTTCACGCGGAATGACATTTTGCTTATGTTTTGAGAACCTGAGTGAATCTACATTAAAACAATATCATAACAGGCCTTTTGTAATTTGTCGATATTTTGGAAATTTACGTAAGGTCCCTTCCTATGATATTTCAACGAAATTGCGAGTTTTTAGTTTTCATCGTAACTTTCTTAATAATCAAAGGATTTTCACGCGGAATGACATTTTGCTTATGTTTTGAGAACCTAAGTGAATCTACATTAAAACAATAGCATAATAGGCTTTTTGTAATTTGTCGATATTTTGGAAATTTACGTAAGGTCCCTTCCTATGATATTTCAACGAAATTGCGAGTTTTTAGTTTTCATCGTAACTTTCTTAATAATCAAAGGATTTTCACGCGGAATGACATTTTGCTTATGTTTTGAGAACCTGAGTGAATCTACATTAAAACAATAGCATAACAGGCCTTTTGTAATTTGTCGATATTTTGGAAATTTACGTAAGGTCCCTTCCTATGATATTTCAACGAAATTGCGAGTTTTTAGTTTTCATCGTAACTTTCTTAATAATCAAAGGATTTTCACGCGGAATGACATTTTGCTTATGTTTTGAGAACCTGAGTGAATTTACATTAAAACAATAGCATAACAGGCCTTTTGTAATTTGTCGATATTTTGGAAATTTACGTAAGGTCCCTTCCTATGATATTTCAACGAAATTGCGAGTTTTTAGTTTTCATCGTAACTTTGTTAATAATCAAAGGATTTTCACGCGGAATGACATTTTGCTTATGTTTTGAGAACCTGAGTGAATCTACATTAAAACAATAGCATAACAGGCCTTTTGTAATTTGTCGATATTTTGGAAATTTACGTAAGGTCCCTTCCTATGATATTTCAACGAAATTGCGAGTTTTTAGTTTTCATCGTAACTTTGTTAATAATCAAAGGATTTTCACGCGGAATGACATTTTGCGTATGTTTTGAGAACCTAAGTGAATCTACATTAAAACAATAGCATAATTGGCTTTTTGTAATTTGTCGATATTTTGGAAATTTACGTAAGGTCCCTTCCTATGATTTCAACGAAATTGCGAGTTTTTAGTTTTCATCGTAACTTTCTTAATAATCAAAGGATTTTCACGCGGAATGACATTTTGCTTATGTTTTGAGAACCTGAGTGAATCTACATTAAAACAATAGCATAACAGGCCTTTTGTAATTTGTCGATATTTTGGAAATTTACGTAAGGTCCCTTCCTATGATATTTCAACGAAATTGCGAGTTTTTAGTTTTCATCGTAACTTTCTTAATAATCAAAGGATTTTCACGCGGAATGACATTTTGCTTATGTTTTGAGAACCTGAGTGAATTTACATTAAAACAATAGCATAACAGGCCTTTTTGTAATTTGTCGATATTTTGGAAATTTACGTAAGGTCCCTTCCTATGATATTTCAACGAAATTGCGAGTTTTTAGTTTTCATCGTAACTTTGTTAATAATCAAAGGATTTTCACGCGGAATGACATTTTGCTTATGTTTTGAGAACCTGAGTGAATCTACATTAAAACAATAGCATAACAGGCCTTTTGTAATTTGTCGATATTTTGGAAATTTACGTAAGGTCCCTTCCTATGATATTTCAACGAAATTGCGAGTTTTTAGTTTTCATCGTAACTTTGTTAATAATCAAAGGATTTTCACGCGGAATGACATTTTGCGTATGTTTTGAGAACCTAAGTGAATCTACATTAAAACAATAGCATAATTGGCTTTTTGTAATTTGTCGATATTTTGGAAATTTACGTAAGGTCCCTTCCTATGATTTCAACGAAATTGCGAGTTTTTAGTTTTCATCGTAACTTTCTTAATAATCAAAGGATTTTCACGCGGAATGACATTTTGCTTATGTTTTGAGAACCTGAGTGAATCTACATTAAAACAATAGCATAATAGGCTTTTTGTAATTTGTCGATATTTTGGAAATTTACGTAAGGTCCCTTCCTATGATATTTCAACGAAATTGCGAGTTTTTAGTTTTCATCGTAACTTTCTTAATAATCAAAGGATTTTCACGCGGAATGACATTTTGCTTATGTTTTGAGAACCTGAGTGAATCTACATTAAAACAATAGCATAACAGGCCTTTTGTAATTTGTCGATATTTTGGAAATTTACGTAAGGTCCCTTCCTATGATATTTCAACGAAATTGCGAGTTTTTAGTTTTCATCGTAACTTTGTTAATAATCAAAGGATTTTCACGCGGAATGACATTTTGCGTATGTTTTGAGAACCTAAGTGAATCTACATTAAAACAATAGCATAATAGGCTTTTTGTAATTTGTCGATATTTTGGAAATTTACGTAAGGTCCCTTCCTATGATGTTTCAACGAAATTGCGAGTTTTTAGTTTTCATCGTAACTTTCTTAATAATCAAAGGATTTTCACGCGGAATGACATTTTACTTATGTTTTGAGAACCTGAGTGAATCTACATTAAAACAATAGCATAATAGGCTTTTTGTAATTTGTCGATATTTTGGAAATTTACGTAAGGTCCCTTCCTATGATATTTCAACGAAATTGCGAGTTTTTAGTTTTCATCGTAACTTTGTTAATAATCAAAGGATTTTCACGCGGAATGACATTTTGCTTATGTTTTGAGAACCTGAGTGAATCTACATTAAAACAATAGCATAACAGGCCTTTTTGTAATTTGTCGATATTTTGGAAATTAACGTAAGGTCCCTTCCTATGATATTTCAACGAAATTGCGAGTTTTTAGTTTTCATCGTAACTTTCTTAATAATCAAAGGATTTTCACGCGGAATGACATTTTGCTTATGTTTTGAGAACCTGAGTGAATCTACATTAAAACAATAGCATAACAGGCCTTTTGTAATTTGTCGATATTTTGGAAATTTACGTAAGGTCCCTTCCTATGATATTTCAACGAAATTGCGAGTTTTTAGTTTTCATCGTAACTTTCTTAATAATCAAAGGATTTTCACGCGGAATGACATTTTGCTTATGTTTTGAGAACCTGAGTGAATCTACATTAAAACAATAGCATAATAGGCTTTTTGTAATTTGTCGATATTTTGGAAATTTACGTAAGGTCCCTTCCTATGATATTTCAACGAAATTGCGAGTTTTTAGTTTTCATCGTAACTTTGTTAATAATCAAAGGATTTTCACGCGGAATGACATTTTGCGTATGTTTTGAGAACCTAAGTGAATCTACATTAAAACAATAGCATAATAGGCTTTTTGTAATTTGTCGATATTTTGGAAATTTACGTAAGGTCCCTTCCTATGATTTCAACGAAATTGCGAGTTTTTAGTTTTCATCGTAACTTTCTTAATAATCAAAGGATTTTCACGCGGAATGACATTTTGCTTATGTTTTGAGAACCTGAGTGAATCTACATTAAAACAATAGCATAATAGGCTTTTTGTAATTTGTCGATATTTTGGAAATTTACGTAAGGTCCCTTCCTATGATATTTCAACGAAATTGCGAGTTTTTAGTTTTCATCGTAACTTTCTTAATAATCAAAGGATTTTCACGCGGAATGACATTTTGCTTATGTTTTGAGAACCTGAGTGAATCTACATTAAAACAATAGCATAACAGGCCTTTTGTAATTTGTCGATATTTTGGAAATTTACGTAAGGTCCCTTCCTATGATATTTCAACGAAATTGCGAGTTTTTAGTTTTCATCGTAACTTTGTTAATAATCAAAGGATTTTCACGCGGAATGACATTTTGCGTATGTTTTGAGAACCTAAGTGAATCTACATTAAAACAATAGCATAATAGGCTTTTTGTAATTTGTCGATATTTTGGAAATTTACGTAAGGTCCCTTCCTATGATGTTTCAACGAAATTGCGAGTTTTTAGTTTTCATCGTAACTTTCTTAATAATCAAAGGATTTTCACGCGGAATGACATTTTACTTATGTTTTGAGAACCTGAGTGAATCTACATTAAAAGAATAGCATAATAGGCTTTTTGTAATTTGTCGATATTTTGGAAATTTACGTAAGGTCCCTTCCTATGATATTTCAACGAAATTGCGAGTTTTTAGTTTTCATCGTAACTTTGTTAATAATCAAAGGATTTTCACGCGGAATGACATTTTGCTTATGTTTTGAGAACCTGAGTGAATCTACATTAAAACAATAGCATAACAGGCCTTTTGTAATTTGTCGATATTTTGGAAATTTACGTAAGGTCCCTTCCTATGATATTTCAACGAAATTGCGAGTTTTCAGTTTTCATCGTAACTTTCTTAATAATCAAAGGATTTTCACGCGGAATGACATTTTGCTTATGTTTTGAGAACCTGAGTGAATCTACATTAAAACAATAGCATAACAGGCCTTTTGTAATTTGTCGATATTTTGGAAATTTACGTAAGGTCCCTTCCTATGATATTTCAACGAAATTGCGAGTTTTTAGTTTTCATCGTAACTTTGTTAATAATCAAAGGATTTTCACGCGGAATGACATTTTGCTTATGTTTTGAGAACCTGAGTGAATCTACATTAAAACAATAGCATAATAGGCTTTTTGTAATTTGTCGATATTTTGGAAATTTACGTAAGGTCCCTTCCTATGATATTTCAACGAAATTGCGAGTTTTTAGTTTTCATCGTAACTTTGTTAATAATCAAAGGATTTTCAAAGGATTTTGTAATTTGTCGATATTTTGGAAATTTACGTAAGGTCCCTTCCTATGATATTTCAACGAAATTGCGAGTTTTTAGTTTTCATCGTAACTTTGTTAATAATCAAAGGATTTTCACGCGGAATGACATTTTGCGTATGTTTTGAGAACCTAAGTGAATCTACATTAAAACAATAGCATAATAGGCCTTTTGTAATTTGTCGATATTTTGGAAATTTACGTAAGGTCCCTTCCTATGATATTTCAACGAAATTGCGAGTTTTTAGTTTTCATCGTAACTTTGTTAATAATCAAAGGATTTTCACGCGGAATGACATTTTGCTTATGTTTTGAGAACCTGAGTGAATCTACATTAAAACAATAGCATAATAGGCTTTTTGTAATTTGTCGATATTTTGGAAATTTACGTAAGGTCCCTTCCTATGATATTTCAACGAAATTGCGAGTTTTTAGTTTTCATCGTAACTTTGTTAATAATCAAAGGATTTTCACGCGGAATGACATTTTGCGTATGTTTTGAGAACCTAAGTGAATCTACATTAAAACAATAGCATAATAGGCCTTTTGTAATTTGTCGATATTTTGGAAATTTACGTAAGGTCCCTTCCTATGATATTTCAACGAAATTGCGAGTTTTTAGTTTTCATCGTAACTTTCTTAATAATCAAAGGATTTTCACGCGGAATGACATTTTGCTTATGTTTTGAGAACCTGAGTGAATCTACATTAAAACAATAGCATAATAGGCTTTTGTAATTTGTCGATATTTTGGAAATTTACGTAAGGTCCCTTCCTATGATATTTCAACGAAATTGCGAGTTTTTAGTTTTCATCGTAACTTTCTTAATAATCAAAGGATTTTCACGCGGAATGACATTTTGCTTATGTTTTGAGAACCTGAGTGAATCTACATTAAAACAATAGCATAATAGGCTTTTTGTAATTTGTCGATATTTTGGAAATTTACGTAAGGTCCCTTCCTATGATATTTCAACGAAATTGCGAGTTTTTAGTTTTCATCGTAACTTTGTTAATAATCAAAGGATTTTCACGCGGAATGACATTTTGCTTATGTTTTGAGAACCTGAGTGAATCTACATTAAAACAATAGCATAACAGGCCTTTTGTAATTTGTCGATATTTTGGAAATTTACGTAAGGTCCCTTCCTATGATATTTCAACGAAATTGCGAGTTTTTAGTTTTCATCGTAACTTTGTTAATAATCAAAGGATTTTCACGCGGAATGACATTTTGCTTATGTTTTGAGAACCTAAGTGAATCTACATTAAAACAATAGCATAATAGGCTTTTTGTAATTTGTCGATATTTTGGAAATTTACGTAAGGTCCCTTCCTATGATATTTCAACGAAATTGCGAGTTTTTAGTTTTCATCGTAACTTTGTTAATAATCAAAGGATTTTCACGCGGAATGACATTTTGCGTATGTTTTGAGAACCTAAGTGAATCTACATTAAAACAATAGCATAACAGGCCTTTTGTAATTTGTCGATATTTTGGAAATTAACGTAAGGTCCCTTCCTATGATATTTCAACGAAATTGCGAGTTTTTAGTTTTCATCGTAACTTTGTTAATAATCAAAGGATTTTCACGCGGAATGACATTTTGCTTATGTTTTGAGAACCTGAGTGAATCTACATTAAAACAATAGCATAACAGGCCTTTTGTAATTTGTCGATATTTTGGAAATTTACGTAAGGTCCCTTCCTATGATATTTCAACGAAATTGCGAGTTTTTAGTTTTCATCGTAACTTTCTTAATAATCAAAGGATTTTCACGCGGAATGACATTTTGCTTATGTTTTGAGAACCTGAGTGAATCTACATTAAAACAATAGCATAATAGGCTTTTTGTAATTTGTCGATATTTTGGAAATTTACGTAAGGTCCCTTCCTATGATATTTCAACGAAATTGCGAGTTTTTAGTTTTCATCGTAACTTTGTTAATAATCAAAGGATTTTCACGCGGAATGACATTTTGCGTATGTTTTGAGAACCTAAGTGAATCTACATTAAAACAATAGCATAATAGGCTTTTTGTAATTTGTCGATATTTTGGAAATTTACGTAAGGTCCCTTCCTATGATTTCAACGAAATTGCGAGTTTTTAGTTTTCATCGTAACTTTCTTAATAATCAAAGGATTTTCACGCGGAATGACATTTTGCTTATGTTTTGAGAACCTGAGTGAATCTACATTAAAACAATAGCATAATAGGCTTTTTGTAATTTGTCGATATTTTGGAAATTTACGTAAGGTCCCTTCCTATGATATTTCAACGAAATTGCGAGTTTTTAGTTTTCATCGTAACTTTCTTAATAATCAAAGGATTTTCACGCGGAATGACATTTTGCTTATGTTTTGAGAACCTGAGTGAATCTACATTAAAACAATAGCATAACAGGCCTTTTGTAATTTGTCGATATTTTGGAAATTTACGTAAGGTCCCTTCCTATGATATTTCAACGAAATTGCGAGTTTTTAGTTTTCATCGTAACTTTGTTAATAATCAAAGGATTTTCACGCGGAATGACATTTTGCGTATGTTTTGAGAACCTAAGTGAATCTACATTAAAACAATAGCATAATAGGCTTTTTGTAATTTGTCGATATTTTGGAAATTTACGTAAGGTCCCTTCCTATGATGTTTCAACGAAATTGCGAGTTTTTAGTTTTCATCGTAACTTTCTTAATAATCAAAGGATTTTCACGCGGAATGACATTTTACTTATGTTTTGAGAACCTGAGTGAATCTACATTAAAAGAATAGCATAATAGGCTTTTTGTAATTTGTCGATATTTTGGAAATTTACGTAAGGTCCCTTCCTATGATATTTCAACGAAATTGCGAGTTTTTAGTTTTCATCGTAACTTTGTTAATAATCAAAGGATTTTCACGCGGAATGACATTTTGCTTATGTTTTGAGAACCTGAGTGAATCTACATTAAAACAATAGCATAACAGGCCTTTTGTAATTTGTCGATATTTTGGAAATTTACGTAAGGTCCCTTCCTATGATATTTCAACGAAATTGCGAGTTTTCAGTTTTCATCGTAACTTTCTTAATAATCAAAGGATTTTCACGCGGAATGACATTTTGCTTATGTTTTGAGAACCTGAGTGAATCTACATTAAAACAATAGCATAACAGGCCTTTTGTAATTTGTCGATATTTTGGAAATTTACGTAAGGTCCCTTCCTATGATATTTCAACGAAATTGCGAGTTTTTAGTTTTCATCGTAACTTTGTTAATAATCAAAGGATTTTCACGCGGAATGACATTTTGCTTATGTTTTGAGAACCTGAGTGAATCTACATTAAAACAATAGCATAATAGGCTTTTTGTAATTTGTCGATATTTTGGAAATTTACGTAAGGTCCCTTCCTATGATATTTCAACGAAATTGCGAGTTTTTAGTTTTCATCGTAACTTTGTTAATAATCAAAGGATTTTCAAAGGACTTTTGTAATTTGTCGATATTTTGGAAATTTACGTAAGGTCCCTTCCTATGATATTTCAACGAAATTGCGAGTTTTTAGTTTTCATCGTAACTTTGTTAATAATCAAAGGATTTTCACGCGGAATGACATTTTGCGTATGTTTTGAGAACCTAAGTGAATCTACATTAAAACAATAGCATAATAGGCCTTTTGTAATTTGTCGATATTTTGGAAATTTACGTAAGGTCCCTTCCTATGATATTTCAACGAAATTGCGAGTTTTTAGTTTTCATCGTAACTTTGTTAATAATCAAAGGATTTTCACGCGGAATGACATTTTGCTTATGTTTTGAGAACCTGAGTGAATCTACATTAAAACAATAGCATAATAGGCTTTTTGTAATTTGTCGATATTTTGGAAATTTACGTAAGGTCCCTTCCTATGATATTTCAACGAAATTGCGAGTTTTTAGTTTTCATCGTAACTTTGTTAATAATCAAAGGATTTTCACGCGGAATGACATTTTGCGTATGTTTTGAGAACCTAAGTGAATCTACATTAAAACAATAGCATAATAGGCTTTTTGTAATTTGTCGATATTTTGGAAATTTACGTAAGGTCCCTTCCTATGATATTTCAACGAAATTGCGAGTTTTTAGTTTTCATCGTAACTTTCTTAATAATCAAAGGATTTTCACGCGGAATGACATTTTGCTTATGTTTTGAGAACCTGAGTGAATCTACATTAAAACAATAGCATAATAGGCTTTTTTGTAATTTGTCGATATTTTGGAAATTTACGTAAGGTCCCTTCCTATGATATTTCAACGAAATTGCGAGTTTTTAGTTTTCATCGTAACTTTCTTAATAATCAAAGGATTTTCACGCGGAATGACATTTTGCTTATGTTTTGAGAACCTGAGTGAATCTACATTAAAACAATAGCATAATAGGCTTTTTGTAATTTGTCGATATTTTGGAAATTTACGTAAGGTCCCTTCCTATGATATTTCAACGAAATTGCGAGTTTTTAGTTTTCATCGTAACTTTGTTAATAATCAAAGGATTTTCACGCGGAATGACATTTTGCTTATGTTTTGAGAACCTGAGTGAATCTACATTAAAACAATAGCATAACAGGCCTTTTTGTAATTTGTCGATATTTTGGAAATTTACGTAAGGTCCCTTCCTATGATATTTCAACGAAATTGCGAGTTTTTAGTTTTCATCGTAACTTTGTTAATAATCAAAGGATTTTCACGCGGAATGACATTTTGCTTATGTTTTGAGAACCTAAGTGAATCTACATTAAAACAATAGCATAATAGGCTTTTTGTAATTTGTCGATATTTTGGAAATTTACGTAAGGTCCCTTCCTATGATATTTCAACGAAATTGCGAGTTTTTAGTTTTCATCGTAACTTTGTTAATAATCAAAGGATTTTCACGCGGAATGACATTTTGCGTATGTTTTGAGAACCTAAGTGAATCTACATTAAAACAATAGCATAATAGGCTTTTTGTAATTTGTCGATATTTTGGAAATTTACGTAAGGTCCCTTCCTATGATATGTCAACGAAATTGCGAGTTTTTAGTTTTCATCGTAACTTTGTTAATAATCAAAGGATTTTCACGCGGAATGACATTTTGCTTATGTTTTGAGAACCTGAGTGAATCTACATTAAAACAATAGCATAACAGGCCTTTTGTAATTTGTCGATATTTTGGAAATTTACGTAAGGTCCCTTCCTATGATATTTCAACGAAATTGCGAGTTTTTAGTTTTCATCGTAACTTTGTTAATAATCAAAGGATTTTCACGCGGAATGACATTTTGCTTATGTTTTGAGAACCTAAGTGAATCTACATTAAAACAATAGCATAATAGGCTTTTTGTAATTTGTCGATATTTTGGAAATTTACGTAAGGTCCCTTCCTATGATATTTCAACGAAATTGCGAGTTTTTAGTTTTCATCGTAACTTTCTTAATAATCAAAGGATTTTCACGCGGAATGACATTTTGCTTATGTTTTGAGAACCTGAGTGAATCTACATTAAAACAATAGCATAACAGGCCTTTTGTAATTTGTCGATATTTTGGAAATTTACGTAAGGTCCCTTCCTATGATATTTCAACGAAATTGCGAGTTTTTAGTTTTCATCGTAACTTTGTTAATAATCAAAGGATTTTCACGCGGAATGACATTTTGCGTATGTTTTGAGAACCTAAGTGAATCTACATTAAAACAATAGCATAATAGGCTTTTTGTAATTTGTCGATATTTTGGAAATTTACGTAAGGTCCCTTCCTATGATATTTCAACGAAATTGCGAGTTTTTAGTTTTCATCGTAACTTTGTTAATAATCAAAGGATTTTCACGCGGAATGACATTTTGCTTATGTTTTGAGAACCTGAGTGAATCTACATTAAAACAATAGCATAACAGGCCTTTTGTAATTTGTCGATATTTTGGAAATTTACGTAAGGTCCCTTCCTATGATATTTCAACGAAATTGCGAGTTTTTAGTTTTCATCGTAACTTTGTTAATAATCAAAGGATTTTCACGCGGAATGACATTTTGCGTATGTTTTGAGAACCTAAGTGAATCTACATTAAAACAATAGCATAATAGGCTTTTTGTAATTTGTCGATATTTTGGAAATTTACGTAAGGTCCCTTCCTATGATATTTCAACGAAATTGCGAGTTTTTAGTTTTCATCGTAACTTTGTTAATAATCAAAGGATTTTCACGCGGAATGACATTTTGCTTATGTTTTGAGAACCTGAGTGAATCTACATTAAAACAATAGCATAACAGGCCTTTTGTAATTTGTCGATATTTTGGAAATTTACGTAAGGTCCCTTCCTATGATATTTAAACGAAATTGCAAGTTTTTAGTTTTCATCGTAACTTTGTTAATAATCAAAGGATTTTCACGCGGAATGACATTTTGCGTATGTTTTGAGAACCTAAGTGAATCTACATTAAAACAATAGCATAATAGGCTTTTTGTAATTTGTCGATATTTTGGAAATTTACGTAAGGTCCCTTCCTATGATATTTCAACGAAATTGCGAGTTTTTAGTTTTTCATCGTAACTTTGTTAATAATCAAAGGATTTTCACGCGGAATGACATTTTGCTTATGTTTTGAGAACCTGAGTGAATCTACATTAAAACAATAGCATAATAGGCCTTTTGTAATTTGTCGATATTTTGGAAATTTACGTAAGGTCCTTCCTATGATATTTCAACGAAATTGCGAGTTTTTAGTTTTCATCGTAACTTTCTTAATAATCAAAGGATTTTCACGCGGAATGACATTTTGCTTATGTTTTGAGAACCTGAGTGAATCTACATTAAAACAATAGCATAACAGGCCTTTTGTAATTTGTCGATATTTTGGAAATTTACGTAAGGTCCCTTCCTATGATATTTCAACGAAATTGCGAGTTTTTAGTTTTCATCGTAACTTTCTTAATAATCAAAGGATTTTCACGCGGAATGACATTTTGCTTATGTTTTGAGAACCTGAGTGAATCTACATTAAAACAATAGCATAACAGGCCTTTTGTAATTTGTCGATATTTTGGAAATTTACGTAAGGTCCCTTCCTATGATATTTCAACGAAATTGCGAGTTTTTAGTTTTCATCGTAACTTTGTTAATAATCAAAGGATTTTCACGCGGAATGACATTTTACTTATGTTTTGAGAACCTGAGTGAATCTACATTAAAACAATAGCATAATAGGCTTTTTTTGTCGATATTTTGGAAATTTACGTAAGGTCCCTTCCTATGATATTTCAACGAAATTGCGAGTTTTTAGTTTTCATCGTAACTTTGTTAATAATCAAAGGATTTTCACGCGGAATGACATTTTGCTTATGTTTTGAGAACCTGAGTGAATCTACATTAAAACAATAGCATAATAGGCTTTTTGTAATTTGTCGATATTTTGGAAATTTACGTAAGGTCCCTTCCTATGATATTTCAACGAAATTGCGAGTTTTTAGTTTTCATCGTAACTTTCTTAATAATCAAAGGATTTTCACGCGGAATGACATTTTGCTTATGTTTTGAGAACCTGAGTGAATCTACATTAAAACAATAGCAAAATAGGCTTTTTGTAATTTGTCGATATTTTGGAAATTTACGTAAGGTCCCTTCCTATGATATTTCAACGAAATTGCGAGTTTTTAGTTTTCATCGTAACTTTCTTAATAATCAAAGGATTTTCACGCGGAATGACATTTTGCTTATGTTTTGAGAACCTGAGTGAATCTACATTAAAACAATAGCATAACAGGCCTTTTGTAATTTGTCGATATTTTGGAAATTTACGTAAGGTCCCTTCCTATGATATTTCAACGAAATTGCGAGTTTTTAGTTTTCATCGTAACTTTGTTAATAATCAAAGGATTTTCACGCGGAATGACATTTTGCGTATGTTTTGAGAACCTGAGTGAATCTACATTAAAACAATAGCATAATAGGCTTTTTGTAATTTGTCGATATTTTGGAAATTTACGTAAGGTCCCTTCCTATGATATTTCAACGAAATTGCGAGTTTTTAGTTTTCATCGTAACTTTGTTAATAATCAAAGGATTTTCACGCGGAATGACATTTTGCTTATGTTTTGAGAACCTGAGTGAATCTACATTAAAACAATAGCATAATAGGCCTTTTGTAATTTGTCGATATTTTGGAAATTTACGTAAGGTCCCTTCCTATGATATTTCAACGAAATTGCGAGTTTTTAGTTTTCATCGTAACTTTCTTAATAATCAAAGGATTTTCACGCGGAATGACATTTTGCTTATGTTTTGAGAACCTGAGTGAATCTACATTAAAACAATAGCATAACAGGCCTTTTGTAATTTGTCGATATTTTGGAAATTTACGTAAGGTCCCTTCCTATGATATTTCAACGAAATTGCGAGTTTTTAGTTTTCATCGTAACTTTCTTAATAATCAAAGGATTTTCACGCGGAATGACATTTTGCTTATGTTTTGAGAACCTGAGTGAATCTACATTAAAACAATAGCATAATAGGCTTTTTTGTAATTTGTCGATATTTTGGAAATTTACGTAAGGTCCCTTCCTATGATATTTCAACGAAATTGCGAGTTTTTAGTTTTCATCGTAACTTTCTTAATAATCAAAGGATTTTCACGCGGAATGACATTTTGCTTATGTTTTGAGAACCTGAGTGAATCTACATTAAAACAATAGCATAATAGGCCTTTTGTAATTTGTCGATATTTTGGAAATTTACGTAAGGTCCCTTCCTATGATATTTCAACGAAATTGCGAGTTTTTAGTTTTCATCGTAACTTTCTTAATAATCAAAGGATTTTCACGCGGAATGACATTTTGCTTATGTTTTGAGAACCTGAGTGAATCTACATTAAAACAATAGCATAATAGGCCTTTTGTAATTTGTCGATATTTTGGAAATTTACGTAAGGTCCCTTCCTATGATATTTCAACGAAATTGCGAGTTTTTAGTTTTCATCGTAACTTTCTTAATAATCAAAGGATTTTCACGCGGAATGACATTTTGCTTATGTTTTGAGAACCTGAGTGAATCTACATTAAAACAATAGCATAATAGGCCTTTTGTAATTTGTCGATATTTTGGAAATTTACGTAAGGTCCCTTCCTATGATATTTCAACGAAATTGCGAGTTTTTAGTTTTCATCGTAACTTTGTTAATAATCAAAGGATTTTCACGCGGAATGACATTTTGCTTATGTTTTGAGAACCTGAGTGAATCTACATTAAAACAATAGCATAACAGGCCTTTTGTAATTTGTCGATATTTTGGAAATTTACGTAAGGTCCCTTCCTATGATATTTCAACGAAATTGCGAGTTTTTAGTTTTCATCGTAACTTTGTTAATAATCAAAGGATTTTCACGCGGAATGACATTTTGCTTATGTTTTGAGAACCTGAGTGAATCTACATTAAAACAATAGCATAATAGGCTTTTTGTAATTTGTCGATATTTTGGAAATTTACGTAAGCGGGCCCTTCCTATGATATTTTCAACGAAATTGCGAGTTTTTAGTTTTCATCGTAACTTTGTTAATAATCAAAGGATTTTCACGCGGAATGACATTTTGCTTATGTTTTGAGAACCTGAGTGAATCTACATTAAAACAATAGCATAATAGGCTTTTTGTAATTTGTCGATATTTTGGAAATTTACGTAAGGTCCCTTCCTATGATATTTCAACGAAATTGCGAGTTTTTAGTTTTTCATCGTAACTTTCTTAATAATCAAAGGATTTTCACGCGGAATGACATTTTGCTTATGTTTTGAGAACCTGAGTGAATCTACATTAAAACAATAGCATAACAGGCTTTTTGTAATTTGTCGATATTTTGGAAATTTACGTAAGGTCCCTTCCTATGATATTTCAACGAAATTGCGAGTTTTTAGTTTTCATCGTAACTTTCTTAATAATCAAAGGATTTTCACGCGGAATGACATTTTGCTTATGTTTTGAGAACCTGAGTGAATCTACATTAAAACAATAGCATAATAGGCTTTTTTGTAATTTGTCGATATTTTGGAAATTTACGTAAGGTCCCTTCCTATGATATTTCAACGAAATTGCGAGTTTTTAGTTTTCATCGTAACTTTCTTAATAATCAAAGGATTTTCACGCGGAATGACATTTTGCTTATGTTTTGAGAACCTGGTGAATCTACATTAAAACAATAGCATAACAGGCTTTTTGTAATTTGTCGATATTTTGGAAATTTACGTAAGGTCCCTTCCTATGATATTTCAACGAAATTGCGAGTTTTTAGTTTTCATCGTAACTTTCTTAATAATCAAAGGATTTTCACGCGGAATGACATTTTGCTTATGTTTTGAGAACCTGAGTGAATCTACATTAAAACAATAGCATAATAGGCTTTTTGTAATTTGTCGATATTTTGGAAATTTACGTAAGGTCCCTTCCTATGATATTTCAACGAAATTGCGAGTTTTTAGTTTTCATCGTAACTTTCTTAATAATCAAAGGATTTTCACGCGGAATGACATTTTGCTTATGTTTTGAGAACCTGAGTGAATCTACATTAAAACAATAGCATAATAGGCTTTTTGTAATTTGTCGATATTTTGGAAATTTACGTAAGGTCCCTTCCTATGATATTTCAACGAAATTGCGAGTTTTTAGTTTTCATCGTAACTTTGTTAATAATCAAAGGATTTTCACGCGGAATGACATTTTGCTTATGTTTTGAGAACCTGAGTGAATCTACATTAAAACAATAGCATAACAGGCTTTTTGTAATTTGTCGATATTTTGGAAATTTACGTAAGGTCCCTTCCTATGATATTTCAACGAAATTGCGAGTTTTTAGTTTTCATCGTAACTTTCTTAATAATCAAAGGATTTTCACGCGGAATGACATTTTGCTTATGTTTTGAGAACCTGAGTGAATCTACATTAAAACAATAGCATAATAGGCTTTTTTGTAATTTGTCGATATTTTGGAAATTTACGTAAGGTCCCTTCCTATGATATTTCAACGAAATTGCGAGTTTTTAGTTTTCATCGTAACTTTCTTAATAATCAAAGGATTTTCACGCGGAATGACATTTTGCTTATGTTTTGAGAACCTGAGTGAATCTACATTAAAACAATAGCATAATAGGCTTTTTGTAATTTGTCGATATTTTGGAAATTTACGTAAGGTCCTTCCTATGATATTTCAACGAAATTGCGAGTTTTTAGTTTTCATCGTAACTTTCTTAATAATCAAAGGATTTTCACGCGGAATGACATTTTGCTTATGTTTTGAGAACCTGAGTGAATCTACATTAAAACAATAGCATAATAGGCTTTTTGTAATTTGTCGATATTTTGGAAATTTACGTAAGGTCCCTTCCTATGATATTTCAACGAAATTGCGAGTTTTTAGTTTTCATCGTAACTTTCTTAATAATCAAAGGATTTTCACGCGGAATGACATTTTGCTTATGTTTTGAGAACCTGAGTGAATCTACATTAAAACAATAGCATAATAGGCTTTTTGTAATTTGTCGATATTTTGGAAATTTACGTAAGGTCCCTTCCTATGATATTTCAACGAAATTGCGAGTTTTTAGTTTTCATCGTAACTTTGTTAATAATCAAAGGATTTTCACGCGGAATGACATTTTGCTTATGTTTTGAGAACCTGAGTGAATCTACATTAAAACAATAGCATAACAGGCTTTTTGTAATTTGTCGATATTTTGGAAATTTACGTAAGGTCCCTTCCTATGATATTTCAACGAAATTGCGAGTTTTTAGTTTTCATCGTAACTTTCTTAATAATCAAAGGATTTTCACGCGGAATGACATTTTGCTTATGTTTTGAGAACCTGAGTGAATCTACATTAAAACAATAGCATAATAGGCCTTTTTGTAATTTGTCGATATTTTGGAAATTTACGTAAGGTCCCTTCCTATGATATTTCAACGAAATTGCGAGTTTTTAGTTTTCATCGTAACTTTCTTAATAATCAAAGGATTTTCACGCGGAATGACATTTTGCTTATGTTTTGAGAACCTGAGTGAATCTACATTAAAACAATAGCATAATAGGCTTTTTGTAATTTGTCGATATTTTGGAAATTTACGTAAGGTCCCTTCCTATGATATTTCAACGAAATTGCGAGTTTTTAGTTTTCATCGTAACTTTCTTAATAATCAAAGGATTTTCACGCGGAATGACATTTTGCTTATGTTTTGAGAACCTGAGTGAATCTACATTAAAACAATAGCATAACAGGCTTTTTGTAATTTGTCGATATTTTGGAAATTTACGTAAGGTCCCTTCCTATGATATTTCAACGAAATTGCGAGTTTTTAGTTTTCATCGTAACTTTCTTAATAATCAAAGGATTTTCACGCGGAATGACATTTTGCTTATGTTTTGAGAACCTGAGTGAATCTACATTAAAACAATAGCATAATAGGCTTTTTGTAATTTGTCGATATTTTGGAAATTTACGTAAGGTCCCTTCCTATGATATTTCAACGAAATTGCGAGTTTTTAGTTTTCATCGTAACTTTCTTAATAATCAAAGGATTTTCACGCGGAATGACATTTTGCTTATGTTTTGAGAACCTGAGTGAATCTACATTAAAACAATAGCATAATAGGCTTTTTGTAATTTGTCGATATTTTGGAAATTTACGTAAGGTCCCTTCCTATGATATTTCAACGAAATTGCGAGTTTTAGTTTTCATCGTAACTTTCTTAATAATCAAAGGATTTTCACGCGGAATGACATTTTGCTTATGTTTTGAGAACCTGAGTGAATCTACATTAAAACAATAGCATAATAGGCTTTTTTGTAATTTGTCGATATTTTGGAAATTTACGTAAGGTCCTTCCTATGATATTTCAACGAAATTGCGAGTTTTTAGTTTTCATCGTAACTTTCTTAATAATCAAAGGATTTTCACGCGGAATGACATTTTGCTTATGTTTTGAGAACCTGAGTGAATCTACATTAAAACAATAGCATAACAGGCTTTTTGTAATTTGTCGATATTTTGGAAATTTACGTAAGGTCCCTTCCTATGATATTTCAACGAAATTGCGAGTTTTTAGTTTTCATCGTAACTTTCTTAATAATCAAAGGATTTTCACGCGGAATGACATTTTGCTTATGTTTTGAGAACCTGAGTGAATCTACATTAAAACAATAGCATAATAGGCTTTTTGTAATTTGTCGATATTTTGGAAATTTACGTAAGGTCCCTTCCTATGATATTTCAACGAAATTGCGAGTTTTTAGTTTTCATCGTAACTTTCTTAATAATCAAAGGATTTTCACGCGGAATGACATTTTGCTTATGTTTTGAGAACCTGAGTGAATCTACATTAAAACAATAGCATAATAGGCTTTTTGTAATTTGTCGATATTTTGGAAATTTACGTAAGGTCCCTTCCTATGATATTTCAACGAAATTGCGAGTTTTTAGTTTTCATCGTAACTTTCTTAATAATCAAAGGATTTTCACGCGGAATGACATTTTGCTTATGTTTTGAGACCTATGAACACAAAAACAATACATAATATTTTGTTGTCGTATTTTGGATCTTTTTTCAACAAATGCATTTTTAGTCATCGTAACTTTCTTAATAATCAAAGGATTTTCACGCGGAATGACATTTTGCTTATGTTTTGAGAACCTGAGGAGAACCTGTGAATCTACATTAAAACAATAGCATAATAGGCTTTTTGTAATTTGTCGATATTTTGGAAATTTACGTAAGGTCCTTCCTATGATATTTCAACGAAATTGCGAGTTTTTAGTTTTCATCGTAACTTTCTTAATAATCAAAGGATTTTCACGCGGAATGACATTTTGCTTATGTTTTGAGAACCTGAGTGAATCTACATTAAAACAATAGCATAATAGGCTTTTTGTAATTTGTCGATATTTTGGAAATTTACGTAAGGTCCCTTCCTATGATATTTCAACGAAATTGCGAGTTTTTAGTTTTCATCGTAACTTTCTTAATAATCAAAGGATTTTCACGCGGAATGACATTTTGCTTATGTTTTGAGAACCTGAGTGAATCTACATTAAAACAATAGCATAACAGGCTTTTTGTAATTTGTCGATATTTTGGAAATTTACGTAAGGTCCCTTCCTATGATATTTCAACGAAATTGCGAGTTTTTAGTTTTCATCGTAACTTTCTTAATAATCAAAGGATTTTCACGCGGAATGACATTTTGCTTATGTTTTGAGAACCTGAGTGAATCTACATTAAAACAATAGCATAATAGGCTTTTTGTAATTTGTCGATATTTTGGAAATTTACGTAAGGTCCCTTCCTATGATATTTCAACGAAATTGCGAGTTTTTAGTTTTCATCGTAACTTTCTTAATAATCAAAGGATTTTCACGCGGAATGACATTTTGCTTATGTTTTGAGAACCTGAGTGAATCTACATTAAAACAATAGCATAATAGGCTTTTTGTAATTTGTCGATATTTTGGAAATTTACGTAAGGTCCCTTCCTATGATATTTCAACGAAATTGCGAGTTTTTAGTTTTCATCGTAACTTTCTTAATAATCAAAGGATTTTCACGCGGAATGACATTTTGCTTATGTTTTGAGAACCTGAGTGAATCTACATTAAAACAATAGCATAATAGGCTTTTTGTAATTTGTCGATATTTTGGAAATTTACGTAAGGTCCCTTCCTATGATATTTCAACGAAATTGCGAGTTTTTAGTTTTCATCGTAACTTTCTTAATAATCAAAGGATTTTCACGCGGAATGACATTTTGCTTATGTTTTGAGAACCTGAGTGAATCTACATTAAAACAATAGCATAATAGGCTTTTTGTAATTTGTCGATATTTTGGAAATTTACGTAAGGTCCTTCCTATGATATTTCAACGAAATTGCGAGTTTTTAGTTTTCATCGTAACTTTCTTAATAATCAAAGGATTTTCACGCGGAATGACATTTTGCTTATGTTTTGAGAACCTGAGTGAATCTACATTAAAACAATAGCATAATAGGCTTTTTGTAATTTGTCGATATTTTGGAAATTTACGTAAGGTCCCTTCCTATGATATTTCAACGAAATTGCGAGTTTTTAGTTTTCATCGTAACTTTCTTAATAATCAAAGGATTTTCACGCGGAATGACATTTTGCTTATGTTTTGAGAACCTGAGTGAATCTACATTAAAACAATAGCATAATAGGCTTTTGTAAATTTGTCGATATTTTGGAAATTTACGTAAGGTCCCTTCCTATGATATTTCAACGAAATTGCGAGTTTTTAGTTTTCATCGTAACTTTCTTAATAATCAAAGGATTTTCACGCGGAATGACATTTTGCTTATGTTTTGAGAACCTGAGTGAATCTACATTAAAACAATAGCATAATAGGCTTTTTGTAATTTGTCGATATTTTGGAAATTTACGTAAGGTCCTTCCTATGATATTTCAACGAAATTGCGAGTTTTTAGTTTTCATCGTAACTTTCTTAATAATCAAAGGATTTTCACGCGGAATGACATTTTGCTTATGTTTTGAGAACCTGAGTGAATCTACATTAAAACAATAGCATAATAGGCTTTTTGTAATTTGTCGATATTTTGGAAATTTACGTAAGGTCCCTTCCTATGATATTTCAACGAAATTGCGAGTTTTTAGTTTTCATCGTAACTTTCTTAATAATCAAAGGATTTTCACGCGGAATGACATTTTGCTTATGTTTTGAGAACCTGAGTGAATCTACATTAAAACAATAGCATAATAGGCTTTTTGTAATTTGTCGATATTTTGGAAATTTACGTAAGGTCCCTTCCTATGATATTTCAACGAAATTGCGAGTTTTTTAGTTTTCATCGTAACTTTCTTAATAATCAAAGGATTTTCACGCGGAATGACATTTTGCTTATGTTTTGAGAACCTGAGTGAATCTACATTAAAACAATAGCATAATAGGCTTTTTGTAATTTGTCGATATTTTGGAAATTTACGTAAGGTCCCTTCCTATGATATTTCAACGAAATTGCGAGTTTTTAGTTTTCATCGTAACTTTCTTAATAATCAAAGGATTTTCACGCGGAATGACATTTTGCTTATGTTTTGAGAACCTGAGTGAATCTACATTAAAACAATAGCATAATAGGCTTTTTGTAATTTGTCGATATTTTGGAAATTTACGTAAGGTCCTTCCTATGATATTTCAACGAAATTGCGAGTTTTTAGTTTTCATCGTAACTTTCTTAATAATCAAAGGATTTTCACGCGGAATGACATTTTGCTTATGTTTTGAGAACCTGAGTGAATCTACATTAAAACAATAGCATAACAGGCCTTTTGTAATTTGTCGATATTTTGGAAATTTACGTAAGGTCCTTCCTATGATATTTCAACGAAATTGCGAGTTTTTAGTTTTCATCGTAACTTTCTTAATAATCAAAGGATTTTCACGCGGAATGACATTTTGCTTATGTTTTGAGAACCTGAGTGAATCTACATTAAAACAATAGCATAATAGGCTTTTTGTAATTTGTCGATATTTTGGAAATTTACGTAAGGTCCCTTCCTATGATATTTCAACGAAATTGCGAGTTTTTAGTTTTCATCGTAACTTTCTTAATAATCAAAGGATTTTCACGCGGAATGACATTTTGCTTATGTTTTGAGAACCTGAGTGAATCTACATTAAAACAATAGCATAACAGGCCTTTTGTAATTTGTCGATATTTTGGAAATTTACGTAAGGTCCTTCCTATGATATTTCAACGAAATTGCGAGTTTTTAGTTTTTCATCGTAACTTTCTTAATAATCAAAGGATTTTCACGCGGAATGACATTTTGCTTATGTTTTGAGAACCTGAGTGAATCTACATTAAAACAATAGCATAATAGGCTTTTTGGAATTTGTCGATATTTTGGAAATTTACGTAAGGTCCTTCCTATGATATTTCAACGAAATTGCGAGTTTTTAGTTTTCATCGTAACTTTCTTAATAATCAAAAGGATTTTCACGCGGAATGACATTTTGCTTATGTTTTGAGAACCTGAGTGAATCTACATTAAAACAATAGCATAATAGGCTTTTTGTAATTTGTCGATATTTTGGAAATTTACGTAAGGTCCCTTCCTATGATATTTCAACGAAATTGCGAGTTTTTAGTTTTCATCAACGTAACTTTCTTAATAATCAAAGGATTTTCACGCGGAATGACATTTTGCTTATGTTTTGGAGAACCTGAAGTTGAATCTGACAATTAAAACAATAGCATAATAGGCTTTTTTTATAATTTGTTCACTCAGGTTCTCAAAACATAAGCAAAATGTCATTCCACTTGAAAATCCTTTGATTGACAAAGAAAGTTACATTGAAAATAAAGGCTTCACTGGGTTTCGTTGAGAATATCATGGGAAGGGACCTTGCATGGAAATTTCAAGTATCGACAAATTGAACAAAGGCCTGTTACTACTGTGTTACAATGTAGATTTCACTCAATTCTCAAAACATAAGCAAAATGTCATTCCGTGAAATATCCTTTTGTTTTTATTAAGAAATTACGATGAAAAATAAAGGCTCGCAGTTTCGTTGAGAAATATCATAGGAAGGGACACTTGCATGGGATTTCCCAGGAAATATCGACAGGTACAAAAACTATTATGCTATTGTTACAATGTAGATTAAGCTCGGGATTCTCAAAACGATAAGCAAAATATCATTCGAAAATCCTTTCGATTATTAAGAAAGTTACGATGAAAAGCAAGAAACTCTGTTCATTGAAATATCAGGAAAGTAAAATTTCAAAATATCGACAAAATAAAAAGAATTCATGTGCTATTGTTGCAATGTAGATTCACTCAGGCTTCTCAAGACAGCAAAATGTCATTCCGCGTGAAAACCCTTTGATTATTAAGAAAGTTACGATGAAAACTAAAAACTCGCAATTTCGTTGAAATATCATAGGAAGGGACCTTACGTAAATTTCCAAAATATCGACAAATTACAAAAGCCTATTATGCTATTGTTTGAATGTAATTCACTCAGGTTCTCAAAACATACACCAAATGTCATTCGCGGAAAATCGTTTATTAAGAAAGTTACGATGAAGACTAAAAACTCGCGATTTCGTTGAAATATCGTAATCAAGGGAATGAACCTGTTATGCTGTTGTTTAAGTAGTTACACTCAGGTTCTCAAGACATATGCAATTCCACATAATCCTTTGATTACGCAAAAACTCGTTTCTTGAAAATCATAGGAAGGGAGTTACACATAAATTTCACAAATCGACAAAGTACAAAAAGCCTATTATGCTATTGTTTTAATGTAGGTCGGGTTCAAAACTGTTCTAAAAAAAAGCAAAATGTCATTCCGCGTGAAAATCCTTTGGTGATAAGAAAGTTACGATGAGACTAAAAACTCGCAATTTCGTTGAAATATCATAGGAAGGGACCTTTCGCCAAAATATCGACAAATTTACAAAAAGCCTATTATGGTTTTTTTTTGTGTAGATTCACTCAGGTTCTCAAACATAAGCAAATAATTAAAATCTCTGCTGAATATTTTAAAAAGACGATGAAAACTAAAAACTCGCAATTTCGTGAAATATCATAGGAAGGGACCTTACGTAAAATTTCCAAAATATCGACAAATTAAAAAAAGCCTATTATGCTATTGTTTTAATGTAGATTCACTCAGGTTCTCAAAACATAAGCAAAATGTCATTCCGCGTGAAAATCCTTTGATTATTAAGAAAGTTACGATGAAAACTAAAAACTCGCAATTTCGTTGAAATATCATAGGAAGGGACCTTACGTAAATTTCAAAATATCGACAAATTACAAAAGCCTATTATGCTATTGTTTTAATGTAGAGATTCACTCAGGTTCTCAAAACATAAGGATAAATGTCATCCCGTCGCATAAATCCTTTTGATTATTAAGAAAGTTACGATGAAAATAAAAACTCGCAATTTCCCGTTGAAAATATCATAGGAAAGGAACCTTACGTAGACATTTCAAATATAGTACAAAAAAGCCCTATTTCATGCGTGTTTTTTTTTTAATGTGAATTCACTTAGGTTCTGCATACGCAATATATTCCTGCGTGAAAATCAGCGATTATTAACAAAGTTACGAAAACTAAAGACTCGCAATTTCGTTGAAGCTATCATAGGAAGGGGACCTTACAGCAAACCCCAAAATATCGACAAGTGCAAAAGGCCTGTTATGCTATTGTTTAATAGATCTTTCGGGTTCTCAAAACCATAAGCAAAAATATCATTCAAAACCGCGTGGCGATTATTAAAAGTTACGATGAAAACTAAAGCTTCGTTTCAGTTGAAATATCGCGGAAAGACCTTACGTTAAATTTCCCAAAATATCGACAAATTACAAAAGCCTAATGCTATTGTTTTAATGTGTAGATTCACTTACTTAAAACATACGCAAAATTTCATTCCGCGTGAAAATCCTTTTTTGACATTAACAAGTTACGATGAAAAACTAAAAACCTCGCAATTTCGTTGTCGGAAGGGGACCTTATTTCCAAAGGGCGACAGAATTACAAAGGCCTGTTATGCTATTGTTTTTTAATGTAGATTCACTCAGGTTCTCAATACTCAGCAAAATTTTATTTCATTCGGTAATCCTTTGTTATCTAAGAAAGTTTTTACGATGAAAAAACTCGCAATTTCGTTGAAATATAGGGAGGACCTGCACGTAAATTTCCAAAATAACGACAAATTACAAGGCAACCTGTTTTGCTATTGTTTAATGTGAGAGTCCACTCAGGTTCTCAAAACACTAAGCAAAATGTCATTCCGCGTGAAAATCCTTTGCAGATTATTAAGAAAGTTACGGAAGAAAACTAAAAACTCGCCAATTTCGTTGAAGAAAAATTAGGAAGGGACCTTACGTAAATTTTCAAAATGTCGACAAATTACAAAAAGCCTATTATGCTACTATTACATGTAGCTCAGGTTCTCAAAACATAAGCAAAATGTCATTCCGCGTGAAAATCCTTTGATTATTAAGAAAGTTACGATGAAAACTAAAAACTCCAATTTCGTTGAAATATCATAGGAAGGGACCTTACGTAAATTTTCAAAATATCGACAAATTACAAAAAGCCTATTATGCTATTGTTTTAATGTAGATTCACTCAGGTTCTCAAAACATAAGCAAAATGTCATTCCGCGTGAAAATCCTTTGATTATTGAAAAGTTACGATGAAAAACTAAAACTCACCAATTTCGTTGAAATATCATAGGAAGGGACCTTTCACACAAATTTCCAAAATATCGAGAATATCATTACAAAAGAAAGCCTGTTATGCTATTGTTTTACATGTAGATTCACTCAGGTTCTAAAAACATAAGCAAAATGTCATCCCGCGTGAAAATCCTTTGATTATTAAGAAAGTTACGATGAAAACTAAAAACTCACATTTCGTTGAAATATCATAGGAAGGGGACCTTTCACGTAAATTTCCAAAATATCGACACAAATTACAAAAAGCCTATTATGCTATTGTTTTATGTAGATTCACTCAGGTTCTCAAAACATAAGCAAAATGTCATTCCACGTGAAAATCCTTTGATTATTAAGAAAGTTACGATGAAAACTAAAAACTTCGCAATTTCGTTGAAATATCATAGAGAAAACCTTACGTAAATTTCCAAAATATCGACAAATTACAAAAGCCTATTATGCTATTGTTTTAATGTAGATTCACTCAGGTTCTCAAACATAAGCAAAATGTCGTGCATAAATCGCAACATTCGATTATTAAGAAAGTTACGATGAGAAAACTAAAAACTCGCAATTTCGTTGAAATATGATAGGAAGGGGACCTTGTAGCGGAAATTTCAAAAATATCGACAAAATTACAAAAAAGACCTGTTATGCTATGTGTTTAATGTAGATCACTCAGGTTCTCAAAACATAACCAACTCATGTCCCGCGTGAAAATCTTGATTATTAAGAAAGTTACGATGAAAACTAAAAACTCGCAATTAAACGTTAAAAAAGGACACGCCTTTAAATTTCCAAAATATCGACAAATTACAAAAAGCCAATTATGCTATTGTTTTAATGTAGATTCACTTAGGGTTCTCAAAACAAAAACAAAAGGTCATTCCGCGTGAAAATCCTTGTTATTAAAGAAAGTTACGATGAAAATCAAAAATTCAGTTAAAATCATAGGAAGGGGACCTACGTAAATTTCCAAAATATCGACAAAATCAAAAAGCCTTTTAAGTCTATTGTTTTAATGTAGAGACACGAGGTTCACTCAGAAGTTAAAAACATAAGTAAATGTCATTCCACGCTGAAAAACCTTGATTATAAAAAAAGTTACGATGAAAAACTAAAAACTCGCAATTTCGTTGAAATATCATGAGGAAGGGGACCTAACTACATTTCCAAAATATCGACAAATTACAAAAAAGCAATATATTGTTTAAGCATCTTCAGATTCACTTGGGTTCTCAAAACACGCAAATGTCATTCCATATTGTCCTTTAATGTAGATTCATTTAGGTTCCAAACATACGCAAAATGTCATTCCGCGTGAAAACTCTTTGATTATTAACAAAGTTACGATGAAAACTAAAAAAACTCGCAATTTCGTTGAAAATCATGGGGGGGACCTTACGTAAATTTCCAAAATATCGACAAATTACAAAGGCCTGTTATGCTATTGTTTTAATGTAGATTCACTCAGATTCTCAAAACATAAGCAAAATGTCATTCCGCGTGAAAATCCTTTGATTATTAAGAAAGTTACGATGAAAACTAAAAACTCGCAATTTCGTTGAAATATCATAGAAGGGACCTACGTAAATTTCAAAATATCGACAAATTACAAAAAGGCCTATTATGCTATTGTTTTAATGTAGATTCACTCAGGTTCTCAAAACATAAGCAAAATGTCATTCCGCGTGAAAATCCTTTGATTATTAAGAAAGTTACGATGAAAACTAAAAACTCGCAATTTCGTTGAAATATCATAGGAAGGACCTTACGTAAATTTCCAAAATATCGAAAAACAAAGTTACAAAAAGCCTGTTATGCTATTGTTTTACTGTAGCTGCAAGCAGGTTTATTTCAAAACATATGCAAAATGTCATTCCGCAGTGAAAATCCTTTGATTATTAAGAAAGTTACGATGAAAACTAAAAAACTCGCAATTTCGTTGAAATATCATAGGAAGGGACCTTACGTAAATTTCCAAAATATCGACAAATACAAAAAGCCTATTATGCTATTGTTTTAATGTAGATTCACTCAGGTTCTCAAAACATAAGCAAAATGTCATTCCGCGTGAAAATCCTTTTGGATTATTAAGAAAGTTACGATGAAAAACTAAAAACTCGTAATCCGTTGAAATATCATAGGAAGGGACCTTACGTAAACCTAAAATATCGACAAATTACAAAAAAGCCTATTATGCTATTGTTTTAATGTAGAGTTCACTCGTGTCTCTCAAAACATAAGCAAAGGGTCATTCCAAGGGAAAATCCTTTTGATTATTAAGAAAGTTGCTGATGAAAACTAAAAACT